>APKU01000026.1:0-331381 GCA_000472125.2 Hirsutella thompsonii MTCC6686 | reverse complement strand
TCAGCGGCTGTCGTGACCCCCCCTCCCCCCCCTCTCCAATTCACTTGTAGGGCGCCCCTCCTCAAATCCCACATGGCCAGGCGCTTCCATGCAAAGTTCGCCCGGACCCCGCCCCCTCCTCGTCCTCTTCTTCCTGCAAGTTCTCTCTCTCTCCCACCAACGAGTATCAAATCTCTACTAGGAAGTAAAGGTCGGCCCATCCTGCGACTTGTCATCACCTTGTCACGGCCGTCGTGCCCGCTGTTGTTCTCACCTCTTCTGAAACGCCGGTTGCCATCTTTTTTTGTCTTTGCTCATCATAATGCCTTGCTCGCTCTCCACTCCCCTTTTCTTTTCTTCTTTGATTCCCCATACTGTACAGTTCAGTACTCTACAGTACCGGCATCTTATCGATTGCAATCTGACCGTCTCCACCTGATCGCTGAAACACGATGCTCTCCCGGCCTTCCTCTTTCCCACGTCTTTGACATCTTGACATCATGCCCATGCATCCAACATGCTTAGAGACACTCCCCTGCCATCAACCTACCTACTTACCATACTGCAGGGTCCGTATGCCCAGACTGCTTCAATCTGCTTCCAGGACACTATCAATGCTGCTGCTCTCGCCTGCCTCTTACCAAGCCGAATATGCTTCAGTGGCGTCATCAGTCAGCTTCCGCCTGCAACCGCTTTATTCACATTCATATGGTGCCATTTGTCAACCCGCCGCTCTCTGCCCAATGCTGACTGACATTTTCTGAGCCCTCACAATGTTATTGTTGATTCCCGACGCTTTGGCACCTATCACACACGCCCAACAAGAGTTTTGTCATGCTGCCGCAGACACGTAAATCAAGTAGTACCTTAGTCAAGGTATCCATATCGGATGCCTCCTCTGATCCCTTTAAGCCACAACTTTCTTACCATCTTTCCTCATGTGTGCTGCATAGTATCCCATTCCTACAATGTAAAACATCAAATGACCCAACAGCTCTCTTGGTACACCACAGAAAGCAGCTGCATGCATAGCTTGAAATCAAAGGCCAATCTAGGTGCGCAGGACGATGCTTCATAATCGTCAATTGGTCTATCACGGTCGGTCTGCCCGGCTATATGCGTAGCTCTAGTGCCCCTGCCCCTTTACAAGACAACGCCTATCCAGAGCGCCGATGGTAGATCGTATCCTAGACATTGTGTCCTTGAGCCGCAGTCGCGGTAGCAATCGCCCTGGTTGCCGCTCTCCCGTTCCCATCACAACACTGCATACTATCGCAGTGTGATGGGGTGTCGTCGAGGGCAGCTTCTGTCAAAGGCTTTTTGTCGTCCAAAGAAAAAAAATACCGCCCTTCGTCCCAGTTGGCCCCCGTGAAAATGCTGTTACGAGTAATTAATATTCATCCGTCCCACGGCAAAGTGTTCGCAATGCGGTAAAATCAAATCGAACCTCGGGTTGAGAGCCAAGAAAGCACACCGCGGGTGCAGCTACAACCTTTGTCGTCGGTGGCTGTCGAACTTATGGGTTAATATCGTCGAAGCGCTGGTACTTCTAGTAGATGCATTTTGACGAAATCAACGTCATTGCCCAGGCATGGTCGATGGGAACGACCGAGCAAGTAAGAGCCACAGTTTTGTCGCTTTTCAAAAGAGGGAGCTGAACGGAGGGCATCAAGAGTCATATCCGCTCAAATCTGCCCCTTGATGTCGACTTTGCGAAACGCGGCAGATCTGGCTGCGTCAAACAGAGACCCAGCTTTGCCAGCTAAGAAAGCAATGTGCCCCTCTCTCTCTTCAAGGAGGTGTTGTCCCTGATGATCCAGAATGAACTGGGCAGCCTCAGCGTCGGACTCAAACGCGAGCTCGTCGGTCAGAAACCGAAGCTTCACATCAGGCTTGTAACTATAGAAGGGTTAGCATTCTTGGAGGCTTGGCGGCAACGAACGTTGCTCACCCTCGGCAGATGTTGCACAGTGCAGCGAGACGCTCACGCACGACAAACATATCCAAAAGATATGCTCCCATGTTCGGCGTCTCTATGTAGAGCTGGAAGAACTTGTGATAGTTCCCCAGCGCCAACGCAGAGCGAACTGCGAGAGCGTGTTTGATGGGCCGCTCCTCCTTCTCTGCTGTTGTTAAGTCTGCCAACGTGTCGTTCATTCCCATGCGATTGGCGGTGTGAATGAAATACAAGATACGATATGCCTTGAACTCGACCGGGTTTCCCTTAAGGCCAAGCCCGTACAGTGATCGCAACTGCGTCTGGCACTGGTTATACTCACCGATGTCCCCCTTCTCCAAAGCAATCCGGGCATGAATTTCATAAACAGAAACAGTGAAGTCATTCTTAATGTGCTGTACGGTAAGGTCCTGGCGCATAGACTTGAACTGGTCACATATGTACGAATAGTTGCCTTCCTTGCGCCACTTCTTCTTCAAAAGGTCCAGAGTTTGGCGAAGAATTTGCTCGGGACGAACATTGGATGGAACCGGTGGAGCTGTAAGTCGCAGATACTTCTTTTCCAAAACTTCGCTTGTGCCGACAATGGGTCCGGAAGAGGGTGGTGTCGGGCTGGGCAATCGATGGGCGACAGCCTTGTACTCGTTCTCGAACCGCCGCTTCCGCTTCTGGGACTTACTCAATTTGGTCGAGGGATCATCCGAGGAGGAGAAACGCTTGTCATGAATGGGGTAGGAAACACGGTCCTCGAGGGACGCTCGAGGGTTAGTAGATCGCCACGGTGCCGATTGAATTGCGTCACTAGCGGAGAATTCGGACGACTTTCTCTTCCGAGGGTTGAGGGAGTTGTCGGACATGGACGATACCGAGGAAGCACTGTTCTTAAAATGCGCATCTCGGTCGGCTTTTACGAGGGCTTGGGGTGAAGGCACATTGTCCCAGTTGATGGTGTACAAAGTCCCGTTCTCCTTGGCCGTTCCGATGGTCTCTTTCAACTTGTTTTCCACCTCTGCTCGCGACACTGCAGGGTCGTCACTTTGAGGCAGGAAGGCGCGCTGAACATATCTTCGAACAGATTCAGGCCAGGCTGTTTTCCCTTTGGGCTGTTCCATATTTGATGGGTCCGCTGGACGTGGTTGAGACTCGACTGGAGGTGGAGGAGGCGGAGCGTAACCGGGATACTGCGTTGTCGCGTTCACGTTCGTGTAGCTACCGAAGCCCTGACGGACATGAACCGGGACGAAAGCTGGATCTAGAATGTCCGGTCAGAAGAATGGCCAAAAACGCGGGGAGAGCATGTCACCTACTGGCTGGATACGCGTACGAAGCTGGTGTGACCGGCTGCGATACACCTGGCGCTTGCTGGGTCGCCGCAGGCCACCCGGGCATCATGATGGCGATGCAGCTGGATGACGGAGGTTAGTTTCACGATACGGGACTTTGTATTTTTGAAGAACCAGGTGTTGACTTGATTCGTACGCGATGGAGAGACGGTCACGGGCGACGTAGAGTTGCGGTGTGACGGATGTTGAGGTGTGATGATTTTAGGGGAAGTGGCGGGCGAGCCGGAGTTCTTTAGACAGAGAACAAATGCTGGCCGGGCTCAACCTAGTCCCGTGACCAGCTGCTCGCTTGAAGTCCGGCTGCAAGCAAAGCGCTGATCAAATCACCCCTCTGGCCAACTTGGGAGGTAAGAGTGGGTCCACCTGCCAGCTGCGAAGGCTTGGTACGTACCTTAGGTTACCTCATCGGCCTGGTGTTCGCATTGCGATCTCCGCGTACGAAGTTCTGAGGACGGATATCTCTTGGTAGGCGGCGTTGTCTCTATTGCATCATTCACACCGTCACGACAGCTCCATGCCAGATCAACCCTCGTCACGCCCGGGTATTCACTTTGATTTCTGTTGACCAGTTTAACCGTCTCTGATCAGCATATCTGCCAGACAAGTCCTCTGCCAGTTCAGAATCCCGGTATCGCATCCGCCGAGGCGCCCGTCAGCCCCCCACGGTGTCCAGCCCCCTGTGGTAGATGCAAGCTTCAATGCTGCCCAACGTCGCAGACTGATTCGGCCGAAACACCTGGACATGACGAATGTTTCTAAAACATATCGACCTGACGACAGCTTTGCGTCCCTCGTATCTACCAGATGAGGTGCTACTGTTTGTCCAGGACAATGTCGGCCTATATGAGGGGTAATGTGTATCATCAACACCACTACTTGGATTTCATGCTGATTGTTACGCAGCAAATTCAAGCTTCCCGACCAGCAGAATGGTCAAGTCTACTTGACCTCGCATCGAATTTGCTACGTCGATAAGGAGGAGCCACGTCATAACTCTCTGGCGCTAGACCTCAAGGATGTTGAGCGCTATGAGGTTTATGCGGGTTTCTTGAAGTCGTCACCCAAGATTACGATTGTTCCAAAGCCCTCCAAACGCCCGTCACTTCGCGCACAAGCTATATCAGGAGCGAACGCATCTCAAATCAGAACAAGCTCCACCTCTCCAGCTCCCAGAGATGGCAGTTATATAGGTCACTCGGGACCGCCACCTCTAAGTACCGCGACATGGGTTTGCATCATTTGCAGTTTCTCCAATCCGGTTCCAGTTAACTTTGATCCCGCTGCTGCCAATGCGCACACACCTCTTCCGCCATGTTTGGCCTGCGGTATCAAGCCTACTTTGTCGCATGTATTGAAGGCCGCGATCAGTAATGCGAGTAATCGGCAGTTGCCGGTACCCGCGACTGTACCTGGTGCCACCATTGCGATCCGGGCCAAGTCTCCCGACCCTCAGCATGTTTCGACTACGGAAGCTGCTTCACACGCCTCCCCATCTGCCATAAGCACTGTCGCGCAGAATACGTCGGCAGCTTCATTCCCGTGCCCGCGGTGTACCTTCTCCAACCATCCATCACTGCTGTCTTGCGAGATTTGCGGTGCTCCTCTTCTGTCGCAGACGCCATCGATTCTCTCGCCTGATTCCCACGCCAGTACGATAAGAACGCAGTCTCCCGGTCCGGTTCTAGAAACAAAAGGGAAGCTCGGTTCCGGGGGTATTGACGTGCAAGACAGTATCAAGGTCTCCTTTCGCGGCGGCGGTGTTCAGATCTTTCAAGAGAGATTGAAAGGTGCGCTGACGCAAAGAAAATGGCTTCTGCATAATGCTCCGCCTGTTCCACGGAGCGGCCGATGGACCCAGGACGGGCTTGCAGAGGATCCATCTGACACCCAGGGGGTGGGCAAGGCGAAAACGGCAGGAATCGCTGGTCTGGAGCAACTGGGTCTCAGTATGCGCAAGAATAATGAAATTTTGATTGGGAGCGCATTCGAAGACCTAGAGGCTCTGATGTCGTCAGCCAAAGAAGTCATTGCCCTGGCAGAACGCTTCGCTCGACAAAGTAACGGTGCCAATGGCGGAGCGTCGGCCGAGGAGAGCGCGATCCTCGCAGAATCAGCCAGTCAACTAGGGCTTGTCACCACAAAGGACATTGTTGGAGGAGGAAGTTCGGAATCGCTGTATTTGTCGGAGCTCTCTCGAAACATGGCTGAGTTTTTAGCCGACGACTCCAGAGGTGTGCTGAAGAAGGCTGGCGGCATCATCACACTGGTCGATCTCTGGGCCATGTTCAATCGGGCGCGAGGCGGCGTCGAGCTCGTCAGCCCAATGGACTTTGAAAAGGCGGCGCGGCTGTGGGAGACGCTCAAGCTTCCGGTGCGGCTGCGCACGTTTCGCAGCGGTGTCATGGTCGTGCAAGGTCGCGATCGCACCGACGACCTAACCATCAAGGCTCTCATCTCGTGGCTGCAGGATCTGCACGAGTTCCCGCCGGACCGCGAGGTGCCCTGGGATTGGCATCAGTTTGGACGAGGCGTCACGGCTCTAGAGACCGCCGAGCGGTTCGGTTGGAGCATCGGGGTCGCCGAGGAAGAGCTCCTCATGGCTGAGGAGCACGGAGCACTGTGTCGTGACGAAGGCATCGAGGGTTTGAAGTTCTGGCGCAACTACATTGACACTGGAGACATTCCACCGCCGAAAAGCCAGGCGAAGCTCAACGAGGAAGCTCTGCTAAATTCACTTCGGGAGAGCGGTCTGTTATAGAACGATTTATTCGTATAGTCTTTGCCAAGGACGATCGAGCCTTGTCTCGTACGCCCTGGGCACCGTGTCCCATAAGATATCCCGCCTCCAGCTTTACATGTGTACCTAGCAAAGGCGTCGTCCATCATCTCAGCATGAGTCGTGTTGTTCCTGGATATCAATAAATGTAAATGCCTGCCCGTATGCAACGAGTGTGCAACGAGCGTTGCACGAGGCGCTGTGATGCCAGTCAATCCCGCAAAACTCCACCGCTTCCATCGAAGAATCTCCCGAAGAAACGCCAAATGATTAAATGTCACTCGTCTGCCTGAGCAAACAATCCCAAACAACTGGTCGTCTATACAATGATCAGGCCATTACACGACGACATGGGTGGACATGTGCTCAACGGCCTCTTTGATGGTCCGGAGCATTCTCTGATTGACACAAAACGGACATCGCAGTGGCCTGTCGTGGGACGAGACCGGTCCATCAGAATGGATCGGAGTAAGTGTAAGCTCGGGCGCCATTTCCTGCGCAGGAGTGGCATATCTCTGATCCGGTGCCTCTCGTGGCGCTGGAGTCGTCAAGATGCCCGCGGCCTGCATGCCCGCACGCTCCTGCCGCTCGCGCTCCTCTCGTACGGCAGCCGCTTGCTCTTCGGCGGCCTGCTCCTCTTGCTGGAGCTGCCTCAGGGCGTTCTGCAGAACGACTTCAGGATCGTCCTCGGCGTACATGGGCTGCTCGGGCGGGGGAGGAGGCGGCGGTGGTGGTGTGGGGGAGTCATGCGGAGGCGGGATATGTGCCATGGGCGGACAGTGGGGGGTCGTCATTCGACGGATGACCTCGTCCCGCACGAGAGCACATGTATTGAGGCTGGCCTCGACTCCGACGACACGGAGGACCTGCTCACGAATGGCGGCGGGACTCGTATCGGACGCGATGCCCATGACACGGGGCACGCAGTCGGCCAAGTACTCAATGTCCTCGGCCGGGTTCACCGTGGTGTCGCCGTGCCGCCGCTGCCGACGGACCAGTAGACCGTAGCGCTTCTTGAACCGATGAATCCAGCCGGGGGAGAATTCGGGGGGCGTCTCGTCCTTGTACCGAGGCAGCTGGTTGAAGATGGACTTTGCCTTTTCGCCCAGCTCATCGTTTGTTGGCTGGCGGCCCGAGGCCTGGACCTGCTGAAACCACAAGAGCACGAGCTTTTCAACATCCGGCCAGTTGCCGAAGCGGAGGCGCGAACCCGACAGCTGAGGATTATCGCCATCGAGGCGCGAGTACTTGGGCGAAAGGGAGTGGGAGACGGTCGACTGGCTAATCTGCTGGCCATACTCGGAGAAGAACCACTCGATGCACGCCTTGTGCGAGGGCCGCACGGGCTGGCTGTTGGCCCATCGGCGCAGCTCTCGACGCTGGTCGAGCGTCAGGGAATGGCGCTCCTTGGACGCAGATGTCGGCAAGACGACGGCAGCAGTCGCGGCGGCGGCGGGCTGCGCGGCCTGGGCGAGATCGTTGGCAGCGACGGCCACGAGGGCTGGGTCGGTGGTGACATCGGCCATATCCCCGATATCTCTCTGCTCGTTTTGGATGATATTGGATTGGCGCGCCTTGGCCGGGCTGCGTGCACACCCCCCCGGGAATGCAATCGTTGTAACCGAAGCGGCCAGGCGGGATTGTTTCGATTAAGGAGGACGATGCTTTACCAAAAAAAGAGAGGGACCCTTTCGGCGGGGACGCATAAAGGTTTTCCGGACCGAGCTTCGCACGTGACTCGAGGAACTACAGTAGGGGCGCCTGGCGCCGCCAACATGTACCGGCGCTCTTTCGAGCTTGTTTGCTCAAACAGCATAAACCCGGCTGTTACATGCAGACCTCATATCCCCGGTGTTTCCGCCTATCCGGGTCGCTAACACAAGTGGACAAAAAGAGACAGTTGTTGCTGCTAAAGGACATGCGCTTATTCACTTATCACGGTGCAAGTGAGCTGTGAATAAGCTCAATTGCTCGCGTTCTTGCCTCATCAAGAAAACCACTTGGCGTAGGCAGCGTCCCGTTAATTGCAGTTCTTCGGGGTACTGATTACACTACTGAGATTGGGGCGGCTTGAAGTCCTGGAGCTCTGGACAGTATAGCTAGCATTCTTACAGACTCAGCTTCATACAGTCGAATAGAATGCTACTTTGATTCTTCACAGGCAGACAGCTATTCTGAACCTTCTCGGCTCACTGAAGAACTTCAATAAGGGGCGCCAAGTTACTCTCGCTCCTGCGTGCAAGGGAAGCAATGCAATGAACCCATTGCATGAGATAGCTTAGAAGATGGGAAATATCGATCGGGAAAGCCACAAAAAAGCTGTAATGGCGCAATGTTATGTATTGACATTAAGTCGACATCGACGGGGTATGAGGCATCCCGTACTTAAACCGTCTCCGGCTGCATCCGCCCGTAGCCTGCGATTCTTGAGTATACGTTATGGTCAAGTCGTACACTATCCGCTTTGCAACTCCTCATTCCAGATATTTATTTCTTCTCCTGCTCCTCCATGAACTTCCTGCAAAGTCGTTAGTCAAGATCTACCGTCGCATCGGGGTCGGCGAATTGCACGCACTTGATGAAGTCGGCCTCGTCGGAGCTCGAAGCATTGATCGGGGGGGTGGCCTTGGCAACGCTGGTCTTGGGTCCGGACATGGCGTAGTAGACACCACCGAACAGGGTGGCCAGCCAGCCCATGGCAATCTGTCGTCGCGGTCAGCCGTCATTCATACGGCGGGAGGACGGGAAGTGACCTACGTGGTGGCTGCCGACCTGACGGCCAGCAACGGTGTAGTAGGAGACGCCAGCCATTGTGTGTGCGGAAGAAGAGAGTCGGAGCGGCGGGAGAAGAAGGCGACGATCGATTGGGTCGGCGCGAAGGTTGTACGCGGTCTTGGTGGCGGCTTTCGAGAGGCTCCTTGCTATGGAAATTCCGCTGCTCTGCCTGGGATTGCAGGCCGAAAGCAGGCCGAGCCGAAGCGGATATACCTCGGCTGAATGATGTTCTCTCCCGGGTAGCACCTTCCGCCTTGATAATTGTCCAGAACTCGGTCGCCTCACTCATTCTGCCCAGAATTACCTACTTCCATTCAAAACATGTTGAACTGAAAGAATACTCCAACTTTACGTAAAAATCATAGCGCTGAGCGATATTTGACCCAAAACTCATTGTTCGCTGGAGCGCTGAATCAGGTGCACAATTTACCCTTGAGGTTGAATAGACTTCGAATTTTTGCGGTCGACTGGGCATTTTCGACTCCATCAGCATGTCGTATTCACAAAAAATGAGAGTGCATTGAAGTTATTTATGTTGAGTCGTTCCGAATACAATTTACGTGTTTGCAAGTCAGCCAAATCGTGCCAGAGTGATGGCGCATTCGTCTTCAAGGTAAGTTAGTTCACGAAAACAAGAAATGAGCCATCTTGCGATCATCCACATTGGCACTTCTTAGTCAATACACACGGTTTTTTACACTGACTTCAGGACTCGATGTCGTAGCAACCTGATAGTCTAAGTTTGGACCTTCTAACAGCGAGCCAAGGCGAAAGACGTGATGAAGCACATCAAAAACGATTGGCAAAACTCCCTTCCGTGAATGGACACACCATCCCTGCCTCCAGCTTTCGTGTTCTCGCTAGTTGAACAAGCGGAGCCTTTAGATAGATGACTGCAGTCTATACTTTCTGGGCCTTGAGAATCGGAGCCGTTGTGCATTCTGAAGAGCAATTCGAGAATGGATACTTTTATTGTGCTTTCAAAGGTTACATATGATACAATTTGAACAACATTGAAGTCGAGACTTGCACACTCTTACACCTTGACCTCCTGTGCACGCCACCTCGAGCGTTTCAAATATACCATTGCCAACGATTACTTCATGTGATCAACTGACGAGAACATTTCCGCTCTTCTCACTGCCAAAAATAGTGTTCATGATGTTGTCCAGAGGCGACGTTCCGCAGCTAGCGGGCTTAAAGTAAATCTGGTGGTCTTCCAACCTGCGTCCACTTGGCTTCTTGAGACGGGCTGATTCGCTGTACAGCCATTCCGGTTTATCTAACACGTCGGGCTTCACACTCTCGTCCAAAGTGTCGTGATACTTGTACTCAGGAAAGGTGTGCCAGTAATCCGTGTCAAAGTAGGTTCGCGGTGTCTTGAAGAAACCGGGCGCGATATGCCAGGGCATGTACGTCACCGGATCCTCTTTACCGGTGACACGAGCCGAGATGCCACCTGAAGTGCTGACCCAGTTCGCAAAGTGAAGATTTCCAACACGCGGTGAGCCGTATGTGTACAGACTGCATGGGATCTCATTGTCGCGGAGGTATGCGGCAGCGACGGTGGCCACGGCGCCTCCCAGTGAGTGTCCGGTAACAACGAGACTGTAGTCCCTGTATCTGTCGACTTGCTGCAGTTTCCGAATCTGACTCATGACGAGAGGCTCGGGCTTTGCGAAATCACTCAGAAACCCACTATGGACCATGCATTGTTTGCAATTCTTCAACCTAGGCAACTCTCGATCAGTCTCAGGCTACGCAGTGAGCTACAATCTCCATTGTACACAACTTACTGGAACTTTCTAGTCTTAAAGAGAGACAACAGACTGGGTGGTTCATTCACCGGAGTGAGAGTGACTCTGCCGTCTGCGATAAAATCCCGCGGAGTCAAGCTGCCACGGAAAGTAACCACGATCGACCGAGATGCATCATCTGTGGCGATGAAACCAGCAGCTCCATCTTGCTCGCTGAAGCTTGTGATGATTGTCGAGTTGTGAAATACAGAGTCTTGCTTGTCAGCCGGCACAATCATTCTTGCAGCGGCGGCTCCTTTCGTGTTTGATGCGCAGTACGCTGCGTTGGCGTACTTGGAGAAGACTATCAAGTCTTCCACTCCTGCTCTGGAAGAATCGGGCGCTGTTGGAATTGTATTAGCTGCACTGCCGCTTGTGGTTACACTCAATAAGTGTCTGACATGGGTTTGTACACGAATTCGACCCTACATGTAGACACAGAGGAGCCCGCATAGCGAGCTCGTGAGAGTGACAGGAAGGAACTGAAGCATACCTCTCGACTTCACCAAAGAACGCGCTGACGCTAAAGACGCCATGTTCATGAGGCTGAGATATGCGTGGAGCTTCATCCTTCTCGATTAATTGAAGTATTCAACACAGGGCAAGGAAACAATCGGCCTCGAAATGAAGGAATGATTAGAAAGCGAGCTTCATGACAATCGACTGCTATTCGTTATGTGTTGAAGGAGGCAGTCTGTTATGTACGTGTATGGACTGGAGGCGCCGACGATGTGTAAACGCGTGAATACCTCCGTCTTGAACTAGGCGGTTCCGCAAGCATATTGACTTGGTAGCAGGTTGAGGAAAACTAAAGTGGACTCGACTTGCTCTCGGAATTCGACCAGCATCAAGCTCCTAGAGTAATTGCAATACATTTCATCGAACATTGAATGGAGCATCAATTTCGAGCATGGTGCTATACTAGTATACTGCACCTAGCTGCAAGTGGTCGCCCATTTTTGGCTTGGCACGGATTGCACATTCATATGCAAGAGTCATGCTATCTTCAGATAGTCGTGGGACCTTTGCTAAGAGTGAGTTACGGATATAAGCACAGGCTGCGTAGCTAGCAGTATTCGATTCAAATGTGTTAGTCAATACAACCCCTTCGATGTTCGCGCAATCATCCCACAGCAAGCGCAGGTGGATTGCGCTGTTCCCACGGGCAGAGAAAAGTCGGAATGTTAGCAACCAATACGAAGTTGTCGAGCCACTGATGGTATGAGCCCGAATTGCGGCAATTGAAGGGACTTGTGTAGGTTTCCATGGAAGTATCAGATTTTATTGGGGAGAACGGCAATTGAACCTCGCCGTCGAACGATTATCGTTGAAGTGTCTTTTCAAGCATGAGTTTAGAAAGAGGACGGGCCCCCACGCAACTCAGTGGATCGAGATCCAACGCAAAAGCTCATGATTCTAGCGCCGTCTGGTCTATTTTCCGGAGTTAAGTGACACTCCCCCGGAACGTAGTCAAGGGTACTGGTTACTCGGGACTTTCGTAAATAAACTATGCGGATAGGACTGTTTAATGAGAATCGCAAGCATGACTCTACTGTCGTCTTGAAGCCAGAGGAGTCCCGTCACTGTGGGAAGCAATTTAGTTTGAATGTTGTTGTCTTCGAAGTTCTGGAAACTAAGCGAAAAAAAATGTTATTGGCGAGTAACTGGCCGAAAGCCTGGAGAACTAATCCATGATTCACTTCTAGCATGATCCTTGCCCACCTAGTCTCTCTCACGCTGTAACGTCACGTCCGAAGCGGGCTCATTCCGTCGGATATTTGATCCTATACGTCCTACTTGGAACCAGCTAAAATGAAGTCTTTAGCTGCTCGATTATCTCCATGGTCACCCTTATGCACTCGTTCCTTATCGCGGTGGCGGTCTCGGTTAAGACGGAGGTGTCGGCCCTCTCCTTGACACTCTCCGGGATACCGGCCAAGGTCCTGCCCTTGAACCAGGATATGTCTACCTCTTTACCTACATGTAGTACGCGTAGACCTAGATCATCAAGTTCGTCGTGCATCTACTAGTCTACGACCACCTACCTCCTCGACCACCTCGATCATCATCAAAACCGAGCTGGTTTTCGTCATCCTCACGACCTCGATCATGCTAGCGTCAATCTACATGTGGTCCTTATCGGCGGCGGGCTTGATGCTCGGAACCGCCGTCCCGGCCCCGGTGAAGACGTTGGTCTGCGTGGAGAAGATAGACCCGCCGCCGCCGGTGGCCATGCCGCCCTTCTTGCCCATAGCCTGGGCCTTCTGGACGATCCTGGCCGGGATCATCATGCCGGTCGAGCCCTGCTGCAGAGGGCCATAGTAGTCTACGACGCTAACGCCTAACGCGTTATGCATCTTAATGCTAAGCCCGAACGACGACTTATCCGCTGTCGGCTTGCCGTCTACTATCTTAGCGTTATAGGTGATCGAGATAGCGACCGTGCCTAGGTATAAGGACGACTTCCCGTCTAATATCTTTATAACGTCCGATAGGCTGTTCGTACTCGCGGTCTTCCCGTCGGCGTTGATATACGAGAAGGTGGCGCTAAACGACGAGATACCCTAGGAGGCGTTTATCTAGTAGTAGCCGTTCGTCGCCGTGACCTGCGATAAGCAGCCGGAGAACTTCTGGCCCAAGGTGTTGAATAACGGCCCGAAGGCGTGGGCGGGCAATCCGATCCTCGCGAAGTGGATGCCGATCCTCCTCCCGCTGGTGTTGCCGGGCCTGTTTGCCTGTATGAAGACGCTGGGGGCTACGCCCTCGATCTCGACGCCCTCCGAGGTCTACTGGTTGACCAGCCACTCGCCGTTGATGTCGGCCACGATGACGTCCGCGTAGTACCTGGGGGAGCCGGTGGTGTCGAACTTCTCGGGCCCGAGGCCGATATAGTACCTGCTGGGGTCTAAGCTCGAGACGTAGGCCTTCTCCGTGGGCACGATGCTGTTGTTAGCGTCGCGGCCGACGAACTCTATCTACGGGTCCATTACGCTGCGCCTGGTGTTGGTTACCGGTATCGTCTGGAGGATGGAGTTCTTCGCCTTGGTGATGACCTCTATCTGCTCGTCGCTCTACTCGGGCTCCCTCTCCTCGGCGCCGATGTTCCTGCCGGTGATTATTAGCGAGTTGGTCTCCGTCTTGACCGTCCCTAATATGCCCGTGCCCTTCGTCTTCTACTCGGACGCCTTCGTCGAGTCGAATAACTCGATCTTGTTGACCGCGTCGGCTAACGACTTCTCCCTCGAGGCCTCGGCCTTCTTCCTTAGCGCGTCTATCTTCGACTTCGCGGGCGTCTTCTTGTTCTCGTTTGTCCCCGTCGTCGCGGTGATGCCCTCGACCGGGGCGTCGATCTTATCTATCGTCGCGGTCGCGCTCCCGGTCTCCTGCGCGGTCTGGGTCGCGTCCGGGGTCGGGGTCTCGACCGGGCTTACGGCCGCGGTCTGGCTCTTGTTGCCGCCCTTCTTGCTGTTGGTGGATATGATGACGTTGATGATGGTGGTGATGTTCAAGTTGAAGATCTCGATCACTACTCGGGTATGTTGACCATATCGTAACCGCTACTCGCGAATAAGATCGTGCACGTGTCCACGGATAAGATCGGCCACACGAGGATGGTCGCGCACATGGTTTTGGTCTAGATGATCTTCACGGTCGCCTTAAGGGTCTCGAGGTCGAATACCTCCTTGCTCTAGTTGTTGGCCACGTACCTCCTCCCGTGGTAGCTCAACTCGAACTTGATGACCTTGATTCCGACCACGAACGGCATGCCGTACTTGGGCTCGCATACCAACCTCGACGACCTCGCGGCGAAGGTGCCGACTAGGCGCTCGATGGGGACCCCGGTCCTGGTGGCCATCAGGGCCGTGGCCGCCCTGCACTCCATGGGCGTGGCCGAGGGGTCGATGATCATCCCGGCCGTGACTGCAGCAGGTCCAGTCGAAAAGTTCGAGCTGTGCTTCCGCAAGACGCTTCGTCAGCCTGAGGGCAAGCGAATTTTCGAACAGGCTCGCCGGTAAGTTCCCTCTTATGGTCTTATGCACGGGCAAGACTAATTCTCTGAAAGAATCATTGTCGCCCGAGATGGAAGACAGCTGGTTTGCGATCGATCTTACAAGCCCTGCTGCTTCCCAGTGTAAGACATCCACTTCTCATCCACTTTAGACTTCATGTCCCTAACCATTGCATTGATAGTCCCCTGACGGCCGAGGAGGTTACGCAGCTAAGGAGCTCTCTGGACTTATTGTCGAGAAACCTAAGTAAGAGGTCAAGGCTCACCGGTCATGTTTTTCATGGGCGGCTGCGACGAGCATCGAGTTTGATATTCCAGAGATAGAATAACATGTCGTGTTTATAGTAGAGTCTTTGCGTGCCTTTCACCCTAAGCCATTGTGCAATAAGTGCAGATGATGACGCCATATCCCTTCCTCTCGTCTTTGGTGCTGACCCATTTGGAGTGTTGCTTCGCATTCGCTGCACGAGTTGTGACATGTCGACGTTCCCTCGATCCTGGTTTAAATGAGTGTGGATGTGCCTTTGTTGTAAACATGGATGCTGCACGTGCTTAAAGGGGCCAATTCTACCGGAGTCAGATATCCCTGAATGCCGAAGGGTGTTTCTTCTTCGGGGCCTACTAGTCCCGAATATTTGGACCCTTGTTCAAAAGTAAGAGCTGTCATCGAACTTTAGACAAGGGTAGGCCATGATGCAGCCGAAGAGAAAGTTCAAGTTGTCAGCCTTCCCCGCCTTCAAGGGGCAAACAATCAACGCCTCTAAAAGCAACTACAGGCGCATGCAACCCCGGGTGGAAAACGGCCCAAGGAAGCATGACTAGCTAGCGCTTAGAGTTTCCCTTCTCGCTTAGTCTAGTGGGGAGAGGAAGACTTCAATCAATGGATGCTGTCTAGGGGGGCTGGGAGCCCTAGAAAATTACTGCGCATAGACAGTGCAGTGTGTTGTTGCTAGAATTTGACGAGACGGGAGACTCCTGCAGGGCAGAAAAAGGACACTGCAGCATCCAAAACGAGAACTTTTTGGTGTGTTGCACTTTCTCCTCGTCGTTCGTACTCGAACTTCGGGCATTAACTTCGACAGCGCCGATGGATGCCGAAAGACCGTGCGGCAAAAGTGGGGACTCGGACCCTTCGGTGCAAACACGCCGCAGCCGGGCCCGGACCGGATGCCTGAATTGCCGGCAGAGAAAGCGGAGATGTGACGAGACCCGGCCGACATGCGGTGACTGTGTCAGATACGATGAGCACTGTCGATGGGGTATGAGAATCACATTTCGTGATAAACACTCATGGAGACTCGGGCCCGATCATCCATCGATGAGGGCCATGGCAAGCAACGATGCGCCCAAGAAGTACGAGATCATTGACGTTACACAAGAGGTTCGACGGGATTACATGTCCCGGACATCTTCTCCTGTATGCTCCACACATAGCGAGTCTGATATGCACCTCGGTCCATTTCCGCGATCTCATGATAGCCCGGCGTCGGCAGATACGACTCATGCGAGGCACTCGGGCGAGAGATTTCTGTCGAGCCCTCATCCACATTCAAAGGCAAGATTGCCTTCGGTCGCGCATCTTATACACCCGCCTCCATGGTCAAGTCATACGACAAGCCCATTCGCGGGTTTGACGTATCCAAACGATGGTCAACTGCCCATAGCAGAGCCATTGGATCTTGGTCTGACGACAAAGACTTCAAGTTCTCAGTCGAGACAGACTGAATGCTCTTCGACCGAGATACCCAAGGAAGATGGCATATTTCTCCCCGGCTCGACTTATCTCCACTTGCACTCGACACTGCGCGACCACCTGATGCAAGAAGGTAGATCTTCTGCTCCGACCAGGACGACGACTCCACGACCCGTTGGCGAAGACAGAGGCCCCGAAGGCGCAGGCGCGTCGTCGCGGAGATCATCCAACGTCGACCCGATAGAAGGCAACCGAATCAAAGCAAAGCGTCCGCAGATCATCTCAGAGGAGGACGAGTGCAAGCTTTGGAGAAATTGGGTCCAGGAAATCGCTCCCTGGCTGGACAAGTTCGATAGGCATCATCACTTCCAACTAGCTATTCCAATCTTGGCCATCGACCACGAATGCCTGTGGTTCTCTGTCCTGGCGCTATCGGCTCGGCAGTTGGAGCTCAAAGACTCGTTGCCTCCGGATCGCAGCCTCGCCTTGTATCAAGAGGCGATTCACCAACTTCTCCCGTCTCTGTCCGCCCGCAACACCGCCGTCATCGCCTCTTGCGTGATTCTCTGCGTTCTCGAGATGCTCAGCTGCTCCCCAAAGGCATGGAAGCGTCATCTAGAGGGCTGCGCGAGCTTGATGCAAGCTTTTGCCGTTGACGGGTTCGTCGGCGGCACCGAGCAGGCACTCTTCTGGTGCTTTGCCCGGATGGACGTTTGCGGAGGTCTCATTTCGTCGACGAGGACGCTCATCCCGGTCCAATACTGGGCTTCCAAGACAAATCTTGAGACAGATGTCCAGCTCTTTCGTTCCGCCATAGAGTTTGAGCAGTGGGCAAACTACGCCGTCTACTTGATCGCACGTGTATTGCAACTTGTCACGCCATCAGATGCGGAGACAGTGCAGCAGCCGACGACGACGAAAGATTCGCAGTATTGTTCTGAATGGCTCAAGCTTTGGAATTATCTCTGCGACTGGTACACACGCCGTCCGGCCTCGCTCCTTTCCATCAAAAGTATGCCCGCGTCCGACAAGTCCCCCTTTCCAACCATAGTCTACTCCAACCCAGCTGCGATTTCCGGCAATCAGCTGTATCACACAGCTTCGATTCTGATGCTGCAAAATCAGCCACCAACGATAAAACTGATCTCGAAGCCCAAGAGTATCCTCTGGCACGCGAGGCAGATATGCGGCATCAGCATTTCCAAC
This sequence comes from Hirsutella thompsonii MTCC6686, assembly GCA_000472125.2. NCBI lineage: Eukaryota > Fungi > Ascomycota > Sordariomycetes > Hypocreales > Ophiocordycipitaceae > Hirsutella > Hirsutella thompsonii. The sequence goes on along the minus strand of APKU01000026.1, from coordinate 313,847 downwards.
ATCCATCACGGCGCGTGGACAAATGGAGTTCAGCCATTATGGGTCGTGGGCAGGTGTATGAGCCACCCTAGCGAACACAAGGCGATTTTGGAGTTGCTGGCGAAGATTGAGAGAGATAGCGGCTGGGTGACCAGATGGAGAGCCGAAGATCTCCAAGAGTACTGGGGAGACCATTATAATTAGGATAAACAAAATGACTCGTATAGAAACTACCTCTTTCATCATTCAACCAAACCGTGTAGCCTTCGAGACGCCTCCTCGTGCTCATGTTGGAGACAAATGAAAGCTGCCGGCAAGCCTGGTATAGTTATGTGCAAAACATAGATCGCAACCTATTTGTGCGTACAAAGTTTTAGCAGAGAAAAGTTCAGAGGTCGCTATCAATGCATGGCATGTGTAGACCGGGAGAGAACGTGAAGAGATAAAAATTGTTCTCGCTATATCTGCTGTAAACTTGATCAATTGCCACGAGTATAGTACTGTTCAGGGGATCTAAGTTGATCATTTTAATCCATCCCATCAATGATGTGGAAAGCTGGTCGATTGTCAAACAGGTGAGGGATGTTGAAGCTGTCACTCGCGAACAAGTAAGCGCTTTTCGAGAACCTAATGAAGCTTGACGACACTCCTGACTTCTTGTGAGAACTTCATCAATAGTAGCTCCCGAAGGACTGGACACATGTACATATCAAGGCCGTTCAGTCTAGCTGTATTCAGCTTCTCCACGTCTCATCAAGCAGGGAATCGGCTGAGCTGCATACAGATTACGCATTTGATGTTCCGCCTCACGGCAATACAACTCTCTAGACAACGAATGTCGTTCGCTCTCTTACATAGGAAACAACCTTTCGCACAAACCACGTCTTCCGAGAAAACGGTCGAATCCTTCTCACCGCCAGATTCTCTTTACAGGCAAGACAGGTGCCGAGCGAGCCAGGGCAATGTCTCGGATGGGCGCCGCCAACCCGGCTCAAGCTTTGAGGATACTAGGCTAACTAGCTTTGAATTGATCTCGCTTCAACTGGCCCGCTCATGATGGGAAAGCTAGCAGCGCTCCCGACGCTATCACTCCGAGGCGGAATGCCAACCCCCGCAATGTCGGATGAGCCTTTTGGAGCACCCACTTGTGTCCCCTCAATTCTTGTTTGAGTAAGACCTTTTCACTTGTACATATGGCGGCTGCGTCGGCTGAAGTCGATTCAGTGCGGTTGGCTCTCGTCAGTCCAGCCAGAGAGAATAGTCTATCACAAAAGACTGTAATTTGAAATGTGATAGCATTAACTCTAGATTATCTGGGAGAGGTTGATCGCACGAGCAAGTGAGGACGAGAGGTTGACGTGTACCACATATGAGTTATTGTATACTCTGAACGCTTCAAGTTGCGACTCGGTATATATACGTAGCTCAACATTTATTCACTTCGTGTTGTTATGTGCGCTCAAGATCGACAATCAGAAGGGTTGAGGTTCATGTTGCCTCAATATAGACAAAAGAACACAAGAATCAATTATACCAGACATAACTGTCACTTATATCGCCGCTTCTACAGATCTTCAAGGCCAATCGAATGTCAGGGAGAAACTCTTCGATACGTCACTCGACACAAGCTGGCCGGGCCAAGGTCTCACTTCGAAGACGTTTCAGCCGAGCTAGCCCATCCAAGGCTGTCAAACTGCACTAGGGGTCGGAGACTCAGTCTTGCTTGAGCCGCTGCGTGGCGCCGTCTCTTAGTGTCATTCCAACAGCACATCAGCCCTAGGACTTTTCCATCAGCGACTTCTTGAAAGTGGAATGATGGTTCGAGCCTGTCGTGGCTGGCGGTTACTGACCTTGTCTACTCGACGCTATCTCCCGTCGAGGGAGAAGCTGGTGAGCACATAGTTTCTCCCCATCAGAGGTGATCTTTTCGCAGTTCGGGACATCTTCTCTCTTTGCCGAATTCCTGACGGCGGCGTGTCGTTCTTGAAGCTTCACGACGAGACGATGCTCGCGCTTCAGATCCGCTTCCCCCTCCCTACTTCCCGCCCTGTGATGTGCCGTGAGGGCTCCACGGCTGTGGATTCCAACTCTCATAGCAGATCCTTACGGGGCATTCCAGGTTCGACTATCACCGACAAAGTGAGGCTCGACAAGGAGGGAGGAGAATGTCTGTGAAAGGGCGAGTTCGCGCGAGCTTGAATAGACAGAACGTTAACTAGGTCGTCCCAATGGCTCATGTATAAAGCATCTCGAGAGTTCGTCCTTCATAGCTTTGTTTCTTCATCCAGTCTCTTCAGCAACCACACTCCTGGGCGCATCGGCTAAAGACCGCGATCCAGCACCAGTCCCAGTTTCCTAAGCCGCATACGACTCACTCAGGTTTTCGTCCTGCAAACCGGCATCATGAGATTCTCCGTCGCCACCGCCGCGCTCCTTGCGGGCAACGGCCTCGCTCTTTCGGCCGAGAACGCTGCCCAGGGCGGCATGAAGGAGGCCGAGGTCATGGAGACGGCCAACGCTGCCCATGCCGCGCTCAGCAAGCTTGACAACAGCTACGCCCAGCCTGGCCAGTGCCAGGAGACCGTCACTCGCATCAAGCAGACGCTCAAGTCCCTCATTGAACTCGTCGACAAGACTTGCTGCATGCAGCCCCGTCCGACTGTCATCACGACCACCAACGTCGTCACCTCTACCAACGTTGTCACGTCTACCAATGTCATCACCACGACTGTCCTGACAACCACAATCACCCGTCCCACGGTTCTCACCACCTCGATCCTGCGTCCGACTTACACGTCGACGTACGTGCAGCCTGTCCGCACGTCGACCGAAGTCGTTGACCGTCCCGTCACGTCTTACTATGCCGTGACCAAGACCAAGACCAAGGGAGCTTGTGCCACTCCCACCTGTGGAACACCTGGTGTGAAGTTCGCACGCTACAAGAACCCCTTCCGCCGCGACTTCAGCAGCACCTACAAGTCCTTTGACCTCGACTACTTCCTGAAGCAGAAGCCCCTCGAGAAGGGCGTCACCAAGGAGATCGCACTCGTCTCCGATGCCTCCAACAAGACCTTTGCCAACGCCGCCCTCGAGTACCGTACTTACCTGTACGCATGCCAGAGCGGTAAATACAAGTTCTACTCTCCCAAGTCGGACGACATCACCCTCATGTGGTTCGGTGAAGACCACGTTGAGCACTCTACCCGTGATAACGCCGACTTCCAGCAAGCCTGGTACGGCGACAACTCGCCCAAGACCGTCTACAAGGACATCAAGGCCGGCGTGTACTACCCGATCCGCGTCCTCTGGGGCAACACCAATGGTGCCGGCTTCCTGGAGCTCGACATCTTCGGACCCAACGGCCAGAAGCTGACCGGCACCAACAAGGGCTTCCTGCGAACCGACAACTGCGGCGGTAACAATGCCTACGACATGAAGGACTCCAGCTCCGGAACCTACGGCTACAGCTCCTCCAACAAGCAGTCCTCGTCCTACGGCAACGACAGCGGCTCCGAGAGCACCAAGCAGTACGGCAGCTACGGCAGCACCGACGACTCCAGCAGCTCCAGCAGTTACGGAAGCTCCGAGAACTCTGGCAGCACCGACAACTCCAACAGCTCCAACGGCAGCGACAACGGCAGCACCACGACCACCACCACGACTTACAAGACGGGCAACGGTGGTGACAACTCCAGCAACTCTGGCAGCTACGGAAGCACTGATCAGTCGAGCGGCTCCAGCAGCTACGGAAGCACTGACCAGTCGAGCGGCTCTGGTAGCTACGGCAGCAGCAGCAACTCTGGAAGCTCCAACAGCTATGGAAGCACCGACAACTCTGGTAGCACCGGCAACTCGAGCGGTTCCAGCGGCAGCGATAACGGCAGCACCACGACCACCACCACGACCTACTCCTCGGGCAATGGCGGCGACAACTCTGGAAACTCTGGCAGCTACGGCAACACCGACCAGTCCAGCGGCTCCAGCGGCTACGGCAGCTCTGACACCTCTGGCAGCTCCGACAGCTCTGGAAGCTACGGCAGCTCCGGCTCTCAGAGCTCCAAGAGCTCGTCTTCGTACGGTAGCTCGTCCAAGTCGTCGTCCTCGTACGGTAGCTCGAGCGGCTCCAAGTCGTCGTCTTCCTACGGCAGCGGCAGCGACTCTGGTAGCTCCGGCAGCTACGGAAGCACTGACCAGTCGAGTGGCTCTGGCAGCTCCGGCAGCTACGGCAGCGGATCTGGCAGCAGCGGCTCCGGCAGCTACGGTAGCGGATCCGGTGGCTCTGGAAGCGGCAGCAGCCAGTACGGCAGCGGTGGCGGATATTAGACTAAGGGGAAGAACAAGGGACGAAGAAAGTTGGGAGGGATGAGAGGCTGTTGAGATATTGAGTCGAAGCCGAGTGTAGAACGCTCTACTTCTAATTTATGAGGCGACGTTAGCTATGATGTTAGCCATAGGATCCTGTTACGACAGCCAATAACGTTAGCTTTAATGATACTCTTAGTCAAAATGATGAGGATACTTTGCTCTCTTTCTAGATTTGATGCTGTCACCGAATACTAGAAGTGTCTCTTTGAGTCGTCTTTCGTAATAACTGCCAGGCTGGGACGCATATGCAGTTCGGAAATCACCAAGTTACATACCTAACAAGGACAGCCTCGTTCACGACCATCATGAAATACTTGATGCCAATGAAGCTCCTCCAGCGCGGGTTTCTTTGGCGCATCTCACGGCAGTTGGAACTCGGTCGAATTGAACATGCACCGTAGTAGCTCCAAGGATTGAGCCAATGCGTGAATTGCTATTTCATACAGTCATTACTGTGCCTTGCAGACCTGATTGATCCAGTTGTGTCCATCCCAAGTTTAGGTTACGAGTCTCCAGGATAGCACCATCCCGGCCATGGGTATCCTCATTTTCACATCAGCAGCAGTCCACCAGCCAGCAAAGAACCTGCAATGTATGCAAAAACTGCAGCTGTCGAGCCGCCAAGGGGCTTCATGCCTGCGGCAGCATTGGTTGCACCCGTAGCACGGCTGCCTTGGGTGCCAGTCGTACCGCTACCGCTACCTCCGTTGCTGGCGGCCGTGGCGGACGCTCCTCCAGCTCCTCCGGTACCAGATTGTCCAGTCGGTCGAGTGCTGCCTCCGGTAATTGTGGACAGTTGAGAGGTGGCGGTTAGAGGAGTGGCATTGACGACGATACCCTGAGCGAGGCTGGTAGCAGCAGGACTATACGAAGCACTGGAGAATCTGCAAGTTGACATGAGGTTGTTGATTTCTTGAGGGCATGCCTGTCAGCGATGTACGTTGGTGTGAAGGTAGCTATGCTAGAATACTCACCAGCAATATCCTCGGCATCAGCCCGGTTGTCATCGTCATCATCCCGCCCCTGTGGGTTGGCATTCTGCTGCATACAGCTTGCGCAGAGTGGAAGAATGCGACCAACATCAAAACTGCGGTTGGTGCATAGACACTGGTTCTCCAACCGACGCTCATCTGCGTCATTGTCACTGGGTAGATCCGTGTCGCATCGTTTCTCGAGCTGGTCTATGGGGTCACAGATGGCTCGGCAGGGAATGGGCACGTCGATGGTTTGTGCAGCGAGGAAGAATGGCGCGGCGGCCAGAATAAGCTTTGCGCCTGTGTGCATATTGTTCGAGTTCGGACTTGCGGATGTAAATGTAAGAATAGTTTTTACTGTTGACGAATTTGGTGAAGATGTTAAAGAGCTTAAAGCACCAAATTAGGGATGGATCAGAGAAAACAAAGAGAGGGTTGTTGGGGTTGTTATACTCAGGCAAGAACGAGCAGGGTCCTTCTTTCCGACTGGTGATCGGGGCATTGGCGGCAAGAGCCTACCACTGCGACGGCGGGTGTGCATTGTGTGTGTGACCCCTTCTTGCCGTCTTGTCATGTCCCGTTGGTTCATCCGGGGAAGGCAGTGACGCTCAGCCAGGTTCAGGGGTACGTCATTCGGAAATCTCTACGATCAATTGGAAGGAACGAAGCTGGAACTAGCAAGGTGGCTCGTTGCCTTGCGCGGCCTCGACTCTTGGCGTCCATCTTTTCGACTTCCAGAAAGGGGACGGATTGACTCGAGATGCTCGACATCCCCGGACCGCGCAGACGAATTTAGAAATACTTTCAGTCGAACACCCGCGACGGATACTGAGACCCTGTTCCATGTCATCCGTATTCGGGCAGTCTCTGCCTGTCGACTTCTCCACGCCGACAATGCGCCATGGCGGCGGAGCCATGTCGTCCACGTCTTCCCGCGCGGACTGGACTGAATGGGAGATGAGCCTTCAAAAGTTCAGTCCTCAACGAGGGATTGATTCTGACAAGACACTCAAGTCTTCCACTGACGATTGCTACCAGAGTTGGATGGCGGTACCACAGTTCCTCCGTCTCATCTGCCGATCCTTGGTTGGTAGACTGACAGAATGCCCTGGGAAATCCCCGACCATGACAGCGGACCATCCGTTCTTTTTAGTCATGAGAACGACCCCAGGCAAGCTAGGCCACGCTGAAAATGAACAATGGGGGCTCCGGATGGTACTGTGGAGTCGTGGATACCGTCTGAACTCTGAAGCCAAGCCAAACTGCCAGACGCGCCATCGGCTTGGCACTGCGATCAGCCCCCGACACCACGTCCCACGTCTGGTCCAATGCCGAAGCCTACCTTGGGAATACCCTTCGGTTCACTCGGTGATCGACTTGCTCGAGAGGGGCTGACCCGCGCGTGCTGCCCAGAATGACTCTTTTCATACGATGGGATGCTGTCGTGTGAAGAGGCCTATATGGGCTTGCAGCCAAATGAAATGGACCAAACCCAATGGCCGGCCGCTTGTTGTCCGTTTAAGAGAGAAACAGCCATCAAGGCCCTTCTTAGCGTAGACGCTACGGGAGAAAAAAGCATACTCAAGATGCTCAAGTCCCCTGGTTCATTGGCCCGACTCCTCACGCGACACACTTCCACTTCCTGTCAAGGTCCAAGTCGATGAATGGGCTCTGCCGCATCAAGGGGGCCTTTGCCGCGCTGGTCAGACTCGTCAGAGCGTGCCGAGCGTCAACCCGCGCTGCCAAGCCTGATCGTCTGCATCAACCCCCACTCAGTCAACCAGGCTCAGCCGACATAGTGAACATTTCAACATACCATGGGGCATGGCCGGAGGTCCTTGGGGCGTATTGATGTCTGACGGTCTAAAGGCATTCTGGGTAGAATGCTTGACAGCCCTGGGGTCTTTCTTTTTGTCGTTTTTGATAGATTCAATGTCGCCTACTCCCCGCTACGCCGTCCATCACGCTTCTTTACGAGACGCAGCATCAGGCACAATCGACCATCCCGCCCACATCTGGCAACGAACTCGCCCGCAGATCTTTCCACGTCGTCGTCACACCGAGCTCATGCAGTCCGCCTCTGCCCTACTCCGGTCATAATGCTGGTTTGTTCGCCTGGTCGTGCAGCTTCATCGGCCCCCGCGCAACTCGTCATCTCCTGCGCCAAGCAGCTACTGCGTCTCGCGCATTCGCAACGAGCCCATTATGATACTGCCTTCAAGCTCGCGCGTCTCGATTATGGGCTGGTTCAATGGACGGCTTTGCCAGCCTCAAAGTAGGATGACAAGACAGTAACGGCCGGACTAGCTTTATGGGCATACACTTTAGGCCTACTCGGCGAGTTACAAGCTTGGTCGAATGTCTGCAACGTGTAAGTTGTCTCCATCGTCAAGTTCGTGCAATCATCCATTAGAGCAGACTGTGAGCTCTAAAATTCTTTTTGGACTTACCGGCGTGATCGGAGTAATCAAGGTGGTCAAGTTCGCTTAACGTCCGGAAAAAGGTAAGTTAATGTAGGACGAGGCGTCATCTTGATTACATCCCGCATCCTTCCGTCTCATCCTGGGCCGTCTGTCACAGGGTTTCACCTCCAGGCTACCAAGTTCAGCACGGAACTTTCACCTCTGCATGCAAGCGAGAGACTGACGCCAGAAGGAGAATCAACTCCCATCCTTGACGCTCTGCAAGTAATCGCAAAGGAGTTTTTCCATCCTCGGGGCGAAAAGTATGACTCGCTTCGTCGCATTGCTTGGGGAGGTGGATGCATGATATGACAGTCAGTGACAAGCCCGAGGCACATGTCCGAAGTGTAGCAGGCCGGGCTTTCTTTAATTCTCTCCGTTTCGACTCGGCAGATTCTCCAACCTCAGCTTTCGCCGGTGTTTCAGCATCAGCCTCGGCAAAGTGGTGCTGTCTTCGTCCGAGATGCGCGGACCGACAAGCTGCGTGTCAAGGAGCGACCTCGCCAAGAAATCCTCTCTTGAGCGCCGTAAGGATTCAAGGATGAATAGCAGGGCTTAGAGGTTTTATACGGGTATCGGGGTGACGCAAATGTTGGCGCCACCAAATGCCGCGTCACCCAGCACCAGCCCAGTCACCCACCTCGGATGACATTCGCAACCTTCGGCAAAGACTCCGATCGCTTGCTTCGAAGCGGGCCCGACGGTTTAAGCACTTTGACCCTGTACAAGCCAACGACTAGGTATCTGACTGCCTCGTCTGGTCTATGTATGCAAGTCTATGTACGGCCATGTAAGTGCCTGTTCCGGTACACAATGCGACATGTCGAGAGACCATCACAAGGATAACCCGTTGGATTACATGATTGGGGTAATTTTGCTGATGTGTCCGCCGTGGTTGCGCGAGCAGACCAATCAATAGGCGCCGCTGTACGAAGTAGCTGGTGAGCCTCGAACGCGATGCCCGACTCGTTGTCTTTGTCCTCAGCCGGTGATCAATGACAAAACATCTTACCGACATCGACACTATAACGTCCGCGTCATTCTTGCGCCTCGAGCTCATGTTCAACCAATATTATGTCGGCGTCGCATCCGCCACTCCACATCGCGCTCCCAAGCTGAGCCACAAAAAGTCTCGGTATGGATGCCAGCGATGCCGGCAACGACGAGTAAAGGTGAGTGAAGAGCCTCGAGCGGCCAGTGTCGTGCGTCACGCTCGGCCTGACGTGCTCCTTCTGGTCATCTCGCGCCGACGCGATCTTTCCTATCTAGTGTAATGAAGCAAAGCCGATCTGTGATAACTGCGAACGACATCGAGCCAGCTGCTTCTATGACCGAGTTCCTCCACATGAGCCGTCCATGGTGCCGGCCGCTCCCTTTGGATCCGGCACGGCAGAGGCGCGAGTAGCTGCAGCCATCAGTCGACCGGCGACCGGTGCCGATCCGGAAGATCCGCCGGAGACTAAAGAACGCCGAATGGTCGAGCTGAAACTCCTGCATCGTTATGTCACCGAGACGGGGGATACAATCGCCATTGACGACAAGACACGGTCAATATACTGCAGGCTCATCCCGGAGCTAGCATTGAAGTCTGACGCCCTACTCTATTGCATGTACGCGCTCGCAGCGCTTCACTTTGCGGCTTCAGACGACAGCAAGGAGCCAACCGTCATCAACGCGCACCGCAAATACTTGTCGATGGCGCTGCGAGAACATAACAAGGCACTACCAAGTCTGTGTGCGGCGAACTCGGATGTCATATGCTTGACGTCGAGTTTGTTTCGCGTCTGTTCGTTCACCCTACTGCAGGAACGATCAAGACAGCCGTACGAGCCTCCGGTCGAGTGGCTTATGATTAATGCGAGCACGACGGCCGTTTTCAAGGCCGCATCCAGAACCAGCGGCGGCAATACGCAATCGGCGTCGTACAGGATGTTGCATACGACGCCCGTCATCCATGACGAGAGTGTGCGTTTTGATGAGGCTTGGCGCAGGGGCCTCGAGCCCTTAATCCAGCGTGATCCTGAGCGGGACGTCGATGAACCCTGGGACCCGGAGATTCAAGAAGCGTACGAGACAACATTGAGCTATATAGGCGGCGTCATCGAGGTTGCTCGAAGGGGCGAGACGGGCGAGGTCTGCAGGAGGTTAATCATCTTCCCCATGCTGGTCAAGGGGAGGTTCATCGAGCTTGTGCAAGAAGCACGCTCGCGCGCCATGGTGCTTCTATCGTACTACTTTGCCCTTTTGTCGCTATACAGACACGTCTGGTGGATCGGCGACGCTGGACTATGCGAAGTCCGCTGCATCGCAAAGTCTTTGACGGGAGATTGGCTTGCCATGGTAGAGTGGCCTTTGCGTGTCGTGGACACTGGTCGAGTGCCTCTGGTCACGTCGAGCGACTGTCTCTAGATTTATATAGACTCGCTTTGGGGAGGGGGGGAACAAGTCTTGCAGGATTGGGCTGTATCTGCTCTCTTCTTTTCTCTCTCCCCTCATGCATCTCGCTTTCGCTCTCTCTCTCGGACCCGCCACATTGGGCCAAGTGCTCCTCCGACGGGGCGATCCCTCGGTCATCATGATCCATGAGTGGCTGAATGATTCGTAATCGGGACTACTGTAGTTGATCAAATGGCAAAACTGGATTTCCTGTAACTGGACCGACCGTGTTACCCATTGCGACGGATGCCATTGCGGACTACCGACTGAAATCCTGACGGCGCGAAGAGGTTCGGCTCACGGATTGCAACGTCAAGGTAAGAAGGACGAAGATGGACACTATATGAAGGGTGAGTTGGTGTATACTTGAGATACCTAAAACGCGAGAGGAAAGGGGGCACGCAGGCCGATTGTTTCCATGTCTGATAGAGGCCTTCATCTTGGCGTCGGCTGGACTGCTACAGCGAGCCGTCATGAGCTACAGTTTTCTCACTCCCCTTCATATGTGCCTATAATACTTACAGCCGGACAAGACAGAGTCACATACAGCGCCATTATCCTCGGCTGTTCAATGATTGGGTCTTTTGTAGCTGCAAGTAGAGTTGACTTTCTTTGGACTTTACCACGCACTCTCCGACTTCAAGGAATCCGAGGGAAGGAAAATCAAGACTATGCTTGCAGTTCATTGTTTGCGCCGTCAAAAAAGCCAAGTCTAGACTCTTGCAGACTTGAGAGTCTGTTGTAGGGACCGCGCTATCGGGGACAACGGATTCGAGCGGCGCAACTGGCCCTTTGCTGGATCTTTGGCTTCGAACGAGTCGTCATGACAGTTGACTAAATCATCAGCTGCTCTCCTGGTGAACAGGCCAGCTCGAAACCCTTGATCTAGACAACGTCTCGCGGGCCACCTCTCATCAGCTTCGAACTCGAGCATGTGCGAGAGGATCTCAATCACTTTGTCGTTTTCTTCGTCGCGCAGTTTGTCAATAACTTTGCCGGACCACACCTTGATCCACTTGCACCAAGCCGTGTCTGATTCCTTGCCCTTGAGCCGCGGCGGCATCTTTGGGGGTATGGGGATTGTATAGCCACTCCAAGCCCATGACTCCGAGCGACCAGATGTCTGCAGTAGGTCCGTGGCCGTTGCTGATTCCGGGGAATATCTCCGGCGCTGCGTATTGCAGGGTTCCGCAGAATGTCGTCAGTAGAGTATTCGGGCTCATGACCTTGGCTAGGCCAAAGTCCGCTATTACCACTTTGAAGAAGGGCTCCCTTTCGACGAGGATGTTTTCGGGCTTGAGATCACGTTGAACGGCTCCATGTTCGTGCAGGTGGCCAAGACCGTCCAAGATCTGACCTAGAGCCGTCACATATTCCTCGTCATCCGTGATTCCGGCGTCCGCTATGTTGCCCCAAGGGTAATACGCCATGACGATCCTAGGCTGCGGTATCTCCTGAAAGTCGAGGACCTCTAGAACATTTGACTATCTCTCACTTAGCAAAGACACCGTAGAAACATGCGCCCAAGTTCCTGGCATACTCACGTGGGGGTGATCCCGCATGATGGCAAACTCCCTTCGTATGCCCGTAAGCCACGCCGAGTCCATGTCGCCATCATCTAGCCTCCTCTTGTAAGGAAAGACTATAACTTCAACTCGTATCGAATACACTCAGTGCTGTCTGTCTTTCATGGGACAAGATGTCCATCATAGCAACGCTGGTCCCCTCATTAAGCCGTGGTCAACCCAATCTGGTCTTACCGCAATCCTCACCAAGGCAAGAAAAAAACCTCGAGTATTCATTTCACCCTGAATCTCTTCGTCAAGGCTCTCGCTTTCTGCAGTTGGAAACGGTGCGGAATAAAAGCCCCGAAGCGTACCTACTGTGAAGGGCCGTCCCGGTGACACAACTGTGCGAAGTACACGCTCACCTACCGTAATACCCAGAGTACTTGCAAGACTAGGGAGGCAAGCGTCCGAACCCCTCATCAAGTGCACGATAGGTACATACCTACATATTCGGTAAGGAGGGCGAGGGCGGCCGTAACTTCGTATAGTATGCAAGTTATGGTCCGATTGTTAATCCGCCAACTCAATCCCATCCCATTGGCATCACCCGGTGTCCTCCGTAGTCCATTTTCATCCCGTCCAACTCATGCATCGTCATCTCAGCATGAACGCCCCCCGTTCGGCAAGCTGCAGACCATGGACGTAGCACCTCGCATCTATTCAAGCAATGACTTCTGATACTACAAATCAAGACCCTCCAAAAATCAGGTGAGCCACGTCGTCAACTGTCATCATGCTCGTTGGGCTGATGGCGTTCTTGTCGCAGCATAATTACGAACTCAGAATGTGCAGCCTCCCCAGACTCAGAGTTTGTCTTTCTCACTGGAGAATCTCAGTAAGGCCATGACCCCAAATGTCTCCTCATACGCTAATACCGCCACTGTCAGATCACAGCACGAGGCGGACCGTTTCTCGGAAGCCCTCGCGGCTAGATTACTGTTCGCCGCACTTCCCAAGCGATGGTCCCGGGACTGATAGTTTGTCATGGTTTAGGGTTGCAACTCCACCTCCTGATGAAGAAGAAGACCGCGAGCTTTGTCGATGTCTCGAGGCCGAGGCGCGCCAAGACCTCCAGCGAGATGGCTGTCCCCCTTGTTATCCGCCGGACCTCGAGATTCCCATCCGTGATCCATCAAAACAGTACGACGCGATTGTATCGTACTGGCAGTCCTTTCCACAGACAGATGAAGCGGTGCTTTGTGCTCAGCGAGCCGAGTGGCGTGAGTTTCGCTGGCATCAAACCAGACACCGCGCCCGCTCTCGCAAAAGGCCGTTCCCCCAATTCTTGAGGGAAGCACGGCAACGCTTACGGAAGTATAATATGAACACCAATTTCATGTTTCGTACAGACCCGAAGCAACAAACACGTCTAGAAGACTGGATCGAATATCAGCATTATAACTTAGTGCGACTTGAGCGGCTCGAGAACGAGAGAGACGAGTACCAGGCTGTGCTGCGAAGCGATCCCGCAAGTCATAACCCGACACCGGATATGGTGTTCCACGGTTGCACCTACTTCGAAACTCTGACCATCGAGCTGGAGCGTGTACGACAGTGTCTTGCACGTCACCGTGTTTTAGTGCGTTGGATTGAACAGGAGCGTCAGACGATGGCTGCAAATATGACGGATAGCGAAAAGACAAGTCGCAAAAGACCAGCACTTGAACACTTGCGTGTGAGCCAGCTTAAAGGACCTCAGACGACGCGACGCGATACCCTCGCAGCTCAGGGCGATATGAGGATCTCAAAGGCGAGATCAAGGAAGCAAGCCGAACCTCTCCCAAAGTCCATGACCCGATTAATCGAGGGCGTCAAGCATGGTCAAGGGGGTGCACCGCGGGGAGATGATGCTGTCGTGCGGCCCTGTGCTGAGCCACCGCAGCTGCCCACGGGCAAAGATCCTGAACCGTCAAGAACACGCAACCAAACGACAGGGAGAGGTAATCTCTCAGTCAACTGTCAGAAGCGGTCTCGCAAACTTGAGCCGCGGAAGCAAACCCCCTTGTCAATGCTGTACAGGACACGCGCAGGACGAATCTCGAGACCTCCATTACGATGGACTCCGAGTTGAGTACAATTTGGCCAAGAGAATTTCTCGTACATGGCCGGGGAAATTGTATGTGAAATCCTATTGTCGAATGTCGGCACAGAAATGAAGCGGGCTTTAAATGAAGCGGGCCTTTATGCAACATCATGGTCTTTGCCAGATTCACACTTTCTGGAGACCTTGAGCTTCTCAGCAGTTCCTGGTTCGGTTTCACTGAAATTTATCATGTGGAAAGCAACAGATTCGATGTTTGATGTGTAACAACATTGTTCCACAATTGCGCGCAGAGGTCTTTGTTGTCGAATGCCGTACGGTCAGGCTCATTGTCCTTGAGGCCCCTCGGAACGGCACTCGCAATACGATCTTCTCGTGGTCTAGAGCATGTATTCGCATATTACACGTAAAGTGGCAGAATGTGAAACAGGCAATAGATAGCCAATCAAAGAGAATGGTCCCTAGCAACGAGGACATCGATAGGTTTATTCGGGACCAAGTGGCCCGTTACACACAGCTGCTTTCACGTCTCCCGGATACCCTATGTGAGGCTTCAAGGGTAGGCTCGCAAACCCATTGCATGATTGCATCGACGAGACACTCGATCTGCTTCTGCGTGTTTTCCGCGTGAATAATGATCCGGATTCTTTCCGAATCAAGGGGAACGATTGGATATTGCACAGAGTTCGTTACAAAGCCGTTCTCGAGTAGATGAGCCTCCAGTACACGACTTTCCCCAAACTGCGTAATTAGGGCTATGATTGCTCTATCGACTTGTACTTACTCTTGTGTCTCGGACCCCCTGCTGCTGTGCTGCGACAGTTGACGCACGAATACGAACAGAGTACGACGTTGAGAGCGGCTATTCACGGAGAGTACCTCCATCGAGTCCAGATTTTCTTGATGGAAGAAGACCAAAGGAGAAAGGAAAGGACAGTCCTCTTGTAAGGCTCGGTCATCAAAGACAAAGGGAAACTCCATATCGAGGCGTCGGGACAAGACATGGCTCAGGCAGTCGAGCTAGGCCTTTTGGAAGTCGATATCAACAATCTGACGATTAAATTACGATCTGCGCCTACAGACTGCTTACCAGCGATGATATCGCCGTCTCTTCTATGCAGGATAAGGTCTCTGCGGCTTTCTGTGAGAACGACCTCTTCGTGGACGTGGCTGCGCGAACGATCAGAATTGTTCTTCTCGCTTCTTGACAACGTGATCCAAACCGACTCTTGCGTATTCAAAGACTCAGTATTGACTATCCAGCTCTTTTCGAGTGGCTCCAGCTTTGCGACTCGTTCCTCGAGGAACGCGCCGAGCACTTGAGTGTTCCAACTCTCGCACTGCCCAGGCTGGCTCTTCGAACTAACAGCAGATTTTAAGTCATTGTTTAATAGTTTCTCGATGTTTTACGCTCGGATGAACCGAAGGAAATGCTCGCTAGAGCTGGAAAACTCTTGACGGGGTTGTAGAGCTGGAATGCGGGTTCGTCGAGGTTACTGTCGTTGCCTCCAAACTGGATTATTCTGATCGCTCATTCACAGCTCCGGCGAGTCTCTTCCGTCCTAGTATATGAACGAAGGGTACTTAGCTTTGTATCGATCAGTTTGTACTTGATAATCCAAATGCTTTGCAAAATGTGCTGTCACCAGGCGGTACTCAATGTCCACGCCCTCTTCGATGAGGCTGGAGACTAGGAGCCATCGATATCTAGGGTACGTCATTTTCGAGTAACAAAGGCGCCTCCCGACTTTTATATGATTATTCTTCCCCCGTAAAGAGTGAGAGCCTTGGAACCCTTGATTGTTATATCGCTCATGCTAGCTGCTGCTGATGGCGTCGATGCCATTGGTGGGAATACACCCGCTCCTGGGAGTAAAGCTCTGCAGCCGTGATCAATCCTAGTTCCGCAGAGACCATTGCATCCAGGGTTGCAATGTAAATCTTTGTGATATTTGATTTCAGCTCGATCGCGGATGGATGCACCTGCCAAGCAGGGGGTACCTTTGTCGAGAGAGACGAGAACGCTCGACGAGGGAGAGATCGAGGCGGAACACGAAAAAATGAAAACTGCTTGAAGACACCGGCAGGTCAGCGTAAGTTGAAAGACGAAAGACTTGGAAGTAAACACTCTTAAGCTATACTTGTAGAGATGTAAACACGTATCCATCTGTATGTGGAGGGCGTGCATAGCTGTGCCAAAGAGGAGCAGGCAGACGCACCATCTTTGGTTCTGGGCTGCGGTTTTCGACACGACTGGCGGAAATGGCTCTCGAAACGCGTTGAGAAAGGCGGGCCAAGAACCATGAGCTGTTCAGTTATGCAGAGCAGGGCTAGGCTGCGTGCCCCAACAATGGATGGATAGTGAAAATAATGAGGCACGCAATAGGCTTGCTCGGTACTTGCCTTCTCATGGATCTCTTTTCATACTTGTTTGACTTGTATTTCGAAAAGCTGAGAGAAGAGCACTGGCCTGGTCATGGAGAAATGCTAGATTATTGTCTGGGTATATACTTGACAATGAGCAGGATATTCTTACCACCTTTAAAATGCCATCTTGTGTCGTTTTTTTCCTGTGTAAGCCAAGAAACAAACTCGAGAGATTCGAAAACAGAAACTCACTGCAAACGCTTTGAATATAAGATTGTTGAGGGTTCCTAGATAGGAAATTGTGTCCTGAGGGGCAGAACAGGGAGTTTCTTGCAGACAAAAGTGAATATGAACAATGGCCTGCCCAGGACGTATGAGGGTGTTCAGTGACGCGTGGTATAGAGAGTGCTATCCTCTCCCAGACGGCTCTGAACACGGTGCTCTGGCGTTGGGGCGCAGAAAATGCAGCTTGATAAACACACAAAACACGTCTCGTTGACTCCCTCGTTGAAATAAATCAAGTCTTCTTCACCTCTTTTCTTCTTACTTCCTTCCCCTTCTCTTCTCCTCCCAGAAGCCATCATCACGCATCGTGGTTTGGCATCACCATCACCATCACCATCATAAAGTCATCGACAACACAAGTCACCTCTTTTCCCTTTCATGTTCCCTCATCATGGAGTTCCTCAAACTCCCTGCGGAAATCCTCGTCCTCATCGGCGAGGCGTGCGAATGGAAAGACCTTCGAAGCCTCGCGGGGACCTGCACGCGTCTCCAGAACCAGTTCGAGATCATGGCCTACCACACCGAGATCCTCCGCGAGACGAGCGAGAGCGGATACCGCCTTCGTGCCGTCATGTACGGCCCTCGCTCCCATCTGGTCAAGCGCATCCAGTACTCCCCCTATGATCCTGAGCCCGACCGCGCCTTGGATCGCGACCCGGTCAAGGAGCCGTACACGATGCTCAGCATGGAGTCTCGCTGGATCTTGGGCACCTTGTATCACTTTGAGAACCTCGAGACCGTCTCCATCGACCTTCGCGACTGGGACATGGGTCGCTGGATCCACGAGGTCACCTTCCAGTGCATCGACCAGGAGCTCAAGGCGAACCTGTTCAACCTGCTCAACGCCAGCCTCGACGCTCTCTGCCATAGCTCCGGGTGCTTCGCCAATCTTGAGGTCTATCATCTTCCTCCCCAGCACACTCGTTCGACCATTGGTGCTTATTTCATCTATGAGACGGAGCCGTGGGTCTATCTCCTGAATAGCCTCACTTCTCTGGACCTCGAGATCGCCAAGGTCCACGACACCTGGAGCATTCTCGGCCACTTGCTCCAGGACTGGTGCGGCGCCATCGTCGACGACTACCTCGTCTTCCTCCCCCGGGTCGAGCGCCTCCGCGTCGCCGGCCACAACGAGGCCCTCATCAGCAGCTGCCGCGCCGGGTACTACGACAAAATCAAGTGGTCAAGGGTCTGTCTCCCCAGCCTCCGCGAGCTGAAGCTGCACTGGACCGAGGTCGACTACGAGCTCGTCGAGTTCATCGGCGCCCACGCGTGCACCCTCGAGAAGCTTCACCTGACCGAGTGCTTCTCCATCGACTCCACCGTCTTCTGGCTCCTGCTCTTCCGCGCCATCATCCGCGCCGACCCCAAGCACCTCGTCGACTTCAAGGCCGAGTCGGCCATGCCCACCTGGATCCCCATCGGGAACGACCTCTACAGCAACCAGGACTTGCCCGACGACTACGAGCGCAAGCAGTTTTACGCCTGCAAGCTCGACGAGGTCTGCCTCTTCCTCGAAGAGGTCGGCGTGCCGGATGGCAAGGACGGCGACGAGGAGAGCGACACAGAGAGCGGCGAGGAAGTTGAGTCGCAAGATGTTCAGAGGGAAGAGATTCTTGTCGCGTTGCGCAAGATCCATGCCCTGGTCGAGCGAAACAAGGTCGCCAAGTCGCGGGCCGATTTCGAGGCCAACATCGACAACTTTCGCCGTTAGGTCGACAATCCGAGTCCAGGACCTAGGCCCGAGGGAGGGCGAGATGGGGCGAGAAGAACGACATCTTGTAAGGACTGGACGCGGTACAGAGCAGCAGCATGCTCCAATCATGTAGCCAGAGATATGATCCGGTTACGAATCATGGCGACTTTGAGGTAGGGCGCAGGATTTGGTCGGAATGGATATCCGATGGACTTGGGTCTTTGGAATCAGACGATCCTGTGCAAGCTTGGGAATCAGAAAAGCGCAGCGAAAAGGTTGGCAATGTGGATAGATTACCTAGCTTTGACGAGCTATCTCGATTCATGAAGTTCTCGAAAAGCAGGTTTCTATAGACCCTTGCCGTTGCGACTTGATAGACAGATAAGGGAATAAATGCCGAATCGGTAGAGACATTGCAATGATTTGTTTGTTCGTGCAAGTCGTGAGCGCCCTCATTTCAACGCTCGTACACTGCGGGTACAGTATGTGTGATTAGAGGAGTAATCCAAGTTATGTGACACTTTCATCCTCCCTTAAGTTCATACAAGCATGAACCAAGTTGTAGTACTTCAACATGGCCTTGTACTCCGTTCACAATCTATTCTATGCCGTCTCTCATCATACCCAAAGGTGCTCCACGACACCAGACAACACTCGTAAGACCTTGGTGCTGATTGATTGTGATTATGAATCCTCTAAGCCTTGGGGCTCGGGGCAGCGCCTCTCGACTTCTTCTCGGTGTTGGCATTGCTCTACTCGAGTCGCGTCAGTAAATGATATACTTCTATATGGTCAAGGCGAAAACTCACTTGCTCAATAAGCTTTCGTCCAATCAGAATCGTCTCATCCATGCTTCTTTGCCGCTGCCAAAATCTGGACGCGATTAGCTTTCGAATGATGTTAAGTTACCTCAAAACGTACAACTCTTCAGGTGACCCTTGGCCCCTGGTCGAAGCTTGGCGCGCTTCTTCCTCCAGCATTTCGCGGGAAATCTTCTCAGTCGTAGCAACACCAGGAGCCCAGGACCGGTTGGCATTGTCCTGGCCTAAGTTGTCCTGCAGCAGCTTCTTCTTCATCAGATAACGCTCTTTGCGTTCTCGTTGCAGTCCTGGACTCTCGTGCTTGCTCATTACGTGCCGTACTCCAAGCTGAACAAGTAAGTAGAAATGCTCCGCCAAGAGGATGCTTAGAAGGCCTCCCCAAGCCGTGAATTGCGAAGTTGACCCTCTTGAACCATTCCGGGAGCCGCTGCATAGGTAAACAATGGCCGTGCTGGTGATGCTACCAAGCCAAGAGATGAACCCCATGGCTGTGAGCCAAGGGCCAATCGAGTCGGATCTCCAGGGAATGGGACGCTTGCAGCTAATGGCAATCTTGAGAGAATCTGACCTCAACTCGATCCAGTTATTGATGAGAAAGCAGGCACCAGCCAATGGCCAAGCTACGGAAAAGAGCGAAAGGTAGCCTCAAGCATTTGTTAGTATCGTGGTATGACACAGGCAGGGATAATTCTCACCGAACTGCATCACCATTTCGCGATAGTCTGCAGTCACATCGTATGTCTCGAGCTCGCATTCGTTGCGGACGCGCTCCAAAAACTCGGTCTCTTCGGCAGGATCTTGCGCGTGAGGGGCTCTCTTGGACTGAAACTCCTTTGCCTTGACTGTGGCTTGGTGGGTAAGGTAGGGGACAATGACTTCGGTGGCAAAGTTGACCATTTGCGCAGTAACGGTAAAGTAGAACATTTGGCTGCTGATTCGCTGCGGATTGACTTGAAAGTTTCGCATCGGTAGAGACTTTTCGCTGAACGTGACAGTCTGTGCAGTGTTTCTCCAAAAGTCGAGCAAAGGCACTAGGAACTCTCCGAAGGGTATGTAGACAAAGGCTGTGAAGAGAAGAGCCATGTAGGAAGTCATGAAGTTGAGGACGAATTGCTTTTGTATGAGGGCCGAGTTGTACGCTGATCAGCGAGTTAGACAAATGATTACTGTGAAAGAAGGGCATGAACTTGCCGTCCATGGTCTCGTAGTTTTCCTTGTCGGTCAATTTGCTGGCAGCGCCCATGAGAACGCTCGAAAAGGTCGGTGTAAATACGACCAGAAGAACTGTCGGCAGAAATCCCTGACTCAATCAGTGAAAAAGGTATGACTTCGAAGGAAAGACACTCACGAGATACTGCTTGAAAGGGCCGTCGTAGACTTCATTGATAAAAATCTCAAGAGAGTTGCAGAGAACCACGAGTCCGCCGAGGACTACGATACATGCAAACGCAAAAGGGATCTGCAGCAATTGAGTCTGAAATCTCTTGGTAAAGGGGTAAATCTTTCTCGGTTCGCCCGTGACGACGTCCTCGGCCTCGTACTCCCACTTGAACTCGGGGCGTTGGTGCTGGATGGCTGAAACGCCCCTGACACCCCATTGTACAGCCAAGTCGAGTTCTTTTTGCTTCCAGTACTCGAAGAAGATGACAGACCAGAGGCCACAGGCAAGAGCGTACAAGTACGAGAACTGGCCGAGGAGAAGCCATGCAGCTGCACCAAGAGCAGAGGGGAAGACGAGGAAGCGCGAATAGCTGCGCAGAAAAGCAAAGTAGAAGGCGACTTTCTCTCCAAACTTGTTGCGGATGTCGTCAATGTCTGCCTGTTCCAGGACATACTTCTTGCTCCACTTCTGTATCCAGGCCTTGTTGAAGGCTTGGTCGTGCAGGGGAAAGACGGAGGCGACGTATTTGCTCCCGCCGCTGGTCTCGGCGATGCCGGCGCCGCCCTCGTTGATGGGCTGAGTGATGATTTGGTAGACGAGCCGCAGGCGCTCGGCTTCGGTGACGGGCTCTTCCTTGAAGGCGCGGGATGCGTCTGTCTCGGGGCCAGAAATGCGGACGCCCTGTAGCCAGTCTTGTAGGCGGGCGCGGTAGGCGAGCTGCTTGAGAAGGTCCTGAGAGGCGATTTTGACGAAGATGAGGAGGGAATCGTCGTCGCCGTTGCGGACTTCGGTGGTGAGACCGACGTGGGTCAGGGACTCGACGAGGCGCACGAAGCCAGCCTCTGCCTCGGCTCTCTCTGGATATGGTTATTGGGCTGTCGATAAAGGGGGATTGGTGTCGAAATCAGACGACGTACCAGCGGGAGGGACCTTGTAGTGAATAACATAGTCGACTCTGTGATGAGCATGTGTCAGTCGGGCGTTGTGAGGTTGGAGGTGTAGAGATGGACGACTTACCCCATGTTGGGCTGATCACGACCGTCGCCATGGTTGCCGTAAAGGCCACGCAGGCTCGACATGGTGAAGTAGCTATCTACAGCTTGCGCGGTTGATGAGTATTGATGCTATACCGAGGTGGTCGTCGGCAAGTGATGAATTGGTGAGGAATCAATTAATTACGAGGGAAAGGTGGCAGAAAGAAACGAGTTGGGAGGGAGCTGAAGTTGGAGGAGGGGCACATTGCCAGCGCAAAGTCTCAAGACGTCATTCAGGGACGAGCCATCATGAATCAATGCCAAGCTTTTTTTTAACCCATCCATAGATACTTGTACCCCGGCAAGAAGCATTGATCAAGCTCAGCTCGACAAGGGAGGGGGAGATGCAGCTACAGCGGTCAATGTCACTTGCCGGCAGCTGAACGTTCAAGTCCCGTTGCACGTGTTTTTCAAGTAAATATACTTTGTAACTTACAGTATAGCCACCAGCAACCGTTCCGAAGCTCAGGCAGGTCAAGAACAGGAGCAAGAGAGGTACGAAGTAGAAAATACACGACACAGGTATTGAGAGGGAGCTTCATCAAGTGACCCCTAATCCACTTTACAGTACATATCCCAAGATCCACTCTCTCATTCGTACTGTTGCTGGCTCATGTTCCATGTATTCAATTCATCCCTACTCATGATGGACCTGGAGCGATTTCGTAGAATGATTCCAAGTTTCTCCTACCATCATAGACCACCCTTGACAGCTCCAAACCTGTACGCTCTACTTTCAGCCACAGCTCTCCCCCCATGTCACCATGACATCAGCGTTCGTTGGACAGCTCCGAGCTCCAGCTCCAAGCTCCTAAGTTTTAGTAACTGGCAGCCCGAACCCCTCCTCCTTAAGCTCACATGCTACTCGAGAAGTACCGGACTCTCTCAACACCATCCATCTCCTCGTCACCACCCAACCCTCCATCCGTCGACAGCCTCATCCGTCTACAGCCTCATCCGCACCCCAGCCATCCCGCGCGCAATGGGCATCCTCGTCTCTCTCGGCCTACGCCGCCGGGACCGCTTCGACACCCCAACCATCCTCGACCACCTCCTCCTCTCACCCCTAACCTGGCTCGCCGCGCTCTTCTACCAGCTCGTCCTGCGCCTGCGCGGCCACCCCTTCCACCCTCCCCGGGGCAAGCCGCCGATCCGCGTCGTGTGCATCTCCGACACCCACGACAACATCGTCGACGTGCCCGCGGGGGACGTCCTCGTCCACGCCGGCGACCTGACGGACTCGGGCTCCGCCGCCGACATCCAGCGCCAGATCGACTGGCTCAGGGGCCTCCCGCACCCCGTCAAGGTCGTCGTCGCCGGTAACCACGATAGCTTCTTCGATCCGCGCAGTCGTCGCCCCGAGGACGCCCGTCGCGGCGCCGAGCTCGACCTCGACGGCTTGCACTACCTCGAGGGCTCCCTCGTCATGGAGGAGATTCACGGTCGCTCGATTTCCATCTTTGGCGCGCCCGACATTCCAGAGTGCGGTCCTAGCACCTTTGCGTGAGTCCAACACCTCCTCCTTCTTTTCTTCTCCACCCTTTCCTCCTTCTCTTCCTTCCCCTCTTCTCCTATCCCAACGTTCGACACACGCGGCATCCAAGACACCAAGAAAAACCTGGAGAGAAAAAGATGGGGGTGTCCCACGCATAGCCCATCTCGCCCGTGTGAGCATACCCGCAATCCTCAGCGAGGAAAAAAAAAAGAACCTAGCCTATACATGATTCAATGTGTAAATGGGGGAATGAGGAGCATCCGCCGCACTTGAGACTGACGTATTTTATCTTGCCTGCCTCTCGCCTTACCCTCTTTCTAGGTTCCAATACGATGCCGCCAAGTCTCCCTGGTTCAGTAGAGTTCCTCCCCAGACGGACATTCTCGTAACCCACACTCCTCCTGTACGTGCCAAACCCAGCCGCTTCCCTCTCCTCTCCTCTCACCCTTCACCCCTCATGTCTTGAGCTTTCTTGCCCAAACATCCCATCGTGATCCTTGCCCTGTTTTCTCTTGCTCTTTCCTTGATCCTTGAACTGAGCAATGTGAATCAACACCCAAAAAAACAATGCCATTCCTTCTCACTGTCTTAGAAACACCATCGTGATCTCGACCTCGGATGTCCGGGCCTGCTCCGCGAGGTCTGGCGCGTCCGGCCCCGGCTCCACGTCTTCGGCCACGTCCACTGCGCCTATGGCAAGGAAGCAGTCCACTATGACGACCTACAGCTCGTCTACGAGCGCATCGCCTCCCGCCCGCCCCTCGGCCCCGTGCGGGACCTGCTCTCCAGCGAGGCCTGGCTCGACTTGCTGCGGCTCGTGTTTCACGGCGTCCACAGCGTCCTTTGGAAGTGGCTTATGGGAGGGCCGGGAAGCAATAACGGCGGCTACATGGTCAACGCGTCCCAGTCGTACAAGAACACCGGGCAGGTCAAGAACCGTGCCATCGTCATTGACATATAAAGTAAACAATAAAATGGGTGAATGGTCATCTATACAAGTAATCGAGCTCTACAGCCGTCTTCTGTGAATTTCTAGACTGTGCTACTATAATTACATCTAGCCAGACACAGTCTGCCCTGTATCGGATGCGTTATTAGCGATAATAATCGGTAACACAAAAAAGGGGGTATGTCGCTCGAAGATCTATCGTCTTATTCTCGTCAATTCCATTAGTCACGCCTACCATGCCGACTTCTTCCACTCTACGGCCGTGTCCCGTGGACCACCTCGTCTCTCCTCCTCTGTCTGGGAGAGATGTATCAAAAACTCCAATGCTTGCTGCTGTGCCATGATGATTGTCGAAGAACTTTCTCATAGCCCCATGATGACGGCCAAGACGATAAGGCCGAGCGTGGTTGTAAGCATCATCGAGGCTTGAAGACCAGATGCCTCTGCCACTGTCGGCGGTCTATCTACCCCAGGGCTGATGGGAGAGCCGGGACCGGGGAAACCAGGAGGAGGTCCAGGACGCGGTGGCAGCCCTGGTGCACCAGGTGCTCCTGGCGCTCCTGGTGTACCCGGTGCTCCTGGTGTTCCTGGTGTTCCTGGTGTTCCTGGTGTTCCTGGTGTTCCTGGTGTTCCTGGCGTTCCTGGAGCTCCTAGTGTACCCAGTGCTCCCGGGGCCCCTGGCGCTCCTGGTGCTCCTGGCGCTCCTGGTGCTCCTGGTGCTCCCGGGGCTCCCGGTGCTCCCGGTGCTCCCGGTGCTCCCGGTGCGCCAGGAACCCTTAGTAAACTTGGTGAGCCAGGCGATCCAGGCAATACGGGACCGCCGGGCGTTCCAGGAGTTCCGGGCCTTGACGGAATCCCAGGTACACCCGGAACGCCTGGCTGGCCTGGGACTCCAGGGATACCCGGAATACCTGGCAGACCCGGTATACCGGCAATACCTGGGATTCCGGGCTGACCTGGGACTCCTGGAGTGAGTGGCATACCAGGCGCGCCAGGGAGTCCAGGTAGGCCATCCGGACCAACGGGACCAAGGGGGCCGGTTGGACCACCGACGCTTCCCGGTTGACCTGGTTGGATTGGCTGTCCCTGTCGCCCAGGACCCGGCACTCCAGCAACTCCCGGGGGCAAATAGCCCTGAGCGGGAACAAGGGGATTGGCCGCTGCAGTTGCAAATGCGCCAACGGGTGCAGGCGTCGCCAACACTGTGACGGTGGAAAATATCGTCGTAGAGCACTTCGACGTACTCTTGTGCGTCTTCTTGCATGCGCATTCCTCAATAATCGTCAACGTCGTCACCCTGGGCTTTCCGCCTGCGTGAATCGTTATCTCTTCAACCGGCGCGCTGGTTATTGGCATGGAATCTCCAGGCTTGGCAATCACTATGATTGGCGAAACCGTCGGTCTGCTTGCGCCTTGAGACTGGACGCCAATCTGCACTTGTCCGCCCCTTGTCGGTCTGCCGATGCCCTGTGGCTGGTATCCATTCTGCGCTTGTCCGCCCCTTGACGGTCCGCTGCCACCCTGCGACACATTTCCATTCTGTGGATTCTGTGCTTGCCCGACCGTCGCCGTGGGTCGCATGTTGTTGACAGACTCAGCAGGCGAGGCGGCGGGCGACCTCATTGGGGAACGACCTGGCGACTGCATTGGAGATACAACTCTATATGCCGTTATCGTGAGATGACCTGTGCGCGTCGCGGTGATTGTAGCCGTGCTATCAGAAGGCTCTGGCGAGCTACCCTGCCGCGAGGCGTACAAGGTCTTGTACGCCGTCACCGTCACCGACTTTGCATCCGAGGACTTTGCACCGGGCGCCATCGGTGGAGGTTGAGGGGGCGGCATGTAGTCTTGCGGCTTCAAGGCAGGGCCCGTGACGGAGCCATACATGGTAAGAAGGTAGTTCGTAGGCAAATTGCGACGCAGCATACGGCCAGCCGGAGCTCGGGCGAACCTCACCCTCGTGCCGTTGGCGTACCGATGTTGTTCTGGTATCATGGTCGAATTATTGCCCATACTAAAGGGCCGTCGTTTCAGGCCACCGCAGAATTCGTGGTCATTGCCAGGGCATGGGTGATCGCATATTGCGCCTTCTTGGGGACTCATGGCTCGCGTGTCCGGGTCCAGGGCGGCTGCACAGAGACATCTGCCGTCGAAAACACCTGCAAAGGTCTTGTCACGACAGAGGTCGACGCACATCTCGAGCGTCATGCCATTACTCTCTTTGACATCGTGAAACGTCTGGAAGCCGCTGCGTGAGCCAAAGCAGCCCAAATAAGCATACTTGCCAATCCTCTTCGGATTCGGCGGCAACGATGGGTTTGAAGTATTTCCAAAAGGCACTGTGAAGTTGCCGTGGGGCATCGAGTGGTTGCCAAATATAGGACTCGAATGGTTACCAAAGGCGTGGGACGAATGATTCCCGTATAGTGGGAGAGAGTGGTTCGCATAGAGAGGCGATGATGGTATAAAGATACCATTGCTTGAGCGGTTGCGAAAGGGCGGATCTCGCATCCTTGTGCCATTACGCATATACGGCGCTCGCATAGTCGGGCTATCGTCGCCCTTATTATCCTTGGTAGCGGTGTAGTTTCCAAAGTAGGCTGCTTGAGAAAAGTTCCTATAAGGGCCCTGACCGATTGAAAAGTTGCCGACAAACGGTACAATGTACCCTCGCGTGCCGCCGTTAGGCTTCACCCTGAATCTAGTCTTGTTTCCTGGACTCATCACGGAAAAGGTTCCATTTGACCAAAGTGTAGCATTGTAGATGTCGCCCGCACGATTAGCAGCCAATTTGGGTTTCCGATAGGGAGCGCGGCTGGAAGCGGGTGTCTGCCAGAATTGGATTCTGCCAGACGTGAGAGGTTTGGGGCTCTGGGAAGGTTTGGAAGCCCTCACTGCCTCGGGAAGCATGGGGTTTATCATGCTTGATGCCGAGACGACAGGTGATGCAAGCCGCACCGGCGGAGGCTTCACAGCGGCAGCTGATGACGGAGAAGCAGCCGCGGGGAAGGCATTTGGAAGAGCAATCCTAGCTTCGGCAACCTTGGAAGGAAAGGCTTTGATTGAAACGATATTCGAAGGGAACGCCTGGGAAGCGGCGGCTGGCGAGGTTCCCGCTTTGGAAGAAGGTTTCGAAGGTGCAGGCGGAGGAGGAGCGGGCTTTGAAGAGGCTCTCGGAGGAGTAGCAGCCTTCAAATTGTCGACCTTGGGCGAGGTGATTCTCGTAAAGCCAAATTTATTGGAAGCGCCATTCAGGGAGGCGACTTTAGAAAAGGCGACCTCGGTCGACTCGTCCTTCTTGACGTCTTTGAGAGATGTAGTCTTGGGAGGTGTGTCCTTGGAAACTTGATAGGCGTCGATGTAGCGAACATCCCAGTACGTGTTCGTAAAAGCGTGAGGGTTTTTGGCAACATACTCCTCGCAGGTCGGCGCAACAGCCCTACACTCTTCGGATCGCCCCCATACAGCGCTCGCCCAGTCGCCACAAAAGTTCTGGCCTTGTTAGCTTGAAAACACTCGTAACGGTATTTGGGTGCTCTGGCTGGACGCAAGATATGCATGACTCACAGTGTTGAGAACCAGCTTCATGTTCTTGAAGAACGAGTTGACTTCACACGACGCTCCTCCAAACATGGCGACGGGCGACTTCCACGTGTCGGGATTTGGCTTCTTGGTCTGAATGTCTCTCGGGATGCTGCCTCTGTCAAAGTGCCATACTTTGATGTGTTTCGGATTCCACTCGACAGCATAGACTCCGCCGTTGACGGCGTTGAACCCATCTCCGTAGGATGATGTGTCGTTCATGGAAGAACCATAGCCACACCCAATATTCCTGTCTCCTACAGCGCAGTTGGGGTCTCGCTTCTCGCCTGAAATCGCATCCGCGGGGACGGAGTCGAGGGTGCAACCCTTGCCGGTATGTGCACTGATCGTATTCCGGTGGTCTGTGTTGGCGCCCTCGAGCATGTCAATTTCTCCTCCTCTGGGCCAGTCGTCACCATACATCCAAACTGCATCTTGTCAGCCCGATATTCTGAGTGTGTGAGGAAAAGGTCACGAACAAGCCGGCCAAAGCCCACATTGTGACGGTGGCATGTGGAGAAAGTCTGCAATGAAGAGGCCATCGTCGAAGCTCTTTTTGCTTTCCAGTCGAATACTCGGCCGCCCCTCATCCAGACCATAGGTGTTTGTGTGGTCGACGCCCAATCTCACGACGCCCGTCGTCTTGTCGACGGTATACAGCCCCTTTACCTCGGCCTGGGACTGGTTCTGATATCGGACGAACCCGTTGGATGGGTCCCGGCCGTCGAACCAGTTGAAGCCAGACAGCAGCGACTCGCCGGCGAACGAGGTGGCGAGTGAGTAGGTCATCGTCGCCCTCCAACAACACAAGCAGGCGTTGACACCTCAAGCCCGAAAGGGTGAAAAGCCCGAGTGGCGCATGGACCGGCGAAGCGAAGGACTGACGAGAACCGTACGAGTGCGAAGGCAGCACTGGCGGCTATTTCCCCGCATGGCATATAAGTTATACAGGCCATGGTAAATCGAGTGGCAGGTGTTAAGAGGAATGGCCACCAGCCGAGCTTATTGTAGTGGTGAGCCTAGAGTGTGTAAGGCGGCGATCACGGTCAGGCAGATCATGGTCGCATTCCAGTCCTTGCGAGATGTTCAAAAGGATATCCGTTGCCCTCACCCTGTGGCCCTCGTCGTGCATCGATGCAGAATAAGGCTAGGTGAGGGCATCATCGTTCAAGTCTATCCACAATAGTCTTTGTCTCCACCAGCTGCCAAAAAGCGGGAAAAGAGCCTCGAGTTTCGCATGAGCAAAGGTGGCTGAGGCGGATCGTGAGGAGCATCGTATAGCACGAGGACGTTGAGAGAAAACGGCGGTTGCTCCAGCTGAGACATTTAAGAGGGAGGTCGGCCTCTGCCGGATCGTCGGGAGTTTGCGTGCTGGGCCGTGTCCCACCCAGTGAGACATTTTCAGGAGGAGCACGATTCCATTCCAGCGGCCAAAGAGGCAGGCTGAGAAGCTAGAATCACATGCCTCTGCAGGGCCGGACAGGTTCCCAGCCTTTAATCGCTCGCACGAGACCAGGGCAGACATCCGAAACAAGAGCGGGGGTTCGTTCGTATGGCGTTGAGTGGTTTTTGCTCCTCACTCTCCACGTCGTATTTATCGAGCATTTCTCTCTTTGCTCAATCAGGACTCACACCATGATTCGTCGCAAGCCCTCGGTGCCTCCCAGGACACGTTTACCGGTGACGGCGCAACGCCCCTGACCACTCTCCCACAGCCCTGCGCGCTGTTCCATGAAGCTCTCTTGTCTCGGGTGCGCGCCTTCAACCCACCTGTGAATGCAGGAATAGCAGTAAACGATGCCGGTTTGGCAGGCAGTCGGCGTGACAATCTCGCCTCGGCATATGGGGCAGTCTGCGGTGTCCTGAGGTGTTTTGACAACGTAGATTGGCAGCATCGACGGGATAGCAATCGGTGCTTCCTCTGCATTCACTTCCGCTTCGTCCTTGGAATCTGAGAATTGGGCAGCTGCGTCTTCTGCCTTGTGATGGATAGCATCTGGGCTCTTGTGGCTTGACACAATCGGCGGTGGTAAGTCAATGTGTTCAGTGGCTTTGCGTGAAAGCTGTTTCGCAAAATCTGACTGGTACCACCACTCGAGAAATTTGAGGGCAAAGATGCTCAGTGGGAGGAGCGTCGACAAGCTCGACATGGCTCTTGATCCCACTGCGCTGGGAGAGAAGATGGAACGCGGGCCGGGCGGTGTAGCACCTTTGGGTAGTTTAGTTAAAGACTCGATGGCCTGATAGTCGGCTCGTGTCATTCTACGGAGCCTCGTGCCAATGAGCCACATGAATGGGTTATGATACTTTGTGCGGTCGAAGAGGTATGCCAGGTTGAAGGCGAGCATGGCAAAGTAGTATGCGGCATTGACGCTCGGATATACATTCCGCAAGAACCAGCGGTAGTAGTGAAGGAATCGGTCGCGTATCGTGGGATTTTCGGGCATGCGCGTGTATGCGGCGCCAAGTAGAGCCCTCGGCGCATTGATTTCATGACCCTCGTCGAGCTTCCTCTTCAGGTATGGAACGGCGACAAGAACCGCGAGATTCTTCCAGACATCGGCATTCGTGAGCTTGAGAGTATCGCGAACCAGGCTCGGCGCAGCCATGCTGGCACGGGGAATCTCGCCGCGGAGGGCCTTTTCGCGCTTGAGGCCGTAGAAGTTCTCGGTAAAGGAGCCGCCTCGTGTTCGGAGGTAGTGGCGCTCGACGGCCAGCATCAACAACGCGTATAGTTCGTCGAAGGAGTTGAGTATGCGCAGCAGATATCGCGGATGGCGCTGAGTCGCGACTGTGAGTAGGTAACGGAGGGTCGGCGGGAGGAGGTTGTTTAGCTGCTGCTCCGAGAGCACCTCGAAGAGAGACGGCTTGCCATCGTCAAAGGTGCCGCGAAGGGCAGTGACGAATTCCATGATGCTTGACGAGACGGACGCCGCAGAGCTGAGAGCTCGAAGTGGCCGGTTGCGCGGGAAATGGACAGACGTGCCAGGTGGAAGGAAGACGGAAGACGGTGATTCAAGGCAGGATTTGGGTTCCAATACGAAGCAATTTGGCAAGCTGGTGACACGGCCGGAACGCGGCAAGTGCTGGCCCCACCAGGAGCGGGAGCCCGGCGGGCGGCGCCAACTTTTGCCTCGGCATCTCGGTACTTGCTATTGTACGCCTCTGTCACGGTTCTTTGGAGTACATCAGGTACAAAGTACACAGGATTGGACAGCTTGAATCACTTACGATCGGGACATCCAAGTTGATACCAAGTAGGTATTGAGTCGCGAATTATTTGTGCTTTGAGAAGAGATTCAATTACCTAGATTGACAACAAGTTGGCCGAGGCTAATACCTAACTAAAGGGTGCCATTTGACGGTGTATTCTTCCCCAGACATTGTCATTAACCTTAGCGCCGTCTTCTTAAACTCCGACGGAACCTAGAGAGCGCCAGTTCAACTCCGTCTCCTCCGGCATCGACGTCGCATTACTCTCATCTGACACTACACTTGATCAAACCTCATCTCACCTCATCTCAAATTCACAAAGTCTAGTCATTCTATCACTGCTTTGCAGAAGACCTATTTTCAAACCATTGACAAAGTCGGAGTATAACCATAGTGACGTCAAGTCTCAATCGTCCTCTGCGGTTATCGCATATTCACACCCTGAATCTCATCACTCCCAGATTTCCTCTCACTCACACCAACCAAAATGAGCAGTTCAGAGCCCGACTTTGACGATAGCCCCGAGGGCAAGGTCAAGGCCTGGTTGGAACTCACCAAGAATGACAGAGGTCATCTCAAAGCCGGCGTAAGCTCGTCCCTGATCTCTCAATGTTCCCTTCATTCTCTATACTCACCACATCTCCTCTCTCTCTCTCTAGGACTGGATGGCAACTCTCGTCCCTCACCTCGACGTCGACTCGGCCGCGGCCACCATGCCCCATCCCTGCGTCACCTTCACCTACACCGTCCAGCCGGACCACTGCAACCGTCTGGGCAACCTGCACGGGGGCGCCGCCGCCACCCTCTTCGACTTTTGCACCACCATGCCGCTCGCCACCGTCAACCGCCCGGGCTTCTGGCAGCTCCTCGGCGTCACCCGCACCCTCAACGTCACCTACCTGCGCCCGGTCCCCTGCGGCGCCGAGGTCCTGATTGAGTGCAGCGTCATCCACGTCGGCAAGAAGCTCGCCTCCATACGCGGCGTCATGAGGTCCCGCGGCGACGGCAAGATATTGAGTCTGTGCGAGCACGGCAAGGTCAACATTGATCCGGATGCGAACCTATGAGAGACGCCCGGGATGGCTGGTGGGTGTGAGGGCATAGAAAGGCGGCGCAATGGATCGCGGAATGACAGCACATGGTTGAGACAGGTTCTAGAATTGTATATTCCAACGCTTCATATCGTCATAGGCGCAAAAAGACAGTCCGGAAAGCCATGCGCCGTGTTGTACACATGTTTCGCCCTCTTCCAACGAGCCTCTGTCAAGCCTGCTCTCCCTCTCCGGCCTGCTGCATAATCTCGGATACTTCCCGCTGCGCGTCCATGAGCAACCCCGGCAGCTCGTTCAAGACTGGATCACCTTCCAAGTCTTCGTCAATGTCGTCCTCTTCATCGTCGTCTACATAATCCATTTCCGCCTCGGGATCCGAGTCTTCCATGTACGCGACGGTACTATACGTCAGCAGGAAATCGTTGGTTAGCAACTCGTGAATCGTGTCACTGATAACCTCGGAGTCGCTGGCTTTCCAGAATGCCGTCGGGCCTGCCGGACCTTGCGGGTCGTAGTCCCTGGTAAATCGGTGTCAGCTGGAGAGGAGTCTGCGAAGCACTAGAGTCAAGGGACATACTTGTCAAACCAGTTACCCACGACACCACGAGCTGACTGGACGCCGCCAATCTGGATGCCTTCACTACGCCAGCGCTCCTCTCCGTGAAAGGTGGACGCGGTAGTCCATCTGACCTCGCCCTCTTTTGTCAAGCGAACAGTACCTTTCGAGATGAGCGCTTTAGATTCAGCTCAGTCTTTAGTCGTATCTCAAAGAGCAAACCAACGGTGAGCTTACCTCGCAGGTCCGAATTGGAGTTGTCATCCAACGATTCGTCCAGTGACCGCGACACTCCCACGAAATGAACCACCGGAAGATCCTGGCCATCATTCGGGCCAGGAGGGTCGATGGCTGTGACGTCGGCTCTCATGACAATCAGTCGCGTCGCCTCGCCGACGTTGAGGGGTGGCCGAGGCGCATCTTCAGGAAGATCAACGCCGACGGGAAAGTTATATTTGAAAAAGTCATTGTAGTCGAGAAAGC
Organism: Hirsutella thompsonii MTCC6686; assembly: GCA_000472125.2. Classification (NCBI taxonomy): domain Eukaryota; kingdom Fungi; phylum Ascomycota; class Sordariomycetes; order Hypocreales; family Ophiocordycipitaceae; genus Hirsutella; species Hirsutella thompsonii. Next base: position 281,108 of record APKU01000026.1, on the reverse strand, counting down.
AGACGACCTGACACTTCATCAGTGAAGATGCTCGTGGCTTGATCATTAGCATCGACTCCTACTCACGCGGTACCATGTCCCCGTTATGCCGTACGGATCATTCGCTGCAAGTGACGAGATGGATGGAACAAAGCTTTTTGGCCAGGAGCCAGAGAACGGACTATCCCAAACATCGGCAAACAGCTTGGTTGCTCGTCGAACTGTGAGATTGTGGCCGAGAACGACAATAATTGCCTCCAACTTTTCCCAGTCTACCCTGCCCGTCGTGTCGTTCATGAAAGGACCCCACTTGGTGAGGTCAGTGTATTGCCGCAAGTCGTACACTTTGGAGACTGCGTAGGGATATGTTCTTGTCGACCTCAGTCTTCCCAGATTCAAGATGGGCTTGCCGTAGAGGCAATGCAGCTTGGCGCTGAGTTGATGTTCTCGCTTGGAGGGCTCAGAGTAGCGCAGAGGACGATCGTGATCGTTGCGGACTCTTTCGAAGAGAAAGGAGCGCTGCAGGAATGATTCCCGAATTTGGGGCTCCTCGAAGAGTTCTGCGAGAAAGGAGGCGTTGCGAGACGTGATGTTACCACGGCCTCGGCCTTCTGTCTGAGCGAGCTGGAGCATCCATTCTACAGTCTGAGCAACAAACTCGAGTTGGTTATCCTAGACACAGGAGTCAGTGGAGGGAGAGAAAAGGCAGTAAGGCAGCGGCCAATCCAGACGTACCCGTCGAGCAGCCGTATCCAACCGACAGATTGATTGTAGCCGCACAATGTCGTACAACTTGGCTTCAAAATTCTGATTTAAGTCTTCGGGTGTGTCCTGATCCATGTCAGTCATCTCACTGAACGAGTAGCGGCTTTGATACCTTGGGTGAATGAGAAGCCATGTTCTGAATCTCAACTTACAAGCATGTGCAGATAGACGTCGCGGCACAAACTGTTGTTTCCCTTGACATAATTTTTGAAACCTTTACATGTCCGCGGTAGTAAAAGGAGGTCGTGAGGGCTGAGCCAGCGGAATATGTGGTGAAGAATCTCGGGCGGCAACGACGTCAAGTACGTCATCGTGACTCCAGACGAGGGGCGTTATTTTCGTTGATGATGAAGGCCGAAACGGTGAGACGGTGCCTCTTTGGATGAGATTCGTGATATTTATCGAGCTTCAGATGAGTTCGGGGCTGAGATTACGACAGATGGTCAAATGGGCAGTCGAGAAGAAGTCATGGAACTTCGGACTTAATGGATGCCCTTGGGTTTCTCCAGCTCCGCCCCGCGCCACAGTCAAACGTGACGGCTCCCGGCTGCCGGGGAGAGGTCTTACAGCAATGGGGGGGGTGGGGACCTGTGGGTGAAGGTACTTCGTGCGTCACCCCGCTTCCTTCACAGCATCGGGCAAGTGTCACCTGTGGCGCAGTGCTCAGGTACATGCATGCGCGCACTCTTTATCCGCAACTTTGGATGTCCCTTAAGGGAATCGAATCATCGCTACTTTCCAGTATATCGTTTGGACGCTCCGCTAAGTCACAGAAAGATGCGCAGAAAGGTTCTCAAGTATAGAATGCCTTTCTAGTCGCCAGGTGAATCCCATTCTAGCGGACGAATCACCATGATCAACGTGGAGAAACGGACATGTTGCAGACCCTACAAGCAGACTGCCAGAATTAAGTTAGGTATTTGCCTCCAAATATCACGCCTATACTTTCTCTAGAGCTCCACGATACCGTCTCCAGCGATGCATCAACTTGCGCCGGCGTGCCTCAACACGAGCTCCATCGTGAAGCAACTCACAGATGCTGCATTTGCCCCGTCTCGCAGGTAGCCGATCGTTTCACGCATGTACAAGCCGGAATTGTACCTGCAGCCGACCCTGGTCGATCCCAGCATCGGGTCCGCTGCTCGCAGATGCAGCCCACCTTGCCGCACGATTCCCATGCGGGGCGGAGAGGGTTGACCATGTCACGGTGTACTTTGCATTTACACGCTCGACAGGCCGACGAAAGGACTGGTATCTTGCGAGTGCCCTCAAGATATCTTCGCATTCAGATCAGTTGCCATGCGCAGGGGCTACCAAGTCGTGATATTCCATGTTGCTGAGGCAGCTCTTTCATCACCGTCATCGTTCATACGTCGCCTGTCGTAGGTATTTTCAGTCTCTTCACTATCCTGCATACACATTTACAAGACTCACTACTTCGTACATCGTCCGCCAACTTCATGATATGCAAGTAAATACAGACGCTCGCTTCCAACGGCTTCAGTGACCGTCGTCGACACCATTTCGGGTATCTGCCCACGGATGTTCGTCAAGCCTTCCTCACTGCCGCCTTTTTCACCGCAGACCTCTCCCCTACAGAACCGCTTCGCCAGCGTTGAGCTGGATGCAGTTCCGCAGCAGGTAAGCCGCCTCGTGAAGCAGCTCCCAGCGCGTATTCTCAAAAGAGTCCCTGAGGACCATCAGCAGCGCCGTATTGCAGTTTACACCCTTTACATGCTCGAGATCGCTTGGCTTGTTCATGCCTGCGAATCTGACCAAGTAGGTGCGCATCTCCTTTCGAAACTCGTAGAGTGGCCTCGGGCCGTTCGGTTCGAGACTAGGTCCCTCCAAGGCGTACCCATAGCACCATACTATGAGAGCTGCGAAATATAGCACCCAAGGCCGGTTCATTAGCACGTCAAACCGAGCTTCGTACGGCCTGTCAGGGTACTGTCCGCGTGATGGCAACTCCTGATCTGTCCCCGGCAGGAGCACCGAGCTCAGAAACTTGAGCGCATGAAAGGTCGCATCTTGCGCCCGGGCCGAGTGCGCCCAGACTTGCTTGATCCTATGCTGAACGCCGCTGAACTCCTGCGGACCGATTGTGCGACCCAGCAAGCGCTTAGCTCTGGCGAACATCTGACAGTCCACAACATCGGCGTACGTAGCCATGTGCGCGAGGTGATACAAGACTGTGCGACTAGCAAAGACAATGTTGAACTCGTGCTTGGCTGCATCGTATCGATACGGATCGCTCGAGGGCTCGCTCTGCTCCAGCGCCTTGTCGAAATCGGCCTTCCACGAATCGTAGGCTTGAGTCAGCGCGCTGCGCCATTGATCTCGCATCCCCAGCGCCTGAGTGACTCCACTGCCGAGGACATTCATCTGCAAGTCTCGTTGGTGCATATGATATGTCACACTGAGCAGTCCCGCTATGAGGACTGCACGACCAAAAGACGTGGTCCGCACCTCTTGATGACCCAATGTACTCCTTATACCTTCTAAGAAGGATATGGGCTTGATACCTTGGGAAGCAAGACTGGATTCGATCCGAGCCACCTCGGCGCTGCTCGTCGCCCGCCACAGAGACTCATCACACGGCAATGCCAGTCTCAGCTCGTGGGCTGCCATGACCCCAGAATGCCCAAACATGGTGGCATGTGTCGTGTCAACAACAAAGGCAGCAAAAGCTGCGCGTCTCGTCGCCTCGCCCGCGATCCAGCGATGCCACCAGTCTTCTGCGGTTTGCGCCGCGTCGCCCGAGGGATACTTTGATCCATTGTGGCCACGAGACGGCGGCGAGTCCAGCGAAGACTTGCCGATGAGGGAGCGGCCTCGTCGCATCAGTGTTATCGTAGTGGCATGATGGATATGAGCTCGCTCGTGCAGTTCCCGCGTTGAGTACATCTTTTCGTAAACTTCGAGGAGAATCATGGCCTGAAATATCCACAGCTTAGCAGGCGGTCGGAAGTTGGGGTCCATAAAGATCTCCCAGCGAAGATGCCGCGCAAGAAAGTCGGAAATCTTGGTTCCCGGAGTTGTTGCCTGCTGTCCTTGGGTCCTGTCCAGACAAGCCGCGCCCAGAATCATCATGGCAAGTAGTAGCAGATTGGGCGTCTGATCAGAGCAAAAAGTAGGTTTGTGCAGAATCGGCATCTGATCACTGAAATGAAACCAATAGGACCAGATGTACGCCTGCATCATTCTTCGGCTGAGTAGGTGATCACCCTGGCTACGATCACCTCCCACGATGCTGTCCCTTTGACGTTGAATCTGAGGAATGTCGTTCTCGTGGAACCGATCTTTGATGAGTTCGAAAAGCTCCTCGCATTTCTCCTCGGAGAGGTTAGCTTCAGGGCCATTTTGATCAAGCAGATTGTTGACTGCCATAATCTGCTGCGGCTGAACGGGAAGGAAGCGAACGGGCGTGTTGCCAGTGCCAACAAACGGCATCGGATATTGATGGCTCTGCAGGAGGCCATAGCTATGTCATTATCAGCAGATTTTCAATTGTTACCACGAGAGACTTTCCTTACTTGAGTGCAGCAATTGGTGCAGAGTGACCCGCTAATGAGGTATTGCCTGGCAATGAGTTGAACAAGTACGCCATGAAGTCTTCTGGCATTCCAACATAAGGCGACTTGCTAAGGCCTCCATCGTCTCCGAAAACAGGGCCAGTTCCGGACATGGCCATATGGTCAAGAGCCATCATTTCCGTAGGCGGAGTGGTGGATGTGACGATGTTCTGGTTGATAGAACCATCTTTGACAGAATACGAGATGCTAGACGAGCGCCCTGTTGCCCCATGATGCCACGCCATTGGTTTAGCCGATGGATGAGATGTGTAGTGGTCTCCATAAGAAGCATAATTGGGCTCGTGGTGATGGTCTTTCTCGCATTGTTTCATTTCCGAGTCGGCGGGGAGATCAGAGACTCCTGACGATACCTGCTGAGCACTAACTGATTCAACCCATGAGGAATCGTGGGAGGTAGGACGCTCGTAGACCTCTTTTGTGGGAAGAGATGAGGTCTCGTCGCGACGCGCTCCGGGAGGTGTGCTGCTCAAGGGCGTACGAGGGCTATGCCCGGATTGTTCACGAGATGACTGGATTGCCTGAGGGGTCTTGTGCATCAGGCTTCCAGATGAAGCACCGTCCAAGGACATATCAAGCCTGGACTCAGATCTTGACGATGCCTGCGCTCGATTGCTGCCGATCGAATCTCTTCGACTAAGCTGAGGCCCTTTGGCGGCGTGTCGGTCCACGTGCCTCTTCAATAAATCACTGCGAACAAATGTGCGTGAGCAGCCGGGGTACATGCAACGAAATGTCTGGCTTGAGTTGTGATTGAGTTGATGACGATACCTGGTCGTTGTCAGCGACGCTCGTAACGGCAAGCGATGCTTGTGAGCCCAACTTACAGGTGCTCCGCTCGTGAATAGCTTTTCCCGCAACCCTCAGCTGTGCATTGAAATCTTTTTCCCTGCCCCTTGCGGCTTCGCTTCTTTTTTGTCATGGGTGCAGACGACTCAGGAGGGTCATTGTCAGGCCCATTGGCCAGGTCATTCTCAACATCAACCACTGTGTCACTGCATTGACTGGATGCTTTTTGGGTCGCTGAGAACTTGTGAAGTGGCTGATCTGCAGTATTCAGGCGGGACTGCTGGTTCGGTAAATGACTGTATATGTCAAGGGTGTGTTGTCCCGTAGAGGCGAGTGAGCCTAGAGAAGGGTCTGGAAAGACGGGCCGCCCGTCAGGTAGTGTAGACGGCGCGACAAACGACATGGCACAATCGATTCGCGTGCAGACTTCTTGATATAATCGATGGATGATGTGGACTAATTCGTAAGGCTTTGTGGCCTGGGTCGAGGCAACTCCTCTCGGCGGATCAGCAGCCGAGGGACGATCAATGGCCCTCCAGACGAGCCAAGTGGTTCCACAGCGTCATGCCCAGCCTTGACCGACGAGTTCGGGCGTATCGTAGTTTCGATGCCTGAGAGAGACCGACGAGAACCTGAGCATTCCCGGTAAGGTAGAGTGTCAGGAACTGATTGCTTGGGAACCAGCAGGCACGCACGCCCCAAGGACCATGCTGGGTGAGGTGTTCGAGTCCAGATGACCTGTAAGTTGACCGGAACCTGGGTCAGACATTCAGGGCCAGCAGCCAGCAGGATATGAGCACTGCAAAGGTGTTTCTTGAAGACTCTGGTGAAGCGTCAGTTAGCGATATTCATCCATTTGCAGAGAAGGTACAAGGGCATGGGCCGCGACAAAGCTCCTGGCGGTAATAGACTGGAACCCGCGTCAGGCGAGATAGGCACTGAAAGACAAGGACATCGAATGGATAGAGTCTAAGTGCAGGAGCTGATAATGCCACAGCGAGATGGAGCAGTACTGGGCAGTACTGGGCAGGCCACAAGCGAAGACCATGGTTGGCGGGGCCGCAGCATCACGAGGGCAAGTCGGGACATGACGCCACGCTGAGATGCATGTCGTGTGCCAAGATCGATTGAAGCGTTGCGAAGGTCTGATGAGTGGGTGCAAGGAATCTGAAGAGCAGAGGCTGCGATGAATGGCTCAAAGCTTCGACCTGGTCGAAGCTGTTGACGCCTGGATCCAAATTTGACTGCTGCGAAGTTTGCAAGGCTCGAGGTTGCAGATGTCGACATGCGAGGTGCCACGGCAAAATGGCTTTGATGTTGTCGATTTGGGTCATGGTGTCGACGTTTGAGGCGCAACAGAAGCAATTGGACGCATCGTGGATCGTGGTGAAGAAGGGCAAAGATGAGACGAGACAATGAGGCACACCTACTTACCGATATGAGTCTGGGTTCCTAGACCGATGTATACTTTTTGTGCTCAGGTACAAGAACATGCAGCAGGTGGATATCGTCGCGGTCGTGTGCTCAAGGTCATGTAGCGTGCGATGCAACGGGCGGCACCGATTGTTGTCAAGAATTGGAGGGAATCCTTGCCCTGTGCTGATGATTGCAATCTGACGATGGGGATTCTGTAGCAAAGAGTGGGATCTGGGCCCATGTCGGAGGTACATGACTGTGTACCTGGGATGCTGCCTGGTGAACCGGCCGAGTCCTCTGAGGGGCATGCCTCTGTTAGCGAGGCGAGCCATTGGCCCAGCGTTGTTGTGAAGGATTTGGAGGACAGGTTTATCGTCAGCGAACATGCATACGGTAACCTTTAAGAGACGGAGGTATCGTTCAAGTACTACGATGCTGCAGGCATCACGAGGCACCTCCGCATTTCCGTTTCGGAGACAAGACGGGCGATGCGGGTATTTCGTCGGCGATGCCATGTCTCGACTGCCATGTCATTGCAGCTTCCTTTTAAGACGCGCCGACTTTGAACGGAATAAATTCTGTACCACTCGGCCGAGAGCGCACGCTACTCTACACCACGAAAACTCGGTATTGGCGTCGCAGGTTTTTACTTTCACCAACTGAATTGAGTTTGTTATTACTCAGATTATGAGTCGATAGTCGATCTTCAGCAACTTTCTACATCAACACCACGAGCATTTCACTCCTTTCAACCTGATAGTATTCAGCAGAAGATTATTCAGGGCACACGAAATTCACCAATTGCACTGATGATTGAAAAGTCCAGTCTTATGTAGGGTAGTTCAATTCAGAAGTCTAAGAGATCGGGTGCCTGAGACCCTGCCACGCCCTGCCCCACCACCACCACCACCACCACCACGGACCAACGCCCACCGCCTTCCTCTGTTGCAGCCTTTCTGCCACGGCTCCCCTCAAGTTCCTTGCCCAGCCTCGCAGTCAGGATCCTCTCGCAACAACCTCTGCCTGTGCCGATGCCATCCCTCAAGTCATGGCGCCCTCCAAATCATCGCGTAATGCCGAAGACGGCAAGATAGACGCCGGGACAACCAAGGAAAAGGGAAGCGGCCACCACGCACCCGCCAAGATGCGTCGCGGAGCCAGTCAGATGAGCGCCTCGCACTTTCGAGACGCTGCCAACGCGCCGACCTCTGCTCCGGCACAGAATGTTGCCGATACGGCACCGCCTACTGTTGGTAATCTTCTCACAGAAGACTTGGGATGTCCTTGACTGACAGCGTCGTGCAGATCAACTGGTCCTCCTTTGACCGCGACGCTCTCCACGCGTATCGGCGCGAACATCAGCTCAACACCCCGACGTCCTTTTCCAGCACATATCACGAATGGGTCCTCTCACAACCCCATGGCATCGGTCTCTACTCTCCGACCATGGTTAGCAAGAGGAAAAGCCGGCGACAGGGCAAGGAACACCTGGCCATGGCGGTGCGCAAGCATTTCAACGGAATGGGCGTCCAAGAAAATGACGTCATTGTCGACTTTATCTATAAAATTCGCTGCGAAAAGGCTGCCAAAGCCAACGGGCCTAACAAGCAAGGATGTCTTGTTGCCAACTGAATTTCCTTTACTACGATTCCCCGAGTATTTTTCTAGGAACTCATGAGATGGCGTTTTGGGCGCATGGATCTCGGCTTCTGTTGGTATTGGTCTTGCCTGAGCCCCCAAAGTTGGCCAAAGACGCCGGCGCAACACGGATGGGAAATACTGCACACCGTCTTTTTAGTCTGTCACTCACACACACGAGTGTAATGCATTCAATGCGCATGATGATTTTGCTTGATACTTTTGCGATTGGCTTGAGCACACAATCGAACCAGGTGATGGATTCGAAGCCGTCCCTTACTAGAGCGCTCAGGGAATCGCTTTTCTGGGGCGCGCGATTCGCTAGGCATTGCTGCTGCTCTCCTTTCGATAAGTGTGGGACAGACCGGTTCAAACCTTCCAGTGTTGGCTCTTCTCCATCCTTGGACCCTCAAATGGTTACCACGTCCGATCCGCCATGTCGATTGCCGCCGACAGCTAACGGCGGGAGTTGCTAAAATGTGGAAAAGCTAGATCGTCCAATGAGGATGTCCCGAACTTGAACCCGCGTCAACTTTGATGTCTGGTCGGGCGCGCACGATGGGTGCTGCGGCTGCGGCTGCGCCGTTTCCCGCGACTGCAACATGGAAAGCGATTGCAGTACGAGGTAAGAATGCCGAGGCACATGGGAAAAACAATGGACTACCCCTGACGAGCGAACGTAAAAGGTTCTGGTGCCAAAAGAAAGTTGTGGGCGATGGCCATGTTCAATGCACGAAATGCACTGCCTTGGCGTCTATTGCTTTAACCCGGACGACTTGGACCGACGATCGTGAGGTGAACGGACTGGAACTTGAATGAACTCCAAGTCCGTGGTTCAATGCAAGATCAGATGTCCCGACCTGAGATCGATTGGATTGGATTGGTTCACCCGATTTGGCAGGAAAAGAAATCTGCATCGGGCCGCTGCATGAACCATACGGTAAAGTTACTTGATACTGCCGGTACTTCTTGTTACGTAGCCATCAAATGGGATCGATTACTGTATTCGTACTGTAAGTCGCTTTGCATAATGTCGCGCGCATAGTCCTCAGCGCAAGAGACTAGCAGATGACTATCGAACGAATTGATGGGAATGCTTGCTCCACGACACTTGCCTCGGCACAATCCTCGGCACGGTCAATACGCCCAAGAGCAAAGCTCCGGTCTTCCTCCTCCTCCTCCTCTTCCCCGGGATCTCCTCAATTCGCAACGTAAAAGACGTGGTGGACCATTGAGTTGCCCCGCCCCGGCTTCCGGTTGGCTCTCCAGTGCTCTCTGCAGTGGATTCGGCTGCCGTCCGGGGGCACCAGACGCTAGGCGTTCCCGTTTCAGCGCTTTGACCCGGGGGGCTGGATGGCACGCGGCTCTGGGGGGAGAGGAGGGGGAGGCAGATACCTAGGTAGGGATAGTAGGTCCAAGTCTAAAGCGGTTAAGCCAGGGACGGACCAAGCTGAGTCCGCCTCTCCGGGTGCGGAAATAGATCATCTTGAAGCACGAGATGCTCGAGGTCAAAGGTGAGAAGCAAATGACCATGGTGGTTTTCTCTTAAGAAGCCCAAGCTGCTCCCATACTTTCCCATCAACGAGACGTTAATCATTCAATCTTGACTGCCTCCCGTCTCGTTTTCGTCTCCGTTCGAGGCTGTATCAGAGCTTTCAGACCCAATCTTCAACAATGTTCTTCTGGCCAACCCGTCCCTCCTTCAACCCCGAGCAGGACATCCCTTCTCTCGAGGGTAAAGTCATCCTAGTCACCGGCGGCAACACGGGGTTGGGAAAGCAGGCCATTCTCGAGTTTTGCAAACACAGTCCTCGCCAAATATGGCTCGGCGCCCGTGACCTCGATAAAGCTCAGGCGACCGTGGATGAGATCCGGCACCAAGTCCGCGATGCCCCAATCAAGACGCTGCAGATGGATTTGACTTCCTTTGAGTCGGTTAAGAAGGCAGCAAAGGCATTTCTTGCGGAGACTGATCGTCTAGATATCCTGATGCTGAACGCGGGAATCATGGCGACCAATGCCGGCCTGACGAAAGAGGGATACGAGGTGCAGTTTGGAGTCAACCACATGGGCCATGCGCTCCTCACCAAGCTTCTCATGCCTATTCTGAACAAGACGGCAAAGGAAGGGCCTGGTTCCGACGTCCGAGTCGTCTCTCTTTCTTCAGTGGCTCACTCTGGTTGTCCCAAGGAAGGAATCACCTTTGAGTCTCTCAAGACGGACGCCAGCGACATGCGCACCTTTGTGCGATATGGTCAGAGCAAGATTGCAAACATCCTCTTCGCAAAGCAGCTCGCCAAGCTGAACCCGCAAATCACCGTATGCTCCGTCCATCCGGGCATCGTCAGCACCAACCTCATGTCCCGCGCCTCGGGCGTATGGACTCCCACACGGTTTCTCGTGGACAACTTCTACTTCACCACGCCCGTCAACGTCGGTGCCAGGAATCAGCTCTGGGCCTCGGTGTCGAAGGACGTGCAAAGCGGCGAGTACTATGAGCCTGTTGGAGTCACAGGCAAGGGTATTCCCGTCAGCAGGAGCGATGAGCTGGCTGAGAAGTTGTGGGATTGGACGGAAGCTGAATTGGCGGCTCATGTCTAAGGGCAATGTACAGTATTGTTTTGGGACGGAAGGAAAGGAGTGTGGAGTTTTGCGACGGGATATCTTCTTGGCGTTTGAGAGCATGGATGCATGAACGAAATGACGATCTTTACCTTGAAGCACCAGTCGGTGCACTTGATCATCTTCTACAGCAGCCTACAGGCTCTGCGGCCGTTGTCTTCAAACAACCGGCATTTCAATCAAAATTGAAGTTACCAACTGTCTAATGTGAAGTGTTCTGGTTCCTAGAAGCTTCGCGCAGTGATGAATTATGACAACTCTGATTGGTCGAAGCTCGGCGGGGCGGAAAATGCAGGTTCACGACGGAATTATTACCCTGGTCTAGCCAGTCCCGGCTTAAGCCCGGCAGAAAAACTTGGGAAAGGTCGCGAATGTTCGACGTCGCGATAGAAAGGCTTCGTCGCTGGAGAGCGGATTCCTCACGCAGCCGAGTGCCCACCACGACCTCTTTCCCGCAGCTTTCGAAAACCTTTCAGATGGTTCATTTCAGCTCATGATGAACTGTAGCCTCCTCACAAAGGCCGTTGCGCCTGTGCGAGTCCTGGCGCAAAGCCAATTCGCCGGCCGGCCAAAGCTCCGAGAATGCATCGGCAAAAGTGCACAGATCCATACAACTGTCTTGCGAGTCGAGACGAATTGCAGACCAAGTAGAACAAGGCGCGTGGACACGCCTGTGTCGAAACGAGTAAGACATGGCCCCGAAAAACTCATCGTGATGTATTGTTTCGCTGACCTTGCTGCAGAGCTTCCACGCTACCAGACACCTCGCTCAAAAAGATCCGTATCAAGCTCTCGGCGTCAACAAGAGCGCATCAGCCGCCGAGATCAAAAAGGCCTACTATGGCCTGGCCAAGAAGTATCATCCCGACACCAACAAGGACCCGAACGCAAAGGATCGCTTCGCAGACATCCAGTCGGCCTACGAGATCCTGTCCGACCCCAAGAAGCGTGAGCAGTACGACCAGTTTGGCGCGGCCGGCTTCGACCCGAGCGGTGCCCCCGGCGGCGACCCCTTTGGCGGAGCCGGAAACCCCTTTTCGGGCTTTGGCGGCCAGGGCGGCTTTGGCGGGGGCTTCAATTTTGAGGACATCTTCTCCGCCTTCACCGGACAGCAAGGCGGCCCGTTCGGCGGTCGTCGGGGCGCCAGGTCAAATCCCTTCCAGCAAGAGATCCTCGTCGGGGACAACATCGAGGTCCAGACGAGCATCTCCTTTATGGAAGCCGCCAAAGGGGCTAGCAAGACCATCACCATCACGCCCCTCGTGTCTTGCGGCACGTGCACGGGAAGCGGCCTAAAGCCCGGGACGCAAAAGACTTCATGCAAAGCTTGCAACGGGACGGGCACGCGCCTACACTTCATGCAGGGAGGTTTCCAGATGGCGTCGACGTGCGGCACTTGCGACGGGAATGGCTCGACGATCCCCAAGAGCTCTGAGTGCAGGACATGTTCCGGCAACGGTGTGATTAGAGAGCGAAAGACCATCACATTGGACATTCCCGCCGGTATCGAAGACGGCATGCGGCTCAGGGTCGACGGCGCGGGTGATGCACCACCAACCGGCCGAACTGCCCAGTCCAACGCCAAGACTCAGACGGGCGACCTGTACGTCTTTGTCCGCGTCGCCAAGGACTCGAGGTTCAGCAGGGAAGGCTCCAACATCCTGTACACCGCCACCATTCCCCTCACCACGGCGCTTCTGGGTGGACAAGTGTCCATCCCCACGCTCGACGGCACCGTCAACGTCAAGGTGGCCACCGGCACCAACACGGGCGACAAGATCACGCTGTCGGGCATGGGCATGAAGCGACTCGGCGCGCGGCGAGGCGGCCTGGGCGACCTCAAGGTCGAGTTCCGCGTCAACATGCCCAAGTATCTCAGCGCGAACCAGAGAATGCTTACCGAGTTGCTCGCCGACGAGATGGGTGACAAGAGCGCCAGAAGAGTCATGAACATCTCAAGGTGAGCCCCGCCACTGGACATTGACCTTGCGCCAAGAAACCGGTGATGCTTGGAAGAACGACAACTTTTGCTAACTCGTCCTCGCTTAGGTCCAAGCCCGACGCGTCCGAATCCGAGTCCCACGAGAACGAAGGATTTCTCAAGTCAATCTGGCACGCGCTGACCAGAGACCCGACCCACAAGAAGGACAATCAGGGCAAGTCAAGCAACGAGGACTCCTCGAGCAAAACAAAAGGAAACGACGCCCCCAAATCCTCCGACCCTGGTTCCAAGTAACCACGGGCTCGGACCGGCGTCATGTAATTTTACGAGGGAACGCAACAGAGCGTGAGACTCTCCACCCCGGGGTACCTTAGAGGCAAGCGCATTGGATGGTGTTACAAAAAAGGGCTGGCATTTCACCGATGGCGTTTTCTATTTTCTTATTCTTGCGAGCTGGCATTATTGCGCATGATTCCGTGTATTCTGAGTTATACCTGACGTTCCTCATGTGCACATAGCAAAAGGCAGGCAGGCTTGTTGTACACCTAGATAGAGGCGCAAATCTCCTCACTCCCCCAGCTCGTCGTTGAGAATAAAATGATAAACATGACAATCTTAAAAGCGATATGGCGCGGTTACTACCGTAGCGTCGTAAGTTGGGCGAGCCTTGATTTCCTGCAATGCCAAACGGAAAAGGGTATCCTGCGAAACAAGTTCCCGACTGCTTTGGTCAGATTCCGGACGTTGCGCGGAGCAAGTCAACTCACAAGCCAGCGATGCGTGTAGAAATATGCGTAGTAGCTGTCGAAGCACCTAGGAGGTTACCGGGAAGCGAAGAAAGAGTTCTGTGCAAGCCAGCCAGCCAGCCAGCCATGTGACGGCAGAGCCTCAGCCGATGGGCTTGAGCTTCTTCTTCTTGGCCTTCTTTTCCGAGTCGCCGCCAGTCTTTCCTTTTTGGAAGGATCGCCAACTGTCGATGCGCTTGTCGCGGGTAGCCTCCCAGTCCTGCTCGTGCTGGCGCTTGCGCTTGCGCTCCTCCAACTCGGCGTCGGCCTTGCGCTGCTCCCTGCCCTCCTCCTGCATCTGGCCCTTGACTTGGCGCCGGCGACGATGCTCGTTGTCGATGAGCACTTCCCTGGCCTTGAGGCGCCACATCTTTTCGAATTCGGGCGTCTTAATCTCCTCGCTGTCGACGGTCCACTTGTTCTCGCGGAGGAGGAGCATGCGCGCGTCGGCAATGGCCTCGTCGAGGATGGCGCGCTTCTTCTCGTCCATGAGCTCCGTCTGCGCCTTCTTGAGCCGGTCAAAGGCTTCGGGCGCCTGTGGGTTCTTGGTCTTGTCCGGATGGATCAGGAGCGACTTCTTGCGGTAGGTCATCTTGATGTCCGACTCGGGGACGCCGGGCTGGAGATCGAGCACGGCGTAGCTGGAGCAAAATGTCAGCGATCAGGAGCTGGCGAAATTATCAACTGGAAAAGGCATTTGGACGTACGCATCTAGGCGAAAAGCTTTGAGGATTCTGTCAATCTCGGCATCCTGCCTCAGAGTGTTAGTCGCAAGATGAAGAGGATTCGAGAGCGCATTGCACACCTTGTCAAACTCCTTGGCTTCCGACTCGAGAGCGTCAAGCGCATCGCGGTCGTTTGCGGGATCCTTCTCGGCCATCTCGATTTTCGGCACAGCGAGAGCTGGCGATATGTGCTTTAAGGTAGTCGGTCAAGGGCGATATGTATTGGATTGACTGAGAGGAAAGCGCGGAGCAAGCCGGAGTTGAAGAGCACAGATGGGCAGGTACAGATGTTAATGGCTGCTCACAGGTTGCGACTGCTTCTCTTGGGAAGTTGGGATGACAAGTGTGGGGCCCTGCACGAGTGTCTGCCCACCTGCTACCATCCTGCCAGCCCACGTAAAGACCCACTGTAAGGGCCCCGCCGTCAATAGATAAGATAAGAAATTTTAAAGAAATGGATGCAAGTCGCCTGGGAAAGACAGCAGCAGCGACCCTGGGGGAGAAAAAGAGACGGTTAGAGAGTCGCAAAGCATTTCCGTCCCCATTCCTTTGCGCCAAGCTCCGAGATATAGCTGCCACGATGCGTCGCCGCGCAGTCTCTCCGGCTGCTTCTGAGCCGGAGCTCGATATTCTCGGCTCTCTGTACCCCGGCGACGACGAATCCTCAAGCAAGAATGCAGCAACGGCACCCGAAATGGACATTGATGAGATCTTGAATATCCCCGACGGCGCAGATGACGCCGACGACGAGGCCTTCATCGGCCTGCGACAAGCGGCTTCTTTTCGCAAGGCCTCGAATATCAAGGGCCGCTCTGTCAAGAAAGGCGGAGGCTTTCAGGCCATGGGTTAGAACAGCATTGCCCTCATCGTTGTCGACGGTATAGACTAACATCGCACCAGGTCTGAATGCCAACCTGCTCAAGGCTATTGCACGTAAAGGTTTCTCAGTCCCTACACCCATTCAAAGAAAAACGATACCCCTTGTTCTCGAGAGAAAAGACGTCGTCGGCATGGCGCGGACAGGTTCCGGCAAAACGGCTGCGTTTGTGATACCCATGATCGAGAGACTCCGCGCCCACAGCGCGCGATTCGGCAGTCGCGCACTCATCCTCTCCCCATCTCGCGAACTCGCTATTCAGACCCTCAAAGTTGTCAAGGAGCTAGCCCGCGGCACTGATCTCAAGGCGGTGCTTCTCGTTGGTGGTGACAGCCTGGAAGAGCAGTTTGGCTCCATGACGGCCAATCCAGACATTGTCATTGCAACACCAGGTCGATTTCTCCATCTCAAGGTCGAAATGGGCCTGGACTTGTCGTCAATCAAATACGTCGTATTTGATGAAGCCGATCGACTGTTCGAGATGGGTTTCGCAGCGCAATTGACCGAGATCCTCCACGCCCTCCCTCCTTCGCGACAGACTCTTCTCTTCTCAGCCACTCTGCCAACCTCCCTCGTCGAGTTCGCGCGCGCCGGCTTGCAGGACCCTAGCCTCATTCGTCTCGATGCCGAGACCAAGGTGTCTCCCGACTTGGAGAGCGCCTTCTTCTCGGTCAAGGGCGCTGAGAAGGAGGGCACCTTGCTGCACATACTCCATGACGTGATCAAAGTTCCCGTCGGCGTGCCGGAAGGCTTCAAAGCCATGGATGAGAAGTCATCGAAGAAGCGAAAGCGTGGACCGGAGACTTCGGGCGGCAAACCCACCGAACATTCAACTATTGTCTTTACGGCTACTAAGCACCATGTTGAATACCTGGCCAACGTGTTACAGCACGCAGGCTTTGCTACATCACATGTCTACGGCTCTTTAGATCAGACCGCTCGCAGGATTCAAGTCGAAGACTTTCGAAGAGGAAAGACGAATATCTTAGTCGTTACCGATGTCGCCGCCAGAGGTGTTGATATCCCTATCCTAGCAAACGTCATCAATTACGATTTCCCACCTCAACCCAAAGTCTTTATTCACAGAGTCGGCCGAACTGCCCGTGCGGGTAAACGCGGCTGGAGCTACAGTCTGGTTCGGGATATAGACGCACCATATCTTCTCGACCTACAGTTATTCCTTGGCAAGAGACTAGTCCTTGGGCAAGAAGACGGCGATGTCTCGTTTGCCGACGATGTCGTTGTAGGGTCCTTGAAGCGCGACGAGCTGGAGACGCATGTCGAGTGGATGAACAAGACGCTGGAAGAGAGCGAAGATCTCAACGCATTGCGTCGGATCGCGGGCAAGGCCGAGAAGCTGTACATGAAGACGCGAAATTCGGCATCGAGTCAGAGTGCCAAGAGGTCCCGCGAGCTCGTGGCTTCAAATGGCTGGATGCAATTGCATCGCCTATTTGGAGAAGACTTTGACGGCCAAGAGCAGGCTCGTGCAGCAATGCTTGCGAAGATTAGTGGGTTCAAGCCTCAAGAAACAATCTTTGAGGTAGGACACGCCGACAAAGGCACGTCCGAAGCAGCAGAGGTCATGAAGCAGCTGCGGAAGAGAATCACGCCGAGGAACAGACAGACGCCAAAGGCGGACGAACCCAAGAATGATGATGGTTCAGAAGAGCACATGGATATCAGCATGACCGAAGAGGCAGACGGCACGCTGGAACATAAAGCCTTCGACGAGGAGGCGGAGGAGGACGACGACCTGGAAGTCACCATTTCCAACACGTCGAGTAAGAAAAAGGCAAAGACGGACTGGCAGGACTCGGAAGTCTTCATGTCGTACACGCCGCGGACCGTCAACGCCGCCGAGGAGCGCGGGTACGGCGTGCACTCTGGCGGACAGGGCTCGAGCTTCGTCGAGGCAGCGCGCGACGCCGCCATGGACCTTGGCGACGACGAGACGGCCAAGGCCTTTGGCGTCGCCAGCCGGCAGCGCATGCGATGGGACGCCAAGGGCAAGAAGTACGTGTCGCGCGACAACGACGAGGACGGCTCGCGCGGCGCGCGCATGATTGTCGGCGAGAGCGGCGTCAAGATTGCCGCCAGCTTCAAGAGCGGCCGCTTCGACAAGTGGAAGCGCGCCCAGCGCGTCGGCCGCCTTCCCCAGGTCGGCGAGGCCGAGCGGCCCGGCGCATCTGCGCTCTCGGCCCAAGGCGCCGCCGGCGTCGGCATACCCTCGGGGCGCCGCTTCAAGCACCGCCAGGAGAAGGCGCCCAAGGAGGCCGACAAGTACCGCGACGACTTCGAGGTTCGCAAGAAGCGCGTCGCCGAGGCCCGCGACAAGCGCGTCGGCCGCTTCCGCGATGGCATGGGCAGCAAGAAGGAGCTCAAGGGCATCCACGACATCCGCAAGGCCAGGGAGGAGCAGGAGCGCCGCCGCGCAAAGAATGCCAGGCCGTCCAAGAAGAAGTAAGAAACCAAGTGGCGGCGACTCAACCGGTAGTGCACGAACGGCGAGCTCGGTCGGAGCAGGTAGACAGTCAGCTGGTGTACATATTGAACAGACAAGCTTTCTTTCACGCCATGTATTTCACGGGATATGCTTGTTCACGCTTTCACGGCGACATTATCCACGGAAACTTGTATGTAGGTTGCCCAAAAGCGCTTGTGGCTATTCGTTGCAAAAGTTTGAAGCTATCATAGAGCCATAAGGGCTCCAACTCGCCTGTTGTGTTAATCAGAGTTTCAATGACCAGAAAAATAGAGCCAATAAATCAAGGCTCGCAAAAAGCGCCAATGTAATTCCGTAGCATCACAAAAAGCGCCCGTGTGGCCCAAGGGTGCGCTTATGGGGTATCATGTGTTGCTGTGAGCGAAAGCAAAACCAAAAGGGTAGCCTGCAGATTTTCCAGACCTCGCCGGGTCTACTTAATCCGCAACCTCGACACTGGCGGCCCATTGCCGAACAGTCTCGCGGAGCATGTTTGTCCGCTGCCGGACATGTCTATGATTGCCGTCACGACCTTCTCCATTTAGGTCTCGATTGTCTACAGCGTCGCGTATCATTTCCTCCAGAGCTGAGAGGATGACCGTCTTGCACTGCATTCGAGGAATGTCCAAGGGCGCGTCGGCCATTTGGGTGGTTTCTGAAATCGCATCCGGGAGAGTCCGTCCGCTTTCCGTGCTTCTTCTAGAGTCGTTGGGAGTCTGGGACGAACTTGTCGAGCTGCCTTTGCTGGTCTCGGGCGTGAAGTGGATGACTCTTTCGATGGCATCCCGCAAGGCTGCATCAGATGTGGAAACGTCTTCCTCGATCCAATCCTCTTCCAGCTGATACTCGTACGGCAGAACAGAAGGCGTCAAAGGAACCCCCCCATTGAGGTTAGACCCTATGCCGTGTCCAGAGTTGAGTTTCTCCATCAACATCTTGGGCTTCACTAGGCGACGATATATATACCGCGTGATTGTATTCGAGGTCGTGTCAGCGATGATGACGGAGCTAACGTCAACCCATCGCTCAGAGTTCTCGTTTCCGGACATACATTCATGGGCGGGTGTCGGTTCTGCACGGAGAGACGCCTTGACTTTGTCGAGGAGGTTGTCCTGCGGAGGCAAAGCTTGTATGGCAAAGTCCGGATGGAATCGGTTGAGCCATCCGGCCGCGTTGAGAGGCAGGTCGCCGTCGATTGAAAATCGGGTGGACTGCTCAAAAGCTTCCAAACTACCGGGGAAACCGGGTGTCGACAAGTAGCCGCTGCTGGAGGGTGAGCTGATGGCCGACTCAAACGATGCAATATAATCGGGGAAGGGGACATCAACATCAATAACACCATCTTCAGCGTTGATCGATGTCTTCACGTGTGATTCAAAGGCGCCAGAGGGATCGGGTGTCCGGTCAACTTGTGCAAACAACCCGATATCATGTGAGTTGTCTTTTGGCGTGGCGAAGTGGCGCGCACGAGTCCTATGACCCATGTAATTCGACTCGGACAGGTCCGCTTCTTCAATGAGCGAAGCCTCCTGGACCATTTCGGAAAGTCGATCAGGCCGACTGAAACTCGTCTTGACGGGCGAGCGAAGCTCGGCAGTGGAGTTAAGGTGCTCGTAGTCGGCAGAATCTCTACGGCGGGCACTCCAGAGTCCGCTTACGAGGCTTCCCCACTTGAGGCCTTGGCTCGCGACCCGATTCCCGGTCGTAGCCGACTGCGTCCCGCTGCTTTCGCCGCGTTTGAGAGAGCGCTTCAGGTCGTCCGCCGCCAAGCTTCCACTGCTGCCCGGACGGCGCCTCCTATGGCCGTCGCGTTGCTGTTGGGCGCTGGAGAAGTGCGGTGTCGTGGTCTCCGCCATGATGGTGGTAGTGGTGGCGGCGCTGCTTTTGCGTGTAAGAAGATCATGGCCCGGCATGGGAAGGTTGGTAGTTCGGATCGATGCCGCATCAGAGGCCCGTCGCTGGTGCTGGTTACGCTCCATGCTGAACTGAGCCAATTGACTCGCGACAGCTGACCCCCTGACAGTCTGGCTTGCTGCTCTCGAGTGCGAGGCGCGGCGTAGGCCTGTTCGTCGGTTGATCTTGCGTCGGAGAGACTCTTCACGAAGGATCGGGATGACGAATGTCGGTGGTGAATGAGAGTACCCGCCTATGGAGGTCGAGGTGCTTGGCCGATGAGTCCTGGTCGGGGCGAGATGTTGATTCGCAGGCAAGAACGCCGAGAGAAGAAACACAATGCGCCTCGCGGCCATCTTGTCGTCCGAGACGATAACTGTTCGGGCTGGCAGAGAAAGGTCCTCTTCATTTCTGGTGTGTCGGTTATAGGTAGCACGCTTGCGATAGGCAGGGCCGCAAAGCGCCTGCAACCAATCGGTATGAATAGCCAAGAATCCCGTGAGCAGGTTGTAGAAGAATGACCCATGATCCAAGGTGGAAGCCCATTTGGTCGTCCATATTGCTTCGTCGCGCCATATTCCCCAGCGTCCCTGACCAGTAACAACCCTGGCGGCGCTCAATCCCATTACGACTCTGGTTCTGGCAAGGGCAGCCTCAGTAGCGATGTGCGCATCATCTGCGAGACAATTTGGCAAGAGCGAGACGAGCTTCGTTGTACTCTTGGTAGGCTTTGCGCGGTTGCCCTCATGGCCCCGTCGATCATTAACCGGGGGCGTTCGGGACACCACGTTACTAGCCATGGGCGACGTGCAAGGACCTGGAGATGCCATGTCCGCTTGCCTTAGCATTGCATGTAGCGTTGTTGCCACGACTGACTGAAGATGTGTCAGTGTCCTCATGATGATGTCCCAGTGTTGGGTCAAGGAGTCGATGCGGTCCTCGACCTCGATAGAGCACGAAGAGTCTGTGATGTCGCCATAGTTCCCAGATCCGGCGATGTTCCAGCTGACCTTGGCCGAGTTGTATGAAGAGGAAAAAAGGTCTTGTTGGTCACTATAAGAGCCGCATTCGCGGAAGACAGACTTCGGGGGCGCGGCCGAAGACATGCGAGATGACGATCGGGGAAGCTGCACAACGAGAACAACCGCGTACATGGGTGTCCGCCGCTGTTTCGGCTGCGGTCTCTTCTTTGGTGACGGATCCTCGCCAGGGCTTGGAAAGGGAAAGGCGCCGTTATCGTCGGAAAAGCGGTTGTGCGACAGGACCGTATGATCGGCGTCGTCGGGAGTAAGGTTAACAGGGAAAAGTCGCGTGATGAGTACCTTTTTCTTGTCGGTTGGACGCGATGTGGCAGAGGCAGATGGCAGTGGGGGCCCGATGGTTGGTGAGACGGCCTGAGAGGAAAAGGATTGTGACAGCTTGCTTGATCGTCCACTTGATCGACCAATCGAGCTCCGGCCATCGCCGAAGAAAGAGCTGGACCCGTCGGCCGGACGAGAATCGCTCGGGACGACGTGAACCTTTGTCGACGTACCCTTGTAAGCCATCAACTCCGAGTTGCCGAAGATGCAGCTGGAAAATGTCGCCAACTCTTCGCGATATTCGCGAGCCGCTCGTTGAGCGTCTGTCTCGGCATAGCTCTGGTTCCTGCTGTGGACGGAAGCACGGCGGTCAAATGCTCCTTGACGATGCTGGGGGCTCTCTGGTTGACCGGCCAAGTTACGCGAGTTGTGCCCCTGACTCCCCAGGAGGGGTGACATGGAAGCTTTCCTAGCATCTCTGCGCGCAGAGGGTCGGTCCGTGGGAGAGTCCGGGGAAGGGTGGCTATCGAAAAGAAGCGACGCATTGGCTGGACCGAGGGCGTCCTGGAGAACTATAACGCGGACGTCACGCGGGTCGAGCTCGATGTCATCGCTCAAATCGTACGCGTTCACGGCGACGGCCGATGGGGTCGGTGGAGCTGTCGATAGGGGAAAGACTTGATCATGACGTTGTTGATGAAGCGTCTGAGCATCTGGAAAGAGGAGGTTGCGGGTGTGAATGTCTTCCTGGACAGACTCGAGGGAGAGGATCGGGCGAGAGGTGTTGCTGTTGCCGGCTTGGGCATGAGGAGTGACGGACCCTCCAGAGCCGAGGTGAAGAAGGCGTCCAAGCATCGCTGCGAATGGCGAGGGGTGTCTCGACGATGGAGCGTTGTCGGCCAGCATCTAAGGCTGGGTCTGACGAAATCAGAAATCGAAGCCAGCTCAGGCCAGCCGAGCCGCCATTGTCAGCGGCTGCAGGGGAAAGGTCTCTCGCGGTGCATTCATAGTCAACCTTTGCCGGAAGACGTCAAGGCGACGGGCGGCAAGCTATGAAAGGCGAAGCGAATGTCGAAAGGAACCTCGAAACGAAGGCGGCTGACGAGGTCGTAGCTGTTAAAATCGCGAAGGTGAGCGTCCTGGAAGAAAGATGACAGCGTACGGGATGTCAGAATAGTACTAGACGGCGAGCTCGTTTGTCGTTGTCAGGAAGGGACGAAGAAAAGTCAAGTTGATTGTCGATTGCAAGGGCAGAGGTGGACGAGAGTTCAAAAGGGGCCAGAGCGGGAGGCTGATAGCAGTCGGTGGTGGTTTGGCAAGCAGCTGGCGATCAAGGGGCGCAGGGCGCAGCGTCACAATCAGCCCAGGTCGTCCTTCCCTGGCACCTGCGAGAAGAGGCGGGAGGGGGAAAAGACGACGCGTAAAGGCAACGGAAGAGGCACAGACAGAGCGGAGCAGCGGCGAGCGGTGAAAGTGTGGGGATTCGGCCAGGATGGGGGAGATGTGGAGGACCTTTGGTTGGCAGGTCGCGGCAGAGACGGCTTCTGGTGCTACGGCCAACGGACCAAGGGAAGCTTCTTGAGAAACGGGCCGCCCTAGAACAGAAGATGTTGTCGGTGCGGCTCTCGATGGCAGCGGTAACGAGGGCGGAGGGCTCGAAGTCTGCAAGTCGAGATCGAGATGGTGATGAATATCGAGGCCGTTTCCGGACTTGTCGTCGAATACCTATGCTGGTTGCTGGAAGATGATGTGATTGTTGGATATCATCTTTCTCTCTCTTGGTGTCACTACTGTATTCGTCGCAAAGAAAAGAGATTCAGTTGATTCCTGTCAAAGGCGCCAGCCGCGAAACCGACGATGGAGACGAGAGGGAGGCAGAGACAAGGGGACAGAGATGGCGGTGATGAGATGAGACAGTTATGAGTAATACCTTGCCAGCAGTAGGCCTAGGAGGAGGGCAATGGAGGGGGTGGGACCTTGAATGTGTGTGTGCGTTGAGCGAGGGCCGCACAGGAGGAGGGGTCTGGAAGGTACGAAAGTACAAGCGAGAAGACTCCTACGGATGTCGATTCTGGCTCGGTGTGAGTTTTTGAGCAGCCACTGGCAATTGGACTGGACAGGGAGGGGCAATTGGGGGGGCATGGGGAAAGAAGGGGGGTGCAGGGCCGCTGCATGCCTGCTAGGGATGGGAAAGCAAGCGAAATGGTTGGACGAGGGTGGGCGAGCCTGGAAGGCCGAACCAGAAAGCCGGGTCAACAAGGCCTCGAAGGAATAAGGTAAAGTACAGTACAAATACTTCGTACATGAACTCGGTACCTCGCGCCGCATGGCCCAAGCAGCGACTTGATGCTTGTTCATGTCGCGTCCACCAGCAGTGGCCTGGCCAGGGGTCGAGTGGCATGGCATGGATCACTGATGCATGTCGGAGGGTGCCCGGTGGACCGCAAAAGTAAAGGACCTGAGGCAATACGTACCTCTTCTGTACCTACAGTACCTGAGGTGCCTACTGTAGGTACCTAGGTACTTGGACGATGGAGGCCCCAATCCGACGCCTCCCGCTGCGCAGTTGCAACCACCAGAGGGAAAAGGGGGAGGGGGGTGCAACTTGATACTGCCATCGAGGGGGATGAGGGGGCCAAAGAATGAACCTGGACCGAGTCGTCCATACGCGAACGAGACATATGTACATACCTACGTATTCAAGAACAAACTCGCCCGCGTACGTACAGTAAATCACAGCATGCACCTACAGTGCAGTACAGATGGGATGCATGCAAGCACAATGCCGGCGCACCTCACAATTCGTTGCCAATCAAAGTCCTGTGGACCCCGGGCTTCCTACATCATAGACACGACTCCATGCCTTGACCGAGTGCGCAACGCTGCAGAGACAGATCTTGCTCAGACACCATTTGCATCAATGCGGCTCTATGCTCGAATCACCGTCGGCCGCTCTTGGGATACGTGAGGGTCTTCATGTTGGCTTCCCATGGATTGCGGGTCTTCTGCTTGGCTGCACATGAGTCAACGGCATTCGGGCCATGCGGCTCCCGACATCGTGAGCCTCCTTTGCGCCGGGCCTCGGCACGACATGGGGACAGTCAGGTTACGCCCCTCAAAGTAGCCGTCGGCCGAGAATCGTACCCGGATATGCGCGTCCCTGCGGCCCTCGTTTTACGCAAGGCAAAAGGTCCGCTCCGCTCCTTGGCTAGGGGGGGTGAGCCAGGGTCTCGGGAACCTCGCGGCCTCGTCAGCTTGACCAGGACCATGATGAATGACATGAAGACCAAAAAGGCCGCAGACACCCCGGAGAAGCGGCGCATACGGATATCGAGCTCGCGGCGGTACAAAGCCCACGACCCTAGGCGTCCCATGCCCTGTGCATTTCCCGAGTGCAAGGAACAGTATCCAGGGCAGCTCGATTCGATTGCCTCTCGGGTCTTGGCGCCGCAGCCGTAAACCGACCGAAATATTCGTACGGTACTCGCAAACAACGCTGACTTTGGTAAAGACAAAGACATGACCGGACAAGAGCGATGCCCAGTCTAGGCTTGGGCACTGCAACTTAACTTAGTTTGAATGTGACAGACACGTATGAGCTTCTTTTGGCTGCTAGGGAAGAAGGCGAATAGGGCGAGACGGCCCTGCTTTTTCTTCATCGGGTCTCTTCGGTGTTGTGATTTCCTGGTTGCTCGACGACGTGCATACGAATAGACCTTGAACCGAAAGATCAAGGGAATTGCTGTGCGCCACACGAGTAAGTGGATGCTGCTAGTCATCCCTTTGCTGTGCGGGATCGCGAGGCGGACGGCGCAAACCTGTGCTTGTACAATGATTGATCCAGCTGCACACAAGCGACAAGGCATGGATCAGATTCACGACGGGTTTGCCCAGACGTCGAGCTGTCGGGCCTTTCTTTGGTGATGCGAGTTTTCCTGGGACGCGCGGGGAGGGGAGTGTATGTATCTATCAAGTATGAACTTCAAGTAACCTACAGATTCGTACGTACAGGATGTGTCACGTAAGCGCATAATTGCAAATCAAGGAAGGGGCATGCCTATGCCTCGTTTCGTAATCCGGCTAATTGCTCCTGTTCCTGCTCTTGCTGAGTGATGCGCTCCGTAACAAGTCATTTGATAGTCCCCTTTCCCAACTCCAACAAGGCAACGTCTCCCGCCACAGATTTGGACGATCCCGCTCCTCCCCTTGGACGACGCCTCTCCACGCCTGTGCCACATCGTCACCTCTTGCGACCCAACGTACCACGTCGGGACCAGGTATTTTCGGACAATGTTCAATGCTAGGAGGTACGCCGCTGTGCCTCCAACGCACACCATAGCAGTCAGTCACCGTTACTGCAGATGCGTGCGGCATGTGCATCGTCAGCATGGCCTCTGCATCCGAAGTTGCGGTGAGGGCAGATTGCGGGGAGCCAATTGAAGCATTCGCCCTGCTCTGCTAACTTGCACAGGGCGTCATGCGCCTCGACATCGTCTGCCTCTTCGCCGCCACTCAATCACTCGTTGCAGCGCCGTCAGCCTTGTCGTCGCGGTCTCTTTGAAAGCAGGTCCCCGACTTACAATCAGTTGCCAAGTGTTGCTAAGTAACTTACGGCTCCAGCACCCTCGGCCAGCAACAGCCGCTAGCCTGGGCTGGCATGTCCAGACGATTGAGGCATTCCGACGCAATCAGGGACCGACTTTCCTCACAAGGCAATTGCCTAGTTGAGAAGCTTGTATCAGATTCGGATGATCATGAGGAGATCAGCGCAGGGAGGCAGCGAAAGACTTGACTCGTCTTCGGTACGAGGTAACTTACACGTCGTCCCATGTCTGTCGGATCGCCTGGCGCGTGTACAAAAGTGGAAGCTACAACGGGGTTCAGCAGTCATCTGGCGACTGCCAGGCCGGTTCTGGATCCGTCATATTCCGAATCCTCCTTTTTTCAGCCTATGCCATGAGCAAGGAATCAAGGTAACGGCCGTCGCGCGTGGCCATGGGATTCGACTCGGCATCCAATTCGCATGCCAAAGGCGCAAGAGCGTACCCTCGCTTACAGGACAAGCTACATTACGCAACTCGCCGAACAATTTTGTATTACGACTACGTACCGTACAGTATGAAGCGCTTTGTACGGGTTTGTACTCTGAACAAGGGGGCAGGTCCTCCTGCTCATCTCCGCTTGGCTCGAATCCTTTCGCCGGTGATGGCCAGGGTCAGCGCCGACCATGAGGTCACTACGCCAAGGGAAAGGAGGACTTGGTGAGTGACAATCACGGAGCTTGTGGCACGTGAGAAGTGATGTCCGCGCGGAACAGGGGTCGTGATTGCACAAAGTACGAGAACCACAGACGACATCAGCAGCATCTGCTTTCGCTTTCATGTCAACACGACAATACTCGAGCGCGGTAACTTTGCAGTACTGTATATTGCACCGAAGCTGTTCGCCTTCCCCAAGACAAGAGGGCATACTGGAGGGACACACTGAAGGGACACTTGGGGTGTGTGAGTGGACTCGACTCCAATCGAATCGACTCGAGCATCGACCGGGCCGCGCAACCCCACCATTGCCGCTAAACCCGCCTGGGCATGGGCAATGAGGCCGGCCGGCCGGGCAGCGCGGGGCAGGGTCCAAGATCCAACCCTGCCAACGCAAGGTAGCCAGCGGGCCGCTCAGGGCTCCAGCCTCCAGACTCCAAGTAGCGGGAGTGGACTCGGCCGGGTTGAATAAACGACGTTCAGCTCCAGCTCACTCACTCACACACCAAGCGCTGGTCTCTCTGGTCAACTACCACACCATCTGGCCATCCACCCTGGCAAAGATGGACGCCGCCCCCAGCTCCCTCGAGCAGCTGTCATCAGGCCAGCTCCGACCAAGCGGCCGCACCCGATAGCTATCCCAGTCATGGCCTAGCCCCGATGTGCAATGTCGCCCTCTTACAGCCAGTAACGGCCTCCCAGATGGCAGTGCGACCGGCAGAGCATATCAGTCACGCCAACGCCGCACTGCGTCTACTTGGTTACCTGTTGTAACTACAGTACAGTACGTCTGGCCGGCGACCGCCCGTTCCTGGTGGTGATGAGGCGGTCGCCTAGCGTCAATGTCGCGGGGAACCCTGCTTGCTGGACCTGGAGTCGTGCTCGCTTCCAACTTCCGCTCCGTCACCGCCGTCATCAGCTTCCGTCATGTAGCAAAGAGACATGACCCGGCCATGCAATTTTGCCAAGAAGCCAAGGACATCCAGCCATGCCCCCCGTGTAACGATCAATAAGCAGCCTGCAAGGCCCGTCGTCTCACGTCGTCTCGTCTCCGGTCCATGCTTGCGAGAGTTTCTTGCCGTCTTGCGTTTCTGCTTTGTACGGAGTGCGCAGACGCAGACGCAGACGCCAATAAAGGCAGCGCCAGCCTGGCAAGGCTCGAGCACGTGGACTGAAGCATACCTGGTCTTCCATTCATCGAGGCTGGTCCATGTCACGAGATCTCCCGTCCGGCCACGTTTGCCAATGGTCAAATCTCAGTCGTCTCATGCCGCGGCCTACCTTTCGGCCCGCCGATCGTCAAGTCTTTGGTGCAGAGGCAGGCGTCAGACAAGCATCCGGACGCACTTGTATACCGTGAAAGTAGTGTACTAGCACCGCCTGCATCACTGTGGTGCAGCTTGACAGGCATTCACGATGAAAGATGGCACAAGATCCAATGGCCACCCCCCGGACATCCGCCATTCGCCAGCCGCACCCCTGACTCCCAACGTCGACGAATGCCCTCCCACTCAGGCAACCCGTCTTTGTCTCCTTTTCAAGCCATTCAGAGCAGTCGTCACGCAATGTCTCTTCCTGAACTGGTCTCTTGGTCATCTCTTACCAAGGACCAACGATACGACGCAAACACACGACGCCGTTTGCTGCCATGCAGGCGGCCACGTGCAAATCACCATGTCCGTCGCATGTTTGTTCCTCGCGCGCAGGGGATACAGACAGTATGGACACGCAAGTCGATCCGTTGCGGGCAAGCCGGTATGTGCGTACATGACTGCTGGATACCACTCTCTTGCATGTCCTCATCGGCATCGTCCCTGAGGTACGCAATACCGACGGCATCCACTTTTACTGTAGCCTCCTCGACCCTCACGTCCTTCCCCTATCCCAGCACATGTCTGAGCATCCGCCGTGGCTGACGTTTGCATGTGCGAGGACAAGGGGACAAGGTTAAGTACTTGCGCGCGTACCGTACGAACTACGAAGTATTCGTACTCTCGGTGGTGTGCCATGGCCCATGGCTCTCCGCGATTCCCTGCCGCAGCGCCACGCTTCCAGAAACCTTCTCCCGTGCCCCGGAACTCATCGCGCACAAAACAAGCACGGACGCAAACGCCCACATGAGCAAGATTCCGGGAGCAATTGATCGCTTGCCGAGCCACGACGGGCAAGTCGCCTCGCGACCTGCGTGCAAAGGCGGGGCAACCGATGAATCGCGGGTCGACCATGCGCAATATGCCACGGCTTGGCACATTGATGGCAGCATACTCGCGAGTCGCGACGAAGCGATTGTGTGATTACAACTCCGGCCAAGTTAAATTTAGGTCTCGCATCCGGCCCGCCCTACTTCGCCTTCTCGTATATGCGCATGTGGGAGCTATCAAGTAAGGCGCCGTCGTGTTCTGTTCGATGATGTTGGCGCGATGCGGGTCTGGTGCATCCATGTTTTGACGGGACCTGGGCGCGTATTCCATCAGGCGTATATTTTACTCCGTAGCTGCAGGTTTGCAGGCGTGTACTGACTCTGTCTTACGCGTCGTAGAAGCCATAGCCTGCCCGCATGGTCGCAGACAGCACGGCTGGCTTGCCAACCGATGTCACATGTAAGTCGTTGAGCTCCTGTTATCATGCGGAGCACTCCGTTATCCACACAATACGATGGTGCAAAAGCAGATCCTACGTCAAAGTAAGTTTCGATCATTGAAGTCAGAGGCGTCATTGTGCGGTATGCACGCTCAAACTATAACGGACAATCTTTCCCGGCGCTCAAACGGACTGCATGGGATTTCTGAATCAACCTGCGCCTAGTACATTTGCAAGCCTCAGAAGAGACATGGACTCTTGGCACGCTTTCAACGGAGAGGTGCCGTGAAGGGACGTTATCAAAAGTCATCAACACAGTGGCGCGAGATCGCGCAGGCTAAGCAAACAGACTCTTGAGAGACAAAGCCATGGGCGTGTTTGGATATAATCGAGCTGCTGCCACCGATGGCTGTATGTCCCTAACGCTGCTGAAACTTTCGTATTTCCGCATGCTTCGTACATGAACTCCAAGCCTCATCACGACGCAGAGGAGCAGCGAGGTTTCGGCGGGCGACGCCAAGATTCGGCGTGCTACTGCCGGCGGCAAGCCAACTTCCCCTTGGGGCTGAAGGCGTTTCCAGCCTTTGAGTATCTTGTATGAGACGAGACAGGAGCAATCTTGCCCGTAGATGGAGACTCTGACCGGAAAGGGTAGACGTCCGAAGTCCATTGTAACAATCCCTGTTGTCAGTGGCCGCGTTGTTATCCTGATGCGCCAATGCGCCTCATAGATCATCTGCTCGCTCCATCTACAAGCGACAAAGCACCCTTTGAAGAGTGATTGCAAGTTCGATGGCCTGTTCATATTTGAAATCATCTGGCGATTGACCCAAACTTCAGATATAGAGCGAATTCGGTGTTGATGACACACCTATGCGCAGCAAACATGGCAGGCCCACGACAGTAATGACGCAAGAGCGCACCAATATCTTTCTACGGCCGAGAAAACATTGGCCTCTTGTGAGCATTCGCACATTGATTACATGAAATCTGGACGTTTTTATGTCTCCATGACACAATCGCAGCGCGGTCCAGCTGTGGTGAGCGTGTCGGCGCCGCTCAGTGGTGAGTGGGCAAGCTGCCTGTCAGGTACTGTATGGTAGACCACATAATCCAGATAGGCAGGCGGTGGAGGGGAAGCTTCAAGCTCTCTACTTCATACATGATTCTGCCGCGACGTCAACCGAACGACCCCCATCGGTTTCCTGTAGTTAATGTACATACGTTACTGTATTAGCGCGCCGCTGACCTCGCTTCATATCAGCGTTTCTTACTATTGGGGTCGCCCAAGTCGCCATTCAGATGCGCGCACTTCATCCAGTCTCATCACTGCCATGAATTAGTCGCCAGCTTCATGTCTCGACATGCCGGCGCAACACCGTCCGGTCCGCGCAAGGGTCCGCGATGGTCCCACCTCCGTCAGTCGAGCGGGTCCCTGTTCGATCGCATGCTTGCTCCCGAACCTCCCAGTTCACCGGGAAGCACATCGACGCACTCGACGGTCAAAGAGCACAGGCTGCGCCGAGCCGAGCGATACTGTCATGTCACCGTCAACGAGGGTTATGCAAAGGATGAGGTCTTGCTGAATTTGGACCTTGTCGGCTCCGATATCAAGCCCGGATCGCTCGTGTCCATCACGCCGCTGAGGGGAGACTCGACGAGATCATCTTCCGCCGCGTACGGCAGCCTGACCAAGAACGGATCAGAGCATAGCGAGTCCCTCAAGAGTGCCTTGGGCGGCTACAGCGAGCACGATGGGGGCCACACGAGCCACAACA
This sequence comes from Hirsutella thompsonii MTCC6686, assembly GCA_000472125.2. Classification (NCBI taxonomy): domain Eukaryota; kingdom Fungi; phylum Ascomycota; class Sordariomycetes; order Hypocreales; family Ophiocordycipitaceae; genus Hirsutella; species Hirsutella thompsonii. The sequence goes on along the minus strand of APKU01000026.1, from coordinate 250,682 downwards.
GGTTTGTCTTTGTCGCAAAGGATATGCCAAAGGAGCTCAAGTCGCGCCAGCCAGACGTCGAAGTCTACGTCGTCAGGCACATTGCCGATGCCTTTGGCATGAAAAAGGGCACCCAAGTCCTCCTTGCGCCTGTAAGTGTCGCATCCCCGGGCCAGTGTCCTTCGCAGACTAACCCCGCGAAAAGGTAGACAAGGATCGCCCTGCCACTGAGGCGACACATGTCGAGTTGACGTTCAAGGACCAGTATCTCTCGAGGGCAGACATGTGGAGGCTGGCGGTCGGAGAGCTTACACAGCGCACCATCTACAAGGGACAGTCGATTCTCTTCCTGGGGACGATTAAGGCCCAGATCACCGCAGTCTTTGTCGAGGGTAAAAAGGTCCACTCAGCCTTCTTCGTCCGCGATACGCGACCAATCTTCCGCAGCGAGTCCGCAAGATATGTCTTGTTCATCCAAATGGCCCACGAAATGTGGGACTTTGACTCGGAAAGCTCAGGTGAAATCATGTTTGACAAGGTCGTCAACGGCTTCTTGCCTGCCATGTTCAAGCGATGGGTCCTGCTAAAAGTCAAGCACCTCGTCAGTATTGTTCTGTTCGCCCGCGTCGAGTACGACACGGGCCTGACCAGCGAGCTAGCCGGCAGCGCTCTGCATAGCGACTACTATACGGGCACCCAGCCGTCCGGCAATCGCAGGCCGTACAAGGACTTTTACCGCGTGGTCATCAGTGAAATGGCCAGCGGGGAGTGGACAAAAATCCTGTATCAGCTCAAGCGCGAATTTAACTTCTTCCGACGCGACATCAGTCTGCATCATCAGACAACGGCTGCGAGCTTCAGTTCCTGCTTCGACACTTCGGCAGCTAGGGAGGGTTCGCTGAGCAGGGTCAAAGCCGAGTCGTCCTTGTCCATATACGGCAACGTTCTTGAGGCGATAAACCTAGCTGCATCGCAGTTTGCCCACGACTATATCGATAGGGACTTGATGCGTACTGGCATCTCAATTGCCGTCATCACGCCGGGGCCGGGTGTTTTTGAGGTGGATTATGAGACGTTGCGACGAACTACCGAAGCCCTCGTTGGTAACGGCATCGGCATCGATTTGATCTGCATGCCTCGAATGCCGCTTCACTCCACGCCCTTATTCAAATATCGAAACCCCCAGTATTCCGAGGACGGGATCCCTGGGCGCGGTGCTGCGTTATCCCGTTCATTCCCCAGCCATGACAGCACCCCCAACCAGCCCACCCCAATCATTGGGAGCTATCAGTCACTAATCGGCTCCTTCTCACCGACCAAGACATCAAACGCCGTTCGGCGGATAGAGTCTTGGGCGTCGGCGGCTGCAAACGAGGAGTGGTGCTACGCGCTGCCACAGTGGCTTCACGTTTCTTTCTGGACTGGATCATCACACGACGCACTGTCTTATGCTGGCATTGCGCTGACGGTATCGAACCAGGTTCAGCAAGATGACGAGGACGAGTTCAAGATTCGTTGTCGCATGTATGATCTACAGATGAGGAGTGTCCTGGACGTGAATGAGATTGAGGCAGCTCCTCTTCAGGCAGACTCTCACTATCCTGTTCATGCGATTGACGTGAGTCCGACGTCAAAGCGCCGCCTGGACCGGCTTGGGGAAGTCCTGTATATCCCACCCCGTCGTGCTGCTGAGACTCTGGTGGATAACGTTGTCGGCTTTCAGAAATTCGTGCCTGATAGACAGGTTCGACATGGAGAAAAGTCGATATGGAAGCAGCTTCAAGACTTTGACGACTCGCGAAGTCGCCTGTCGAACAGCCGGCCCGGCCTCCAAACAGCGAGGCCAAAGACCGAATTAGAGGACGTAGTCAGAAGATCTCAAGGCGATGATGCGAATCTCTTGGGGTCATCACTTCCTGAGCGAAGGGCGATCCCTCATGCGATGACTTCTAGGAAATTTTCCATGACTACTGCCGATGCCGAGACACCAAAGCTTTCTCCTGAAAAGAAACCCCAGGAGTCAGCGAGCAACGTCCCCAAGGCCGCAGTGTCATACAAGCAGCCCAAGTTCATGAGACAAATCAGCCTAGGACAACGTGGTTTCGGCATTGCTGCACCAAAGGCAGTCACCGCCGAAGTAAAGGCCGAGACGGTGAGCGCTTCCGTGGTCTTGCCCCCAGATATGCGACCACCGTCCACGCCTCGCTCCGTCTCCGAGATACGGCCATCCACTCCTCAAACGATTATCAGCAGCCATCCATCCCCCATGCCAACGCAACGATTCAGGGGCGGCACAGGCGAGAGCGCTGTCGATGGGTTCTTTGCCACCCCTAGCATCCCAATTACGAAGCGAGATGGGCATGCCAATGTGACTTCATCTTCCAACCAGTTGATGCCGCCGTCGCTCGCCAGGCACTCGTCTAGTGTACGAAGAGACAAGCATTGGGACCGTGATGTTGGGTATTCACATGCTCTGCGAGCTGAAGATGCGCAAAAGGTATACACCAGCAAGCTTCGTGCTGGCGTTGTGCCTGAGCTGCCGTCCACACTCTCCCCCACGACAACTATCACTCCATGGCTGAGCTTGCTGAACCCTTCCAATCCCGAACGCCACCGCATAGACGACACGGTCCTGTACAGCAGGTGGCAGCATGTTTTCCCGAGAACTTCGGACATGAAGGCGCAAAAGTGGAAAACGTTTTGCTGTCCAGCTGCCGTGCCATTGACGACTGAGTACTTCCCTACTAAAGCTCAGTTCGACGCTGAGTACCAGAGACACCCATACAACGTGGACCAGAATCTCGATGACGACATGGTTGACGAGCCAAGGACACGCAAGGAGTTTATAAGGGAACTCATCAGTCTGCGATTTTCGCAGGGTTTCCAGGTCGTGGTTGGGTCCTCGGTTGCACGCGCGTTTGGCCAGAAGCTGATCAAGATCGCCGACGTCTTCTCGCGCGATCAGCCCCTCGACGACGGGACGAGTGTTTTCATGTCCGTGGGCAACACAATTCACCAGCTCTCTTGCATCAACGGCACCGAGGTCGAGGTGAACATTTACGTGCGAAAGCCGACTCAAGCCTCTGCCTCCTCACAGGGCTTCTCCTCAATCTACAAGCCTGCGATTCGAACGCTCCTGGATTCAGAATACGAGACCAGGTACATTGACATTCTGACTCCAAAGCCAGAACGCAATTGGAATACGATTGACTCCTACCTGGCCGGACATCACGAAGAGATGATGGAGAGCCTGAGGTTTTGGCGCGCGAGGTTTGTGCTCATCCCGCTGAGCCCAAGGCATCCATCAATTCAGAAGACGCAGAACGGCGACAACCCCGAAGAGCTCCGGATCGAAGGGATCAAGCGCCTCGCGCAGCTGTGGCAGAGGAATCGCTTCTTCCCTCCGTCTGAGAAACGCTTCCAATCCCGCGATAACCGCCAAAACCCTCTGGACATTGTTTATAAGACTGAAGATCCATCGGTGGTTATTGCCGCCGAGCTCGAGACGCTACCCATTCTCGAGGGTATGGAGGCTACCCAGCGTCGGGGGAAGCTAGTCTCGAGAAAGGAACGATTTCAGAAGAGCCATATCAACCTCGCTGCCCTTGCAGAGGCGATACAGCAGCCAGTCGAGAATGGCGGCGTCCCAGTCCGAAATCGACGATGGCATCTTCGTTTGCATAGCGCCTCCTTTATTGGATCTGACATGACGACTTGGTTATTGGATAATTTTGAGGATCTCGAAGACCGCGAGGAGGCGGAGCAGCTAGGCAATGCTCTCATGGTCCCGGATGAGCCCAAGGGTAAGGATAAGGAAAAGGAGGGCTCGGAGACCAAGACCGACAAGGAGAAGGGTCTCTTCGTCCACGTCGAGAAGCGACACAAGTTCCGTGATGGCAATTACTTTTATCAGATCGCCCCTGAATTTGCCAAGCCTCAGCCCGGCTGGTTCAGCTCAAGAAAGCGAGACGCATCGGTGCCACCGACTCCCATGTCAGAGACAGGCGCCAGAGACTCGCCGCACGTTGGCTTACCTCGTCCGCCGGGGTCTTATAATGATGCGCACTCCCCGGCGTCGGCTTCGGCAATCACCACCACCTTCTCCGCCTTTGGCGTCAGCAACAGGCCTCGGGTGCTGTTGAGTAAGATGATCAAGTACGACATTGACCCGCGCAAGCGGTCGTATCGTCCCGAGCGGATAGACCTTCACTACGACCGGCTTCATAACCCAGACAATTGCTTTCACATACGCATAGACTGGATGAACACGACGTCCAAGCTGGTCCAAGACGTTGTGGAGAACTGGGAGCGGGAAGCCAGCCAGTACGGCCTGCGCCTCGTCGAGATCCCCATTCACGAGGCCAGCAAGATCACAGAGGCAAACCCGTTCCGTAAGCCCTTCTTGATTAAGCTTGCCGTGCGGCCTCCCGATGAGAAACCTGAGGCGTACTACGATCCGAATTCGCTCGGGCCGCAGGTCGCACCAAGTAAGCATTTTTATCAGACGGCCATTCTCCGCAGCTTCGACTTCGTCCTCGACTTTGAAGCGGCGTCCAACTTCCCGAGCAACATGGACGTGCGCTACTCTTGGGGTAAGCCCGAATACCAGTACACGCAGTTTGTCCACCGATCCGGGGTCCTGCTGGCTCAGGTCACTCACGACGGCAACTTCCTCGTCCTGGCGAACCGGCTCTACAGCAGACGCGCGGGTGTCGCGAGGGACAAGGAGATGCGCAGCTCCGGGGGCACGGCGGGCGATCAACCTCTCCTCGAGAGACCTGGCGGACGCGGCCTCGGGAGCATGGGCGCATTCGGCACGTATAACCTGCCCGAGCCGTCGGCCGTGGCGTCACCCCTGGTCCGCCCCGTATTCCACCGTGCGTCCCCGGCCATGCCGCCGACGGAACCGACCTCTGCTGCGTCCGGCACGTCCAAGCCGTCGGCCGCTCGCGTCGACGCAGAGGGTCTCAAAGACGAGCTGCAGCTCTTTTGCCAGGACCGCGCCGCGCTCGAAGCGTTTTACAAGGAGACGCTCGAGAAGGGCCAGCACGTGCAGCAGGGTACCCCGGCGTCCTCGGTGGCCGCGCTGCCGTCCCTCGAGCCCGTCCCAGAGGCCAGCATACCCTCGCTGGGTCTCCCGCCGGGCGTCCTCGGCGGCGCGGGCTCCGGTGCTGGGAACGGAAGCGGCAACGGCAATGGCAACGGCAACGGCAACGGTGGGAGCACCGGCGGCGGCGATGGCGCGGCGGCAGGGGCCGTGGGAAGTCCAGCTGCGGCCAACGGCGCCCGGATCGGCAGCCCGATGGGCCTGCTGCGGCGCGGCAGCTTGCAGTTTGACGGCATGGGTCTCGGGTCCAAGGGCAAGTGAGATGGCGGGCGTGGCCATCTTCCGACGCGCTGGCCTGATGCAATGTCTCTTTGTTGCCTGCATCAAAGCCGAGAGAGACTAGGATGAGGATCAGGAAATACCTACCCACGATGAAGATGTAGTAATGTGCAAGGACGCTGTAATGAAATCAACGAGAACACGCACACCGGATCTACGCGTCACCTTGTATCCTGGCGTCCCATCATCGTGACGATTCAACTGTTTTTCTTTGTTTTCAGCCAGGTATTCGCCGCCCAAGGATGCAGCAGATATCTGTCCCGTATTTACATGCCGTTGGCACGTATCAACCCTTTGCTTCACGGCCATGACCAGCGATATCTCCTCACGAATTACAATAAAGATTCAACAGATACATCCGCAAGTGAATAAGGTGAAAATAAAGCAATAGCTGTCCGACGGTCCAGGTCTCCCCTCTATCCTAGGACGCGCCGGTGGTATCCCGTATATAGCATGGTTTTATTCAAGTTCAAAAATCAAAACGGCCGACATGTGCAATTTGTATGCCAGGATGATATTTGCGTGGAAAAAGGCACCTCAGTCCAAAAGGAGCGGGAAAAGGTGTGAGTGAGACAAAGCCGTCTGATTGTGACGGGCAAAAAAGGGCGAAGCACCCAAAGTAGGTACACGAAGAGAGAAGAGGGATGCAACTTTCGTATCTGCAGGACGCAAACGGACCTCGGCGATGGCACCGCCGCAGGTTCCTCATGCCTTCTTTTGGCCAGTAGCAGAGTCGGGATAATCTAGCGCACGGGTTAGCTACCGTCATGATCCAATCAGATGGGGTAGGCATTACTCACAAAACGAGCAAACCGCTATAATGGCGTATAAGCAAATGAGCAGAAACCCCTCGAGCCAATGGCTCTTGCCGTCGCCAATCAGGTAATTCGTCAAGAGCACGGCGACAAACATGACGGCGACCTGGAAAAAGTCGAAGCTCAGGTTCATGTCGTCGTTGCCCTTGCCCCAACCAATGACGACAAGTAAGGGAATGAGGAAGAGGGCGACCTGCATGCTCGACCCGACGGCGACGCCAATGGCCAGGTCCATCTTGTCCTTGATGGCGACGGTGACGGCAGTAGCGTGTTCCGCGGCGTTTCCGACAATGGGCAAGAGGATGAGTCCAACAAACTCGACCGAGAGAGGACCGTCGCGCGTGACGGAATCAATTGAGTCCACCATGAACTCGGCACACAGGGCAATTATGGCGGTAGAACCGGCAAGAGTGGCGAGGGCAACGAGAAAGTGTAGCTGAGGATACTCGCCCTCATCTTCATCTTCGTCGAGTTTGCCTGAATTCATGAGCATCTTGGAGAGTCTCTCGTTCTCGGTCTGGTCTGGCATGCCGTGGCTCATGAGCGAGCCAGGCATGGCTAGGCCCTGGCGAACAGCGCCGGGACCGACGCCGCCGCGACTCCAGGGCTTGGCGGGAACCTTTTGGCTTTCTTCGTTGAAGACGGTCTGATGCGTCTTGAGCTGGAAGAGGAGGTACGCCGCGTACACGAGCAGAAGAATCACGGCGGTACCGCGCGAGAGCGCCGCAACCTTGTCCGGGCCCGTGTCCTGGGCGGCATCGAAGACCGAGGGAACGATGACGGAAGCCGCGGCCAATGCAAGCAGAGAGGCTGCTGTCTGAGCAACAGTGGTGTTGAAGAATTGCTCCTGGCGGCGCAGACCTCCGAAGAAGAAGCAGCAGCCCATGACCAGGAGCAGATTGGACAAAATGGAGCCAATCAATGAGGTCTTGACAATAGCGACCTTGTTGTCATTGAGCGCAATAATAGCAACAATTAGCTCGACAGCATTGCCGAATGTGGCGTTGAGCAGGCCACCGAGCGTTTCGCCGGTACGCAGGGCGATCTCTTCGGTGGCAAAGCTAAGCATGGCGGCCAGAGGTATAATGGCGATGAAGTTGACGACGAATACAGCCACGCGATTAACTGAGTGAACATAGTTGAGAGCGATACCGACAGGTGCGGCTATAAGCAAAATGTTGATCCATGAGTTGAGAAAGGTGCGCTGAAGCTGATTGGCCACGGTGTAAGGTTCCTTTGGCTCGACGTGTCGAAAGAAACCTTCTTTGTCGCCCTTGGATTTCTTGTCGTCTTCCTCGGCATCGTTGGCGACTGAGCGAGACCCGTTGGGACCATTCGCGGCGGATTTTGTACCGTCATCGTCATATTTTCGATTGCGCAGACCTCCTGTATCGGTGTCCAATGACCGTTGCGATGACGCTTTCTCGTCGCTCTCGCGCTTCTCCCCTGTGCCAGCGAATTCGTCGATGGTTTTGGTCGGGTCCGATGACTTATTGGCGTTACCGTGACCGACGGAAGTGTCGGCTTTGGACGGGTTGGGAGCCGTGGAAGCGTGTGCAAGATGCTCTCCTCCGGGGCCTCGATGACCCCTGGAATCGATGGGCTGCTCCTCCAAACGTCGGCCGGCCCAGGTTTCTGCGCGAGGGCCTCGATCACCCCAGGCGACATGGCGAAAGGGGTTCCATGCTTGGTCGGAGCTGGATCGGCTAACGGTATGCGCCTGGCGCTTGCTGCGGAAATGATTGACTGCCATGGCGAAGAGTCTGGATTAGCAACGTACAAAGTCGACAGAGGTAATCGCCTCTGGCTCCTCGACGTGGAAGGAGGTAAGAGAAACCAAGAGAAGCATTGGTTTCCAACAATGCGTTGTCAAGAAAGGATTGAATTCGAAATACTCGGCGAGCGATGAAGAAAACAATGTGAGAGACAAGGTGTGAGACGGTTCGTAGTGGAGTGTGTTCAGGTGGACGGGCAGAGGTTAGATACTAGGCCAAGCGTCAAGAAACTAAAGAGACGGGCGTCATGGCCGACAGCAAAGACATGAGATAAACCGGGTCTCGGGCCCGGGCGCCCGGGCTTTTCTCCATGATTTTGTGAGACAGGGAAGTGGAAAGACGTCGCATCATCAGATGGGCCAGCTGTGCACGCGCGTGAATGAGCTTGTCCATGGATAACTCGGCATCGTGCAGCTGATTCCCTGGCTTTGCCAAGCCACATTGCCGACGACACCGAGTGACGCCACGAGGCAGCTCTTTGCATGGCGGCTCCTGCAAGTGCGTATGCACGTACGTACAGCATGGGGAGAAAAGGAAAACAAATCAGAGAGATTTGGGGGCGGGATAGGGGGTGGAAGGGAGGAATGCCGGGGGGGTTGCGAAGAGCCAATCATGGTTCATAGCAAGATGATGATTTGCGCTAAGAAAGAACGGAGAAGCTGGACTCACAAGAAGTCGCCATTGTGTATGGGGAAAATATTGTATCGCAGCGTGGACCTCGTTTCGTTTCGTTCCGTTTCGAATAAAGTCGAGTCGATTTGAGTTGCTCAACGGGAGGGAGCAGTCAGTCGGGCGATTAAATGTTGCCAGTGGCTGGACGGCGGGTCTCGACGACGAACAACGACGCGCGGTTCGCTCGCCTCGCCTCCCAACTAACTTATTTGGCGGCGGCGGTCAGGCCCGAGACTCGAATCGTGGTGCTAGCCTCTTTGTTCCTCGCGCTGCTCCGTCCTTGCGGTAGGATTGTGTGGTCTTTTGTAGGCAAGGTAGCAAGTTAAGGTAGCTCGCAATCGGGCCCGAGCGGTAGGGGGGAGAGAATCGAAGCGCTGTCCGGCTGACGGCTCGGGTTGGTAACTTAGCGTAAGTTACAGTAGGTGTGGCCCGTCTTCTTGTTTTTCAATCTTTTTTTCCAAGCGCCAGCGATGGCCAACCTTGGACCCAAGGTAGGTAAGTAGTTCTGGCTCGGCTTTGCGTCGTGGTCGCCCTGTCTCCTCCTGTAAGGATGCAGCTTCGATTGGAGGCCGCTCGGAGACGTGCAGTTCAGGGCAAAGACGACGAGGTAATCGCACGGCGACCGAGTGCGAGGGTGTCAGCCAAAGTTTTGTGACACCGATCCCTTCTGTCGAAAACCCGGCCCCCTTCTCGATTCTCGAGTTTTGTCGACGTTTCCAAGGCCACGAGATGGCGACGAGATGCGGTCAAAAGCCGTTGGACCTTCCAACGGGACGGGGTATCGAGGTGCAACGGGGGGTTCAGAGGGAGCGCCCCGCCGTTGTCGCAGCGGTTGGTCGAGAGCGAGACAAATTCGAGTGTTGGGGAGGGATGAGGTCCAACCTTAAATCATCTCCCTGGTGAAGAAGAAGGACACTGCGAGTCGCCTAATGGTTGAGAGATGAAGAGAGGCAATCAAACAAAGAAGTCGAGTACCTGCATACCGTGCAGATACCTATCAGGTACGCACGAGAAGGGACCTTCTTTTGGGAAGTTGCGGCGTCTCGCCTCGTTGAGGCCTCAGGCTCGTGATTGGAGTGACACGTCGATTGTACCCTTATGGGCTATGTACCTTACATCTTAGGCACATTCACCAAATCACCCGAAGTCATTCCAGTCTTTCGGGATGTCCCTTTTATTTCATCTCGCTGTCATCTCGCTGCATTCTCAATACTGTTTCTATCGCTTAGCTTTACAACGTAGGCACCCTTACCGTACTCTGTTAATACATCGATCCTAGGCTAAATCCTGTCAACATATCCCTCTGGACCTGCCAAGCTTTTTTCTTCCCGTCTTGGCTCCCCGTCCGCCAAGCCTCCTGCTCCTCCAGGTATCGACAACATCTCCACCCCTCCACAAAAGACATCCCTGCCACATGCACCGCAAATCCCATCAGATCCATTGTGGCTTTTTTATGCACTCCATACGTCGTGCTACGCTGCAACGTCGACGTCAAACCGTCAAACGTCAAGAAAATGTCTATTCCCAGCTAATAGTGGCCCGCAATCGTCTCCCTCGAGCGACGCCTAGGTATCATCCCATAAAAGTGCGCAAAGCTCCCAGACATGTGACTTAGCTCGGGAAGAGAGAGAGAAAAAAGACCCCGTGCGGCCCAGCCAACTCCCAAAAAAAAGTGCAATGCCCATCCTACCCGCCGTAGCAACTCCTGTTCCACTGCGTAAAAGTCCTCTAGATCCAGTCCCCATCTAGTTCTGCTTCCTCGCTTGGCGCCACGCTCTGCTTACGCGGTCGTCCGCGTTTCCGTGGCTGAGATCCAGATCGTGCCCGCTTTCTTCGTCCTCCGGGCGTGTTGCCCCCTTTGCGCTTCCGTCCTCTCTCCAAGCCATCTCCTGCCTCCTCGCCATCACTCGGCGTTGCAGGGTCCACGCCCATTTCTTCATCCTCCTCCACAACCTTGAACTCTTTGTCCACATTCATGAGTTCTACAAACTCTCGGCACTTTCGCGCCATCTTCTCTTCACTCTCCATACCGCTCATGTGTGATCCCAGCTCGTCCCAGACCTTGTCACCGTGCACACCTTGCACTTTCGTGGGTGTCTTGTTGAGGTCCTTTGCCAGTGCCTTGGCTTTGCTGTCGTGGCGATTTGTCCCCATGCCGTATAGCTTGCGGAGGTGCGTCCGTGTTTCCCAGACTGAGAGCAGAATCATCGAGGCTGCGGCCAGTTGACGTAGTCGTCGAGGCTCCACCGACAGTTCCATTGCGGGTCCCTTAGATCCCGTCGCCTGTCCTTCGCCGTTGACCCCGTTCGGGGCAGCCGAGCCCTCCGCGTCCATGCCGGTCGGTGCCTCGCTTGACGCTGGAATGTGGCTTGGAGCTAACTCGTCAATGTCCATCCGCACGTTGAATACCTCCGACTCAATAGCCTGGGCCACCGTTGCGCCCGTACTGGCAACGAGCTTCTCCATCGTATTCACAACGCTCTGCACCTCGCCTACCGTCTGGTAGTCAAAGTATGTTACGTTCTCAATGATGAATCTCGAGAATCCGACATGATGCGGAAGGTTTCCTGCAGCGTCCAGCTTGCCAAGATCAAAATCGATTTGGCCGCAAAGCTTCTCCAGGAATCGTTGGCGGCTCTTCATCTTGCTGATCTTCAAGACCTCCATCAGGAGGTGGAGCTTAGACTGAAAGGGCTCAAGCGTTGCACCGTGGTCTTCCTTGACAATGTCGCGTTGGTACGCGTATGCCGACTGCACTGCCTTTGCATACTCTCGCTCAAGAACCGTCTCGTGCTTCTCGTGCAGCGCACGATGCTCCATGAATGCCAGCTCTGCAATCTTGCGGTTGGCCGACGTTTCAAGTGTGATCAGGGTGACGCCCGTTTCTTTGGGATGCGTCAGTCCCTGTCGATTGATGCTGCCTAGAACCTCCATGGCGAGGAACGCAAGCTCGTCCTGGCTAGATAGCGCGATTCGTGTAATGTCCTTGAGAAACCGCTGTGTCGTGGCGCTCGCGACGTCGTCAAAGTTGGTTCCCCCCATAACTGTCAGTTCCTTCTTCTTCTCTCCGGTACCTGCGTCGGCCCCGGCTTCGGATCGCTTCTCCTCCGTCATGAGGAATTCTTTGAAAGATCGAAGGATCAGAGTCTCGAGCACCGGCACTTGATCCTGGAAAACCTGTTGGAAGGCCGTGTAGACTTTGGCAAGAACATAATTCCGGGGCCACGACTGACAGACAAGGCCAATTGCTTCGATGGCTGCCTTTCGTGCCTCCTGGGACTGCGACGCAGATGTGAATGGTGAGAGCATGTCGACAATCAGACGCGGTACCGACTCGCCCTGCCAGCGCGGAAACTTATCTCGGAATACCTGGAGCTGTTTATCCAAGTCACAGTGCTTGCCAACGCTTCCCACGATGATTGCGTAGGCACAAAGATGGTTGAGTCTTTTATTGTCCAGCGGACCTTTGCCTAGCTTTTGGATACCCAGGAGACTGGAAGCGACGAGGTTGGCCAGTGGGCCAAAGTCCTTGAGTAGCTCGCACACAGCTTGAGCACAAGCAATCAGATCGTCCAGGGCCCCGCGAGAAGAGATCTTCCCAATACCCTTGAGAAGCTGTAAGCGAACCTCGGCTAGAAATTCTGAGTGTATGTTGGGTAACTGTGGGAGCACCCTCTTATATATGACAGTCACGGCTCGGAACGCCGCAAGCTCGTCGCGCCCAGTGAAGCTCGCCAGTTGAGGTTTCAGGAGACGAATCTGCTCAAAGTTGAATAGCTTCGGGTCAGCCTTCGCAAATATGGTGAGCACCTGTAAGGCATCGCGTCCTGAAGGCACGGTCGCGTCTTCAGAGTCGGGATTGTCAATCATGCCAAACATGGTTGCCACCAGTCTCGAGCAGACCGAAAAGGGCCCTTCAAGCGATTTATTTTGAGGCCTGAGAATTGTCTGGAAAACTTTGTCGAGAACCTCGGTCACCGTCCCAGTCTTGACCGTTTGGATGATGAGTCCCACGTGCTCTGCGATAGACGTCTCGAAAGCTGCTGTATTTTCATTAGAATAAAATGGCGCGAACCAAACCTCTTCAATCATCTGCCGAGAAAGGTCGCGCACACCCTCATCGGGATCCTGTACGCGACGGAGCAGTCCGTTTGCGATGGCGCTTCGAAGCGTCTTGCTCCGATTCCGTAAGTAGATATCTCGAGCAAGCTTCATCGCTCTCTTCCTCACACCAACGCCGGCATCTTGGAATCTTTCGATGATCTTGGGCATCAAAGACGCTTCTAGCCCGGGCCGCATTCCGATGCAGTTACCCAGCAGGCCAAGAGCAGAATCTCGCACTTGCGTCGACGAGTCACTCGAGCAATCGAGAATCAGCTGGATGACAGTAGAGTCGCCATCCAGAATCGACGGGTCCGTCTCCAGGACTTGATTGACGCTTTTGAGACTTTTACTCCGCACTGTCGCCTGATCACTGGCCATGGAACCGAGTAGGATATTGACAATCTTTGCAAATGCTTCGCAAAGGGGTGAGCGCAAGAGAATGATTGAATAGGCAAACTTTGACTGGCTTGCCGAGACTGCTTTGAAGGAATATTCATTGGAAAGCCACTGTCGATCCTCTATCATCATCCGCAGTCGATAAGCCAGGCGGCCAAGCTCTGAATCCCTGTCATTATCGTCATCCTGGATCGAATCGTAGCCGGCGTGAATCTTGCTCCCCCAATCTGTTTTGAGGTAGGAGACGGCGCTCACGAGGTGGGGATCGTCGGAGCAACGCTCTTGCAGATACTCAAGCACAACCCGGAAGGGCCCTGACCAAGCAAGGACGTGCTCAATCTGGCTCTTTTGCTCAAGAACATGAAAGGCCAGGTCGGCGAGGTACTGAGATAATTCACCCGCATCGCTACCTTCGAATGAGTTCGCAGTCTTTTTCACGTGCGATCGCAGGCGCGAAATCGCGGCGCTCATAGCACCTAGCAGTTCCAGCGCCATGTTCTTCGCGGGAGCAGCAGTCTTTCCTGCCTCAAAAAGCTGCACCATCATGAACATTAAGAGTCGGAGGAGAAGCTCTGCTGCCGGCCAATCAGGTGAGTCAAGACACGTCGTGAAGTCATCGACAAAGAGGTCCAGAAGGTTTCGATATGGCGTGTCGCCAGACTTTGTGGAGCCGATGGCTCGCTTCACGATGAAGTTGATGACGTATGAAGCGTTGCGAGTAGCAGCATCATTCAGGGGTGCCGCAGTAGCTTCCAACTCCTGGATAGCCACAGCATGCTGCTGCGCGCCATGTTCTTCCGACGTGATAGTCGCAGGCGCCTGGCCTTTCTTGGCAGCCCGGAATTCCGCTTCTTCAGCTGCGTCGCCTTCGTCCAAGCTTCGAAGAAATGCAGAACGGCTACCTTCGTCGTCGGCGTTGGCCCTTCCGGAACTTGCCTGGACTAGGCGCATGATGAGCGCGGAGACTGGCTGAATGCTACCGCCGTCGGAGAGCTTGAATTGTCTTGAGCTCTGCTTGCCGACGGGGAGCTTCTCGAGTGAGGTCAGAATATCATCAATAATTCCCTGCCGCTGCTCTGGCTTGATCACAAAGATTTGACAGAGCATGTCCATGGCGACCGAGCGAATACCGTCAAACTTTTGTACACCAATAGCTGAATCTCTTTCGAAATAGGCATTCTCAACAAAGATGAGCTTGGATGCTGTGTATTCGAGTGTGTTGACGACAGACTCGGAGAGCTCAATCTTGGTGACCAGCTCTGCAAGCAAAGCAAATAGCTTCTGGCAGCAGACGAAAGCTGAAGAAACGACTTTTTTGTGCTTCTGTATGGCCTTGAAAAGAACAGAGGTCGGCCCGGAATTGCGAAGTTCCACCAACGGTACGACGACGTCTTCGGTCACCGTCTTGAAGAGGTCTACACATCGCTGAATTGATGTCTCAGAGTAGAGTTGCCTGTCCTCGCGTCCGCCTGAGAGAATGCGCAGGCAAGTCCTCGCCGCTTTCAGTGCCGTCTCAACATCAGCGAGCTGCTGTACCCACGAATCGACTGCGGCCTCGTCCCAGCTCTCATCGACCCGAATCTCCAGACCGTCCGCTTGCCTGAGGCTTGCGTCACTCAGTTTCATGATGTGGAGGAGATTCTCCAAAGGGACATTACTAAAGGATCGCAAGCTTATAACCTTTTGGATTGCACCGTGCATCTTTTGTTGGGTCGCTGAAGTCAAGGCTGGCTCCTGTTCAGACGTCAAAGTCACCATATGCTCGGCCCCCGGCTCCATGGCTAGAGCATTGCCGACAGCGGTGAATACGTTTCTGAACAGTGTGTCGAGAGCATCTAAAGCTGCTTCGCTTCTCTGGCGTTGATCCAGGCTCGTGACGGTGACGCCCTGACTATTCTGAACGTCTGAAGCCTCGGTTTTCCGGACGGATAGGTTTTGCGGTGCGTCCAGGGATTCCGCTACTTCGATATATTCTTCTTTCCTGATATTCACCTTCGGTAGCTCAATGCTGAATGCTGCATTCTTTCCGGAGCTCCCTGGAGGAGGCGACTGCTTAATGGGGATAGTCGTGTGACTGTCCGATGTCGAGACTTTGATCTCGTCAGCGGCCAACTCTTGAGGTGCCGAATTCGGTGCCGAAGAGGGTGCTTGAGCAGGTTGTTGCGCAGGCGGTTGAGCAGGTGGGGGAACGACTATTGACTCCTGAGGCTGGTCCGGCCCGGGTACTTCAACGTAGGAAGTTGGATCAAACGCTCTCTTAGAAGGTATCGCCACTTCTATCCTAACGGAGGGTGACCTATACGCCTCGCGCTGTTCTGAGCGGGCCCCTTGCAAGCGAGGTGAGGCTACTGAGCTTTGCGATGGAGACTCTCGGCCCAACTTGGACGGTTGGTACGGCTCACCGTTGACCACCTTTGGGCTTGCGTTGGCCTTTGTCGATTTGAAGAAGCTTCCGACCCTATCGTACACGCTCTTGGTAATCGGCGAAAGACCATGCGAGAGGCTCTGGCCAGGCGACAAGTCAGAGGATGAGCTAGGTAAGCGTGTCGGCACTATTGGGAATTTGCTAGGACTTGTCAGTATAGCTCCGGGGTACAGACAAGCGGAACGAACTAATGTGTTCTTTGCGAAGGCTTCAAGTCATGTAGCACATGATCCGCTACCTGCTTGAGGCTCTTGGAGCCTTGCGGGTGATTTGCAGCCTCGCTGTTGACTTTGTCGTACTCGTCTCGCGGAAAGAGGTCGGCGATGCGCAAAGCAGGCGACCCAGAGCCAAGGCTTGGATCTGGAATTATATCTGAAATTGAGTTAGTATAGCTGTGAAACCGCGATCTAGAAAGCCCATCACTGACCAGGGAGAAGAGGGACGGTCGAGGTCTGCGGTGAATAGGGCAAGGACTCTTGCAGGGTGAACGGCCGGTCCATGGACGGATGGCATTGTGAAGGGCCTTGGAGGGCCTGGGCGCCATTCCGTGGCCCATTTGCGGCCGGCTGCTGTATGTTCGCCATATTGTCGTTCCTCACAATAGCGATTCGGCGCCTCAGGCATGGCTGGCGAAACTACCAGGGGGTCCGAACAGATGGCATCGGGGGCTCTGCGCAATAGCTCGCAGCAGGTCCGGATCGAATCGGGGCACTGACGATGAGGCTTCTGAGATATTTCTAACCTGCCATGTCGCGTCTTCAATCTGTTGCGCTAGCGAGGAGGAGTTTTATTTGTCGGTCAGAGAGGCATCGTCGGTCTGAAGTTGCGTGCGATCGTGAATGCGGAAGCAGTAACCTCGCGCGCATACCTTCCCTGGAATCCCGCGACAAGCCAAAGTCGGAAGTGGGTCCAAGCTAGAGAACGGCAAGCCACTGGGCACGAGCGGCTCGTCGCTATTGGTCAGCTGTCCACCATATTGCAGGGCGCTGGGGACTCGAGGTTGCCGTCCTCCGTCACCCCCTGTCAAGCGCCCATGCAGCTTGCGGGCACCAGAGCCGCTGTGCTGGCAGCGCTGTAAGTTCCTACAATGCTTCATGCTTCAGGTTACGAAGAATCGACAATACGAAGCACGATGCGGTTCATCACGTAAATTGATCAAGACCGACTTATTTTTCTTGAACCGGCAAACGTGAATCTCTTCATAATAAGCTTGATCGCTGATGCGCAAGAACTCCAAGGGCAGCAAAGCCCAATCACCGAAACCATCCGATATGCAGCAGCTCGTCAAAGAGCTTCGCCATGCTATTGTCTCATAACACCCATAGTCGACGTCTTCTGTCCCTTATCTCGGGCGTGAAGCCCTAGAGACGGTGGACGGAATTTATCCATGAGAACCCAAGGATTGGTTATACGCGGCAGTCCGCTCAGCTAATTCAGGAGTAAGTTACCGGATGAAACCAGACTCGGTTCGTGGTGAGGTCCGGCTGCAAGCCGAACTACAGTAAGCGATCCCGACTTAGCGTCGTCAGGATGCTTAGTAGCATTCAAAAAGAGTCTTATGCGCTTCGCTGTCCGCTGCGAGGCTTGACCCTCTCGCCGCTGTTTCATCGTCGGGCCTGCTTATCAGAATTTGCCTGGCTTCTTCCATCTGCATTGGAACTCGTGCGCTCTCGCTCTAGGCAGTTGCGCTTGCCACCTCTGGGATCAGAGCATACTCGGCGTCTGCGCTCTTTTCGTATTCCGCCATATCGAGCGCAACGATGACGCTTTCACGCACAACTTTCTCTTTATCATGGAGGAAACGCTTTAGTGTCTGCTCTACGCCCTCTTCCTCGCCAAGGCTGCCCAGGGCCTCGGCAGCCTCGTGCCGGACCATGCTGGCCTCATCCACGTTGCTTAGCGCAGCAGTCAATGCGGGAATCGAAGCCGGGTGCGAGAGCTGGCCAAAAACAAAGGCAATCTCGTGGCGGAACAAGGCGGATTCATCTTTGAAGCCCTCTGCGAGGGCGTGAATCGCCGGGACGGCAGTGGGAGCATCTGGCGGCGAAGCCAGGTCTCGGAGTGCAAACATTGCGCGATATCGGTAGAACAGAGGCGAGCTGACGTCCATGAGCTGCTTACCGAGGTCATCGACGGTCTTTTCAGAGTCTGGCAAGGGTGGTGCCGGATCGACAGAAGCGAAGTCACTATCCCGGAGTCAGCCATAATGCGCGCAAGCTTCAGGTTGACGTTACTCATTCTGACCTCTGACGCAGCTTCTCACTCTGCCTCTCTGGTGAGTTTTCCCAGCGGATGCGATCAATAGCAATCTCGCAAGTTTCCTTGACAACAACCTCTTCTTCCTGGCGATCGCGGAAGCGCTCGAGAATGTCCAGATTCTCGGCCTTTCCCAACGCGCCCAAAGCCTCAGCGGCCTCGTGACGACACATGGGATCCTCCTGCAGGTCGGCGAGGACCTCGCGCAGCGGCTTCACGGCAGTATCTCTGCCAGTCTGGCCTAGGCAGTATGCAAGCTCGTGCTTGAGCAAAGCCGACGGGGACGCAAAGGCGGCGGCGATGGCATCGATGGCGGCATCGGCGGTCTCGTCATCCGACGTCGTGGCCAGGTGCTTAAGCGAAAAAAGGGCGCGGAACCTGACGGGGAGAGGTGTCGACTCAGAGCATAAGCTCTCCCTCAGGCTCTTGACGGTAGCGGCAGTCATTTTCGAATGCGTGAAATGTTGTCGCGGGCGCGGTTGGCAGCGCCAATTTTTGGGAGGGCGAACCCAGCCAAGTCCGACTCTTACTTCAATGCTCACCCGAACACAGGCACCGTGGGGCAGAGAAATTTTGAGAGGGGTCCAGGAACCCCACTATCCCACCAGCCAACAGTGGGATAAGGGAACGTTCAGCAACATAATGTATAATAGCAGCCCCGCTTTCAACAGACCATGAGAAGTGGACAACCACTTCATCGGTTCCATGGTCTAACGGTCATGACTGCGGATTCTGATTCCGCCAGCGAGGGTTCGACTCCCTCTGGAACCTTTCTTTTGCTCGTCCACCCTCCTGCACCACTGTCCAAAAGTGGCCATAACGTTTCTTTTTTATTCTTCCATCTACTCACAAACCCGTTATGTCGGCTCAATTACAGACTCGCTCCAAACTGTATATCTTTTTGTTTTCTTCTTACGTGGTTCCATTACACCGACTTCCGTGAACTGGGCTCCGTACAGTAGTCTCGGTAATGCCTTGGAGAAAATTCACGAAAACAGGAATGCCCATATCCCTCGACGGCCCCTACCCTAGAGCAGTGACCCAGCATCAAGTTTGTCCGCCATAAACCTAGTAAAATATGTGGATATAGGTTTACATTATGTTTCATGGTTTTGTAGATGATTGTCCCTTCATCATTAAATCGGCATGTGTCATCTAGCAATCGTTCGCACTGAGCCTACCCAACTAAGTCGATGGACATGAATTCGCATTACTAAGCCTACCACTGCATCTAAGCATAAGTCGGCTTTGTCGCCTCGACGCTCACTGAAAACAACCACCACGCAACCTCGGCAAAGTCACGTCACAAAAAATCGCCTGTTCCGATTGCTACCACCATGGCGCCCTCGCTTGAAGAGCCAGAGTCGCTGGACGATGTTCTTGCGAACCCGATCAAGCAGAAACCCCAGCTCGTCGCGCCAGAGCCCGAGCACTGCCCAGGACCAGAATCGCAACAGGCCGGCACGGCAGACTCGTGCGCCGGGTGCCCGAACCAGGCGATCTGCGCGTCGGCGCCCAAGGGCCCGGACCCGGACATTCCTCTAATCTCGGCGCGGCTGACGGACGTGAAGCACAAGATCCTGGTGCTTAGCGGCAAGGGCGGCGTGGGGAAGAGCACCTTTACGTCGCTGCTGGCCCACGCGTTCGCGACCAACCCGGACAGCGCCGTGGGCATCATGGACACGGACATTTGCGGTCCCAGCATCCCCAAGATGATGGGCGTCGAGGGCGAGACGATCCACGTCAGCGGGTCCGGCTGGTCGCCCGTCTGGGTCATGGACAACCTGGGCGTCATGAGCATCCAGTTCATGCTGCCGGGCCGCGACGACGCCGTCATCTGGCGCGGGCCCAAAAAGAACGGCCTCATCAAGCAGTTCCTCAAGGACGTCGAGTGGGGCGAGCTCGACTTCTTGCTCGTCGACACGCCCCCCGGCACCAGCGACGAGCACCTGAGCGTCAACTCGTTCCTCAAGGAGAGCGGCATCGACGGCGCCGTCGTCGTCACCACGCCCCAGGAGGTCTCCCTGCTCGACGTGCGCAAGGAAATTGACTTTTGCCGCAAGGCCGGCATCAGGGTCATTGGGCTTGCCGAGAACATGAGCGGCTTCGTGTGCCCCAAGTGCAAAGGGGAGAGCCAGATATTCCGACCCACTACGGGCGGCGGCAGGGCGCTCGCCGAGGAAATGGGCATCCCTTTCCTGGGCGCTGTGCCGCTCGACCCGCGCATCAGAATGGCATGCGACTACGGAGAGAGCTTCTTCGACTCGTTCCCGGACAGCCCGGCCTGCGTGGCCTTCAAGGAAGTGGTCAGGGGCGTAGCGGCCCAGCTCGGGCTAGACGCCGAGAGCGTATTGCCAGACGACTGAATATATCATTTCACCAGTCTTGCCCTGCAAGACCACCGGCGCGGATCGCCAGCGCGAGCGGCTTATCTCCCGCATCGCGCCATCTACCTGCACCACCGCGACAAAGGATACCCCTGCGTGGCATCGTTTACTCGGCTCTCAGCTTTTCTGGAATCTCCTCCAGGTCCTCGACCGACTCGATGTCAATTATCCGCCCGACCTCGCTCGTGTTGCGCATCAGCTCCTTGGCGCCGGCGTACAGCATTCGCATCGCATTGTTACAGGTGTTTGGCAGGTAGTAAAGCAGCACGTACGGAACCGACATGCGGCCGTCGGGCTACCAATGGGGGGAAGAAGTCAGCCGCGCCGCGGGGCCGGGACTGCGCAGGCGCAATGGCGCGCAGCGGAGAGCAGGTCTAGACGACGCACCATGGTGAGAGGGTAGCTCAGGAGCACGTAGCGAGGTGTGTGGTCCGGCAGGTCCTCGCCGACCTCCTCGAGCGACTTGTATACCGTCTTGTCGTCGTCTTGGCGGATCTCGTGCGTGTTCTTATCGATCATGTCTGTCGCGTGCGCCCCGAAAGCCGCGAGAGGGAGATTGGGACCGGGTCAGCGGGGGTGTTCCGTTCGTGGGGCAGAACAGGCGAATGTCGCTGGGAAGGAGGGAGAGAGGATCGGGACGCACAAATGACGGCCTGGGGCTCCTTTGCCCTGGACGTCGTCAGGCGAAACTTTCGCAGGTGCTCCTTGGTCTCGCCCGAGAACTTGAATAGCCTCGATTCGGACGCCTGGCAAGCTTGCCGGTCAGTCGCAAAGAAAGGGAACGAAGCGCGTGGGAAAGATGGGGGAAGGGAATGGCGGGGACTTCGAACCATGGTTCCGTAGTCGAGGCCTTGCAGTGTTTGGCGGTCGTCTAGAGCGTCACCTTGTTACTCAGAAGATCTCGGTGCGGAATGAACTTTTTGGACGGCCTTCTTCAGCGTAACGGCGGACGATGACTAGAGATGATGCGATAAGACCTGCGGATGAATGTCTGAAGCTTTTGGTGGTTCTCCAGCGTGAAAGCAACGGACAGGACAGCCCCGCCATGCATTTGCGAAGAACGTTCCTGCCGTGACCTCGGCTGCTTGTACCTCCGCCAGGAACTCGACGGGCCAATTCCGCCCAGAGCTGGTCACAATCGTGTTCTCCAGACCCCTGCGTCGATACTTAAGTCCCGTGTAGCCACGCGTCGGAGCTCGCGAATCCACCGGCGGCTTTGATTGATTGCGTCATGAACCCGCGACCCGAGGGATCGAGAGAATCGCTTTTCCCGAGCTTCTTGATCATACAGAGACGGGCCCCCCTCGATTCAATGACCAATGGCCTGCCGATACCCATAACCTAAAACACTACTCAGTAATTCAAGTCCTTCGTCTTCTCATCCACTTTCACCCAAAAAAAGTCGCTTCCTGGCCTGTCCATCAGGCTCGATGCTCTCTCGCGTATCGCACGCAGCAAGGCTCTTGTCAAGCGGCCCTACAAGCACACACTCGGCATTTCTGCAGGCCGGCTGGAAGCGGACGACGCTCTCGAGAATGGCTTCGTCGGTTCAAGAGCGCAGATCGCGCACCATTCACACCGCGGCAGGCCTCATCATTGGTGACGAGGTGCTGGGAGGAAAGGTAGGACATGGCTCGAATGCGACGACCCTTCTCTCTCTATCTCTCTCTGTGGCTGCTTCCAATAATGTACTCTTGCCTTTGCTAACTCGCTTCGAGACGGTCGATGTAGGTTACCTGAAGAGTGTCCGCCCTTGGGGCATCCGGCCTCTCTTTCGAGTTCTCGCCATTGACACTGTTAGACAAACTCGGCGTACTTGGCGAAATGGTGCTTCTCGCTAGGCATTGTACGTATGACAAGAACGCCATGATCCTCGCTCTGTTGCTTACAACCAGCAGAACCTCAAGCGCATCGAAGTCATTGAAGACGATGAGAGCGAAATCATCGAGGCTGTCCGCCGCATGAGCGACCGTTACGACTTTGTCGTGACCAGGTAATCAAGAAATCGAAACAAGCAAAGGTTGCACGGAAACTGACATGGTGCTCTAGTGGCGGCATTGGACCAACGTGAGCATTTCCGACTTGTCCCGGCCACGGGCAGGCGCCCTTGAATGCTGAGACCTTAAAACACGCAGGCACGACGACATCACCTACCAGTCCATTGCCAAGGCCTTCGATCTACCGCTAAAGCTTCACAAGGAGGCCTTTGAGAAGATGAAGAAGCTGTCCAAGCCTCATCCATCTCAGCCGAAATTCGACTACGACACCGATTCTCCTGCTTTGAAGGCAAAGTTGCGCATGGTGGAACTGCCGACGGACGAGTCGCGCGATCTCGGCGAGCAGTTTCTCTTTCCTCATGAAGACCTGTGGGTGCCGGTTGCCGTCGTCAACGGCAACGTTCATATCCTGCCAGGCGTGCCGCGGCTATGTGAGTCGAGATGAAGAAGAAAGAGCGAATGAGGACTCGAGAGCCCAAAACTAATCAATAGCAGTTACACGACTACTCGACGGTCTCAAGCCGCATATTCTCCCACGGCTCGTCGACCCCGAGGGTAAGGGCATCTGCAGAATAATAATCTCTACCCCGTTAGCGGAGAGCGAGATCGCCGGCTACCTCACGCAACTCGCCGCCAAAGTCGAACCCAACGGCGTCAAGGTGGGAAGTTATCCACGATGGGGCAAGGCGAGCAACACCGTCACGCTTGTAGGAAGGTAAGAGCCCCTGCTTTGCTACTTTTTTGTCAACCTGTGCGATTTCACTCCTTCAGGATGAGACTATCTGACAGCCTGTTCCGCTTAGGGATCCGGCGTATCTGGAAAGTTTGGTGGCCGAAGTGACCGAAAATGTCAAGGGCAAGCGGGTCGCAACCGAGGACGAGGACGACGCAGCCGGCGGAAGGGTCATTAAAGACGCCTGACGGCGTGGGCCACGACCGCGCACCGGATCGCCTCGAATTTGAAAGACTCTTCGGATTCGGATCCGGAGCTGTGGCGGTCGTGGCGGATTGTTAGCATTCATGGCTCCTCAAGCCACACCGTTGGCCATTGGGCCTAAATAGGTAAAGGTTAGGTAGGTAGGCACCGCCTCGGCCTCGTGAAAGGGCAGTGAAGTCTGGGGGCAGTATAGAGGCCGAGCCGACTGACACGATCTGCCAATCGGGCATGTCCATTCAGCTTGACGCGCAGCCTGGCGCGCGATGCCGAACAAAGGAATGAAGTGAATGAGCTATAAAAGTAACCAATATGGACAATATAATAAACCCAATCATTAGCGGAACCTGGCGGAGTTGGCTTGATCAAAGTTAGCATCCTCTACGCGAGTGCTTCCCGACTTTGAAAGCAGATGAGGCCCTACAGACTGTGCCCGTATGCAAGGTAGGCCTACTGTCCACACGGTCGATTGAGGCATGTCCATATGGAGAACAAAGTTTAGAGTGCGCGCGTGTATTAGGCCTCATTTGCCGGGATTCTGCAGCTTGACAAGGCAAAAGGCTTCAGCCAAGGCAATGCCGAGAGCTAGTCGCGGTGGATCTTCATCTCAACTTTAGGTAAATGATGCATACGCCACTCTGTTCTTCCGAATGCCGCACGTAACAGAGTCGAAGCACCCCCATCCGGTGTTGCCCTTCAGCTGCTTCAGACAAAGGCGATTGACTTCTGTGGACTTCTTTGTGATGATTAGTGGTCATTGCGCATGTCCGACCAAGAAGCGCCGTTTTCTCGTGCAGCCTCGACAATAGATGGTAACGTTACGAATGGATGGACATCCATCGGACGAGAAAGGCAGGCGTCGACAGCAGAGGTGTCCCGTGAAGCTTATCGACAGAACGTCCAAGAGAATGCCAAGCTGCGTCACGACTGAGGTGTCTCTCGCAACCACAGTCTGCAGATTTGCAAACAGAACGAATCGGTAGTGCACATGCGAGGTTTCTACTTACCTTGAGGTGCCTCGGCGGCTGAGACATATGTAAAGCACTCCTCTCAAGGTAGTGAAGCCGTCGGGAAAGACTGTACAAGGCATAAGCAGTTATTAGAGGTCGGCTCATTCATGCGGGTCTAGCTCAAGTCGAGGAAATTGGCCTGGAGATTGTGCCCTCCGTCCCAAGGCAAATCGATCGGGGCACATCCCTGACTTTAGAGACAATCTATTGTCGCAATCTTGCCATTGGCCTGTCTGAATGTCCCCAATCTTGAAAGAGGCTGTGTGATTGCCTCTGCCTTCCTGGATCCAGTCGGCTTGCGACGGAAAGCCAGGCAGAGGGCAGGGAGAAAAGCGCCTCGGGATTGACTGACGGGGGGTTCGATGCAAAGCGTGGTTCGATGCCTTGAAGCCAATCGAGTTTTCGTGCTTTGTCAATTAAGGCTTGGTGAACGCCACCTCAGGTCGGAGTGTTCTTGACTCGGATGGTAGGTGTAGGTCGACGAGGTTTATAAATGATGGTCTTGCTTGCCATGCCACGACTTGCATGTGCAGTGCCTCAATGCAGGCACAGTCACTGCCCTTACATATGCGAGGGATATCATTTGCCAGCTTGCCGCTCTTGCGACAAGAAATCGAAGCGCCATCTGGTTCGGCGACGATCACGGCAAACAAAGACAAAGGCTCAAGGTAAGCGACGGGCAGCGTGCAGCGTGCAGCTTGCTGGGGTGTCGCGCGCGCGCAAACCGGCCGCCCAGCCATCAGCCACGCCATGCCGTGCCATGCCGTGCTATGCCATGCCTCCCCCGGAGAGCGCGTCGCCGCCGCTCATGGCTTGCCGTTGACCCGAAATGCCCCGGCCATGCGGTCGACCGACGAGGAACAGTTGTGGTGACGAGTTGCTCTCGGTGCCCTTTCCGGCGCGGCCCAGCGTTGTCCAGCGTGTACCCTTGTCGAGCTATCGGCACGAGCCTCAGAGGAAGCGAATGCTTCCGCTTTTTCTTCCGCTGCTGGCCAAGGGTGAAGGCCGCTGGACGCATGGCCAAAACGTGACACGGGCTTCACTCGCTTCCGCAATTGGCTCGGCAGCCGGGCCGCCTGTATCACGAGGTGATATGTTCGTGCCTTGTCTTCGGCATGTCGAGTTTGCTGAGCTCGAACGAGGCTTCGCTGACGAGCCGTGAACCTTGACAAGGGTTGAGCTCCCGAGAACCTTTCCCTATCGAAGATGACGGAGGAGACAGAAATTCACCTGTGACTGCTGTTGCCTCTTCCAGCCTCCAGGAACTGCCCTGTTCCTTCCAAGTCGAACCCTGCTCATGTTCGCACTTACCTCGATGAGCGCACGATTACCCAGTTTTTTGAGCTTCAGCAGCACTGTGTAGGTTTGCTCAAATTGGTGAGGCCGCGTGAGGCGACATCTTCGACACACAGTGCTAAATTCCTAGCTGGTCCAATGGTACGCCTACTTTGCCCATGAAATGTTGTCTTCACCCCGAAAATCGGCTATCATGGCTAGGCGCCCATCTCATCATCTGCCTACGAATACCCAGCCTGCTTCTCGAATATCGTATGCTGGAATTCCTCGCGACTATTACGGGAACCATTCACGGACAATACCTAAGGTAAGTAATTCGGGATCGTTCTTCGCGTTGACTCTTGCTTCCCGACTTACTTTCTTTCAGGCAATTTCCCGGATGGGTGCACTGCAGATGACACTACAGTGTGAGAAACTTCCTTTTCCTTTGTAGGGCTACTCTCCCCCACCCAATTGTATGGAGGAGATAATTTGAACGGCAAACCACACAGATGCAGAGAAGATAGGCGTACAGTTTTGATATAAGCTACCGCACGCCAGACCGATGGGCTGGAGACCAACGAGTGCTTGGCCTGTCTAGCCTAGCATCAAAGGGTCATCTGGCAACTTGTGTTTGACAAACGACCGACAGCCTACGTCCGCCTGCGGGGAGGGAGCAAAGTTGTACAATCACAGTGATATAGTGCTCCGAAAGAGAGCAACCGTTGCGCACGTGTGCTCTGGCGTGCCCAGCTCGACGGTCGGTGCGTTCCCGGCCATCACGACCGAGCGCAAGCCAAGAAGTGGCAGCTGGCTGCCACTTATTGTGCTTCGCAAGAGAGGCTGAGCTTGGCATCAGCGAACGCGATGCGTGGCGAAAGACCGTCAGACTTATTCCTAAGTTACGCCGCAGTATTTGAATACCGAGATGCTTCGCAAGGCCGGCCTTGGAGGGCGACGTACTCAACATCGACGAGGTGAGGACCTGACGGTGACAGGCTCACCACCAACAAGCTCCCTGCAGTGTCAAGGAACATCTATCAAACAAGGCAACTGGTCAGGCCCTGACCCCCCCGTTTAGCCAAGCCTAGCTCTCCACATGCACGCAGAGGCAGAAGCTTCCACAGGCACACAGATCAGAGGGTTCTCCC
The DNA here is from genome assembly GCA_000472125.2 of Hirsutella thompsonii MTCC6686. Taxonomy (NCBI): domain Eukaryota; kingdom Fungi; phylum Ascomycota; class Sordariomycetes; order Hypocreales; family Ophiocordycipitaceae; genus Hirsutella; species Hirsutella thompsonii. The sequence goes on along the minus strand of APKU01000026.1, from coordinate 224,120 downwards.
CACTCATCGCCGGCTTGCACATCCATTGGGCATGGCAATGGCGTGGCCCCGAGTGGGAAAGGAGGGGTGGTTTTCCCCACTGGCCGACCTGGGCAATGGACGACCCAGGATGGCTCCTCTGATGCATCCCTCAGCGCTTGGCCCCCTCCAGTCCCATTCTGGCACTGCTGGTCCCCCCCGGAGCACCAACAACAGGGGACGAGCAAAGCAACTTGGCCGGTGGATGAGGGAGGCACACGAGACCGCCAGACCCTCCTCTTCTTCTGCTGCTGCTGCCGCCGAGCTGACGACTCTGGGAGAGGCATTTCAAGTTTTCGTGTACGCGGGCCTGGACCAAGTCCGGTCCATTCGCATGCTTCCGCCAGTCGCCTTGCGCATCAACATTGAATGACACCACATTGTCCGCGTGGAGGGCCCCGACATCGTGGTCTGAGGGACGCCGGAACTCATTGCGCCCGGTCCATGCCTCGGTCTCGGTCTTGTCCATGAGCTTCAATGATGTCGCAAGCACAAAGTATCCGTAACCATTTTGACGGGGTATTCCTGGTGTGCAGTGCTAGTTCGCGACGGCAGCCTTTGCATCGCAGAAGTCCAGCCGTCTGTTAGTGCATGGCTTGCCCGACGGTTCCCCGAGGCAGAATCACGCAGACGACTCTACCTGGGAATACATTGACCCTACCACGTCGTCGGTCTGCTACCGGACTAGCTCCTCAGTCCGCGAGAAGGCGAGCTAAGCTCAGGCAAGCTAAAGGACCACCTCACTTTGGCTCTCGGGAAACAAGAGTTTAGGAGGTTGTGTGCGAGGAGGTACGAAGTGCATAGCTGTACAATATATGGGATGCCAGGTATTCGTACCTATCTTTGGCTACCTGTGCCTTCGTTACCTTCCAGGTTGTTAAGTTACCTTGACCTCACCACATCCCGCCTGCTAAGCCTACTGCCTCTAGTACTTCATGTGAGTACCTTGCCTAAGGTACCTTACCTCTAGCCGCCAGCGCCTAGACCGGCGCCCACTCTTTCCCCCATCCTCTCTCTCCCAATCCCAGACCCAGACCCAGTCCCAGACTCCCAGTCCCAGTCCCCCATCCACCCATCCATCCACCTCCGCTCCCCGTTCTCCGTTCTGCATTGTCCGGCTTGCCGCCTTCGCATTCGACGCCTTGTCGCCATCACCATCGCCGTCATCCTCCATTCCCTCCAGCCTCGAAGCTCGTTCGCGTCGTCGCAGCTCTTGCAAGCTCGCCTCTTCCGTCTTTTTACCTTCGCTGCCGCCCGCCACCGCCCTTTCGGCTGCGCTTTCGTCGCCCCTTGCGACCCGAGACACGCCTGGCCCCGACGCAGGCCGTGCTGCCAGAGTCAAATTTGATTTGGGCCATCCGCCGTCCCCTCCCCTCTCCGCTCCGGCCTGCGATCCATCATCTTCCAGAAAGCGTCGGCTATCGCAAGGTGCTCCGATCTAGCCGCAATGGCCTCATCTACAAAGGTTGAAGCCTCTTGTTCCGTCACCGCGACCTCCGTATCCTCTCCTCTGCGCTCCGTTGTCACTCACCATCTGCCAATGCTTATGACGCTAACCCCGTTGATCCTCTTTTGCAGTTCTTGCGAGAGTACAAGCTCGTCGTCGTCGGCGGAGGTGGCGTCGGTAAATCTTGCTTGACGATCCAATTGATTCAGAGTCACTTTGTCGATGAATATGATCCGACGATTGAAGGTTCGCCATACCCAGTGCTGACGCTTTTCCACCTTGGCGCCACGTCTCTTCCCGGGCTTGACAGGAGCTGACAGCCGCATTCTTAACGTACCGCAGACTCGTACCGGAAGCAATGCCTCATTGATGATGAGGTTGCCCTGCTCGATGTCCTAGATACCGCTGGCCAAGAAGAGTACAGCGCAATGCGCGAGCAGTACATGCGCACCGGCGAGGGCTTCCTGCTCGTATATTCCATCTCGTCCCGCCAGAGCTTTGAGGAAATCACCACGTTCCAACAGCAAATCCTGAGAGTCAAGGACAAAGACTATTTCCCCATGGTCGTCGTCGGCAACAAGTGCGATTTGGACGAGCGAGAGCGCGAGGTCACTTGGCAAGGTAGGACCCACATCTTGCGACGCGCACATATTCTGAGCCATGATCAAGCCTAACCCGTGAACATAGAGGGCGACGCGCTGGCCAAGTCATTTGGGTGCAAGTTCCTCGAGACGTCGGCCAAGTCTCGCATCAATGTCGACAAGGCCTTTTACGACATTGTCCGGGAGATTCGAAGATACAATCGCGAAATGCAAGGCTACTCCACCGGAAGCGGCGGTCACTCGGGCATGAATGGACCTCCCAAACCAATGGACATGGACGACGGCGGCAGGGAAGCTGGTTGCTGCGCCAAATGCGTTATCATGTGATGCGTCATGGCGATACTAGTTGGCGCAGGAGCTGGGAGGTGCGAGCGACAAAATCCGACGGCACACGAAAGCAACTACTGGGAGAAATGGGGTCTCAAAATTTGCTCGGAAAGTCACACGAGCCTTGGTCGAAAAGAGATGAGCCACCAAAAGGCAACGGATGTTTGAACAGGGATGGCCGCAGTTGCGACGGCTCAACTGGAAGATGATGCGGCCTGGACAGAGTGGAGGGAAGAATAATACCATCAGCCCTTGTTTCATTGCATCAGACGGGGAGTCGGGTTTCGACGGGGTTGCACGACTGGACGAGCGGACCCGATGTTGACGCAGGTGAGAGAGCACTCGGATGGAAGAACAAAGCGCACGGGTTACAAGCAAGCGCCTGGCATGACTGGCCAGTCGGTCGTGCATGCGTTTTCCTTTCCCTTTTTTTCTTGCTTTTTTATTTACTTTGCCCGACAGAGCACGGTTGGGGGTTTGTCTTGGCCCCTCGTGAAGGAGGGGGAAGACTGGACGGGGCTGGATGAGAAAAGGTCATGTACAGAAGAAAGAGGCTCGAGTGCGCAATTGAGCGGCTTTGGGACGAGCTCTCCTGACGGGCGATGGTCAATGCCATACCGAGGAACGGATCAGTGACAGAGCGAAGAGAGGGCAGTCATGGCTGCAAACATGTCATACTGCATGCAGGGTGCGTTGCCTCGCGAGAAGCTTCGATTCACACCTCAACCCTACCCCGGGACAGGTCCCGGGTCAAAGAGCGTTTCCCCTCTCCCGACGTCTCACCTCATCCTGCCCAGATGTCATGTAGGGGTTCGCTGTCTTGTTCCCCCCCCACCTACTATTTACCTAACTACTCAAATACCTTAGATGCCGTTATTTCATATACGTAATTCCACAACTTCTGCTGCCCCCCTCCTTCTTGACTTTATGGATGGACTCAAGATGGCATAAGCACTGCTTGGCCTGCTGGTGCTACGACGTCTGCATGCGCCCTGGGGGGAGGGGAGCTGTTTCTTGTCTTGCTGCGCGTCGTGCATGGTAACCCTACATGAAGACTGGAGTATGCTGTAATGGGCGCAGTCGAGGTTCCTGTTATGCAGGGTCGGCGAGGTTCCTGTCTGTCCAAAAACGTGTTTTGTACAGCAAGGAGTACATGTATGCACGTCGGAGGCTGGAGAGGGGACTCACGTGATTACCTCGACGACCAACGTCTGAGCAACCTCTGGCCAACTTGACTGTTCGAGTTGTGGGGTTTTCACTTTGAATATATACAAGCAGAGAAAGTCTCTCAATGATAGATGATACACCATTGCATAGTATCAATCTTGAATGGTCGACTGATTGATCGAGTGCACCTCGCTAATGAGGGTGCCTAACTGGTCTCCAGTCAGGGGCCATCTCAAGAGCCGCACATGGAGTCGCTGAATATACTCAAGTAGAATCGCAAGAGAATCAAAATAGAATACATGTTTGTTTCAAGTAACCAGAACCAAATCGGGTAAGCCAAGGACGGTCGTGCCATCTTGTCTGGTGCCTATATCGCCAAAACTCCTCGCTCCAGACCCTGGTGACTTTCGCCGAAATCAGCCATTGTACAGGACCTCTAATCGTCAATCAATGCACCTAAAACGCCATGCTCATGTGCCGTGTAAGTATCTCAAGTAATAACTCTCCGTTCGCTGGAATTGAGGGTATGCCGCCTTGTTCGAGTTGCGTCCGCAGACTGGAATACGCCGCTTAAAGCAGCTGCACGCACGCTCAAGAAGGGTGTCTTTATTGTGGTGTATCATCGAATCATGACTTGAACTGAAGAAAATCCTTGCTTCTCTTCGTGACAGGGAGGTATTAGATGCTCAGCGAGAACCTGCCAATCTATCGGTTTTGTGACTGCGTACAGTTGGTCAGCGTCGTCGTCTGGGGGCGAAGATGGCACGTCGTGAGGGGGGTGGGGGAGACATCAAAAGCACCAGACAGTCGAGGGGAGAGAGAGAGAGGGGGGGGGGGAGCACTTACAGGAGTAGATGAAAAATCGAGCTCAGCATACGTCGGGTCATCCTCGATTCCAAGGTTACCGGCACCTTCTCCCGGCGCCTGCGCGGGCAACTGGGGCAGATTCATGTTCCCGCTCTCCACGTCGTCGCCGGGACTCGCGCGGGGGGCGGGGAGGCTCGGATCGTGGCGGCTCCGCATGTGCGCCAAGGGCGGAGGCGACGACCCCGGGTGGTAGTAGGCGTGATGCATTGCCGACAGGATGGGGTAGTCTTGCAGGCGCCGCAGTTGCGCGGCCTCGAGCAATAGGTCGATGAGATTGTCTTGGTCCATGTCGTTGTCATTGGCGTCGTCGTCGTCGTCGTTGTTGTTGTTGCCATCTTGGTTTGCTGGCTGCTCTGGTTGCCTCTCTGGGTTGTCGTTTTGCGGCTGCTCTTCCTGTCTCCGGTTGCCGTCTTGTTGTTCGTTCTCCTTTTGTCGGTCATCCTCTGGTGTTTTATCCGGTTGCTGTTGCTCCCGATGACCGTCTCGAGGCGAGTCTTCCTTCTCTCGGTCCTTGTCTTGCTGATCATCCTCCTTTTCTTGGTCATCATCATGCCGTTCGTTTTCCTTTCGTCGATCATGGTCTTGCCGCTGCTCATCTCGCCTGTTGTCATCGTTCTGCTGCTGCTGCACTGGCTGCTCATCAACGCCGGCCGCTGTACGCTCTACACGTTCTTGCCCGTCTTGCCCTTGGCCCGGCGGGGGCGGAGGACCATTCTCCCTATCTGGGCCCGAGTTAGCAGCCGCAGAAGTACTCTGGGGATCATTGTTCCGACTGTTACTCGCGCCGCGGGACTGATTGGCGTTGGCCAGCCCGTCCAAGTTGGTCTCGTAGTCGCTTTGCACATCACCGTTCGCTTGACCGGCGCGACGACGTCTGCCGCGAGCCCGACCACGTCCGCGTCCGCGTCCGCCCCGTCCTCGGGTAGCTCCACGACCTCTTGGAGGAACAGCGGGTTGGGAACCGGTACCTTGACCATTTGCGGGATCATTGCTCGGATCTGCGAGAGGAGGCGGAGCATCGGGATTGACCTGTTCCTGAGCGCCCGCAGGACGCTGCGGTGTCGGTTGCCTCTGGGATTGGACACTAGCACCATTGACAGGATTCTCTGGGGCACTGGCTGGAGGAGGCTCGGGAGCCCGAGGCTGCTCCTCCTCTTCCTCCGGTATGGGTGGTAACAATGGATTCCGAGCAGCTTGCTGTTGGATCTTTCTTTGGGGGGCAGGAGGATTGGGGTTTTGTGGAGGAACCTGAGAAGACGAAGTTTGACTGACCTGTCCCGAAGGCGTCTTTTGAAGAGACTGCTGAGGAGACTGCCGAGGGGGCGTCTCATGCCGCACCTGTCTCTGGGCATTCGTCGAGTTGAGATACGTGTATACTGGCGGAGGGACGTAGTCAGACTGTATTCGTCCGGAGCCCAGTTGTTGTGAAACCAAAGGGGGCGATGGAGTCTGCTCTGGCTCCGTATTCCACAAATTGGGGTCAATGACGGCGCTGCCGCCGCCGCCTTGATTCGGGTCATCATCATCATCAGCGCTACTCTCGTCCTCGTCATCACTGTGGCGGTTGCTGCCTCGGTCTTGCTGCTTGTCTTGATCGTCTCTTGGCCGATCACCGCCGTCATCCTGGTCTTGCTGTTGCTGTTGCTGTTGCTGTTGCTGCCGGTCTTGTTGTTCTTGTTCTTGCTGCTGTTGCTCACGCTCGTCGTCCTCTTTCTGAACATCGTCTTCCATCTGAACATCTTGCTGGTCGTCCTGGACCTCTTGAGTTTCAGTACCGTCATTGGTCTGACCCTGCTGCTGGGGCTGGCCGCCTGTCGCCTGGTCCTCGACGGTGTTCGGGGCTGGCGTTGCGTTGTTACGGTTCTTCCGACGCACCTCCTCGCCGGTCCATTTTAACCCTTCACGGACAAAATCCCTCGCCTCGGTCATCTTGGCCCGCTCTTGCGCGTAGAGGGGGCTGTCGCGCGGCACATAGGCACTGGGCCACCCTCTGCGAATCATGTCTCCGAGCTCATCAGCCGTGAACTCGGACACCCGCCTCCCCTCGAGATCGCCCCCGGCCGCGCCGTGGGGCGGGATGCCGCCGGGAAGATTGTTTTGGCGAAAGTCATTCGCGAGGGCGACGAGGGAGTTGGTGTTGTTGTCCGGCCTGCCGTCCATGCCGTAGACGGGCATGGGCGGACCGATCCAGTGCTCCATCCTGCTGCCGTCCTTGGGATCGTTGACACCGCCGGCGCCGTAGCCGAGTGCGAGATAGTATAGCGGTCCTGGAGGCGGGTTCAGGCGATGATTCAAGTTGTCGAATCTCGACGCCCCCTTTTTCACGTCCTCTTCAGGGGACACATGGCAGAGATGCTCCTCCCCATGCTCGACGCAAGAGTCGCATGGCTTCTGCCGATCACAGTTGCGGTTCATCTCGATGCATCTATCGCATCTCTTGAAGGGCAAGAAGTTTCCGTATCCGACTCGGCTCATGTCGAATAGGGGCGCCACGACTCCCTCCGGCCCCCCTTCTTCTTCAGGTTTCTCGACGCAGTCCAGTCCCAGCTGAGCACATCTCACGCAGGCGGAACCAGGAATGTCGGCGAGTGCTCGACAATGGCTCTTGGAGTTGGCGCAGTGCGTGCAGTCTCTCCGCCAGCGGTTGTTGCCTCTTCTCTCGATGTAGCCACCGCCCAGGCTGATGGTGGTGGACCATCCCGTCGGCGCTGGGGCTGCAGGCAAGTCACCAACGATATGAGTCTGGTCGAAGCAGGCGAAGTTCTTGCCGGTGCATCGCGTGCAAGGGCTGTTCTTGGCCGACCGGCTCGTTAGCCAGCTGCAGTTGGCTCGTACTCCTTTCGTCTTATTGATGTTATCACAAGTATCGCATGCGTGACGAAACCACTTCTCGATACCTTGGCGAGGATTCGGTCTGGGGTTCAGTTCTATGCCGTTCATTTTGCAACTTTTCTTCTTGCAGCGACTGCAGGCGATATTCAGAAAGGGATCGGCATCACAGCTCGCCTCTATCTCGAGCCTGATGCATTCCGCGCACGCAACGGGACTGTAGTCATCTCTGTGGCTATCAGGAAGCCGTCTAAACACTCTGGCCGTCTTTCTATTGCATCGGTGCCCTTCAGTCGGGTTGTCGTGTGCGTAGTTGGTGCAGTTGGTGCAATCAACATCGAAAGTCGGTTGGGATATGGCATCACACGGCCTCACCGCATGCATGGCTATTCCAACAGGATGTGATGAACAGAAACGACATTTTTCTTGGGGCTTGGCCTTGGCTCTCGGCTTTTTTGGTGCTGGTTTAGGATTGTCGTTGTCGCCTGATTCATCATCGTCTGAACCAGTATCGTCAGAGTCGCTTGGATCACCGCCGCCGTCACCGCCTGCTTTTTGATTCTGCTTTACTGTCGCCGAGTCCGATGGTTCAGTACTGGTAGCTTTGCTGTTTTCGTTTGTCTTGGCCTTCTTTCGACTTGGACTCTTGGCCGAAGGAGATTTCTGTTGAGTCGGAGCGTCTTCAGTTTCATCCTCGTCTTTCTCCTCCTCCTCTTCCTCCTCCTCGTCAGCCCTACTTCTTTTCTTCCCAGCTGCAGGACGGGACTTTGCAGCAGGCACTGGAGTAGGTGACTTTGTTGGTGAAGCATGAGTAGTCGGAATCACGGGAGGCGGTCCTGCCGAGCGTAGATGGCGAGTGTTTGTAGGCACCGGCTCCGGCGCAGGCACCGGCTCCGGCTGTGTAATATCTTGAGTAGTGTTCTCAGGAGTATCTTCAGTGATATTCTCAGGGGCAATCTGAGTACTCCGCCGAAAAGGACTCCGGAAAAAGTCCTGAATCACAGCACCGGCTTCTCGTAACCTAGCACGTGTCCAAGGATATGCGCCCTCAGGCACCTTTTGCTTCTTCGTCTTATTGCCGTTGTCTTCTTGGTCGTCGTCGTCCTCCCCGTCAGCCCGCTTGCGCTTGTTGCTGGCGCTCGTGGAGGGCTGCTGAGCGACGTCTGGCTGCTCAACGGTGCCACCGTCGTTCTCAGGGGTGTTAGCGGCTTGTTTGTTCGCTTTGCCATTTTGGCCCTTCTTCTTCGCCGCTGCAGGCGCTGCCTTCTTTGTTGTCTTTTTCTTGGCCGCGGCCGCTTTGGCTGCCGGAGCGGGAGCAGGAGCAAGAGCTGGCTCGAGGTTGACAGAGAGTTCCCTTGCCCGTCTCCGGGTCATGGGTCTAGGGTCATCACCAGCCATTGTGTCGGCTTCTGGACAAGAGTCAAAATTAGAGAACAGCTTACCAGGCGACGATGGACTCACCTCGACAACGTTGGCCTCGAGGATTGTGTGAAGACTCTCTGATTGATCAGTAACAAGACGCCGTGACTGATCGAGATCAAGACTCTTTGACTGATGGACTACCAGAGCGTCAGCTGTATACCATTTCCAAAGAATCATACAAAAAAAAGCTCGAAGAAGCGTTTCTTACCTAGTCAACGTATGAAAAACTTGACTGGCTTGATCAGTGTCTGTGATCCAAAGAGCTGCAAGGACTTTGGTATCAAAACACCAAGGAAGGAAAATGAAAAGGTCTAGATGTCGAAGGCAGTTCGTGGGAGGAATGGAAAAAAAATCACCGTCAGACAACCTGAAAAGAAGATGAACAGGGGATACGGGGAAAAACAACGAGAAATTGCACAGTGAACATGCTCTTCGCTCAATGACGTGTGCGCAGTATCAAGGTACCCGTCGTCTTGTCGAACGATAGTGCATTCAATGTCGACTCCCTGTTCAGTCTCTGTGGAGAGATTCGAATTGAACGATTCAAACCCCACGAGGGTTGGAATATATGTACTACAAAACAAACCACAACGACGGAACCCTCCCCTTCTTTCAAAGCAGTCCGAGCAGATGCCAAACTTCCAAAAGCCTTTCCCATCCTTTCTTGTAAATCGTCAAGGCCCGGTGTCTGGTTCTTTGTGTATATGTCCAAGGAGGAATACCCAATTTTGGCAGCCACCTGGATGTGTGTCGTTTTCGTAAGCGAGCCTGTTCAAAGTCGACGACCACTCGGCCGAATGTACGGGAAAAGGCGCATCTTTATTTAACCCCCCTGGCTCCCTCTTCTGCCAGGCACTCGCCATTGATCATAAGACAGTTTGGGCACTCGCCATTGATCATAAGACAGTTTGGGGACGAGCTTAGGGCAAAAGAAGAAGAAAAGAAGAGTCTTTTGTGTGCCTGGAGGTGAATGCGTTGAACAAAGGACGCTGTCAACTTGGTGTACAAGGGAATCTCTTGCACACGTCCCCGGCAGCAGGGGAGAGAGGATACGTATACATGGAATCATTGATCTAGGGATTTGCTTCCTGAAGAGTGACAAAGCCGGATAGAAGAGCAGGAAAGGATATGATCCTCTACTGGACAAGATGAAGAGTAAGTGATCAAAGGTATACCGCCACGTTGAGTCGGTCACGCGGAGTCGAGGCATCATGAATACTGATTGAAGTCCCAGTCACTTAATCTTGTCTGTGCGTCGTCATCCTTATTCAATCTGGCCAATCCTTTGTGTATCTTCTTTCCCTCTGAGCCCGGATTCTCTCATAAGTAACCTTTTTCACAAGACACTGTCAAGTATCTTGGCAATTCTATTCAAGATTCAATGTGCAAGGGGCCGCGGTTGAGTGATATCGTACATGTAGACCAATGATGCAGAGTCCCGTAATAAAGTCATCATTGAAAAGGCACCATTCAGCCACCAAGTTACATTGGGCTCCGGCTCGTCCCGTCCCTCCAAGTTCTGTTGCCATGGCCAACGGGTGTCGATAATGGCCCGTGCCCGAGGAATGACCACACGCACCGTGCTTTCATCTTCTTTCCCCCATCTATCCATACGCCTTGACATGTCTCACATCGATGCCTCAAAGGCTCTCAGGATAGAGCTAATTAGAGAGGGCAGTGAAACGAGCTGGTGGGGCTATGGCCGAGCTCGAGCTTCGTAAAGGGGTTGCCAGCCGCTTATGGCTAAACAATGACAATCATCTCTTTAATCACGCTATGATTCCTTCATCTAACCTTTCACTCATCCTCCGACATCTATGTCACATCTGATGGTACTATACTTGATGCACTCTTCGCATCGACATGCCCATAATTGTCACCCTTTCCCAAGTGACTGCCTTCAATCGTGGCCCATCCTACTATAATGCACGTCGCGGGGCTTGCTCTCCTGCGTTCCGGATGACCGCTGATGTGAAAGGCGCGAGGGCCCAAGGTCGGCGTGGATTTTCGTCTTACAATCTGCTCTTTCGGATATTGATGAGCGTGGTCCTTCACGATAAACCGCAAGTTTCCACCCTCTGCCACCGCCTTCTGCATCTTATTTGCATCATCCTTCAGTAATGGCCTGGGTAATCTGCGTCTTCGTCTTGAATGTTACGGTTCGGCTATATCCACAGTACAACTGCTTCAACCTGAGAACTGAAATCTAGTTGCCTCGAGCTGACCGAGGCCATCACGTGGTGCCACGTTTCTGCGGCGATAAGAGTTGGTAAAATCTTGCAGCAAGCCACGAACGTGTCGCATTCCCCCTGCGTCGCCGGACTGCAGCTTCTCTTTGATCTTTATGATTAGTCTCTGCGCCTCGGCGGGGGAGATGGTGCCTGTAGGAAGCAGCTGTATCGTCTCCGCTACCCATTGCGTCGTCTCGACTGGCAGCAACTCGAATAAAGCCAAGAGAACGCCGCTGCCGTCCGCGAAACAATCTCGGGGGAATGTTATCATCATGCCGGCCATGACCTGCTTGACCAAGCTTGCACCATGACTTGTGAGCAGATTCTTGATGATGCCACGGATCTCTGCAGCTGCTTGTTCTGGCAGGCCTTCGCTGCTTGCTGGATTGTCGCCGCCGTATGACAGTAAGTCTCTGAGGAAGTGAAGAGTGGAAGATAACGGGTCCCGCTGCTCCAACGTCAGAGCATAAATGGCCGCCTCGAAGATGGGAACCAGAAGGTGTGACGGAATGAGCCTCTGGGGATAATACAGTAGAGAGTCGATCAGGAGCCTGAAGAAATCATCAATGACGTCAGGTAATTCGCGCGGTTGCAGCTCTGTCATGACACGGAGAAATGTAGTCGTCTGAGCCTCGAAGAATGTGTAAATGTTTTCCGTCGTGCCTTGATCCACGTGCTCGCGGTCTTCCGAAAACTCTCGCAGAATTGCCGAAGTAACCCACAGGAAGCATCCCTCTCTGGATGAGTTGAAGCTTCCGGCGAGCTTGTTGGCCATCTCGGGCAGTAGGGGCGCCATGGCTGTGCGGTAGGAAATGATCATGTTTCGCCAGCATCTGCAAATTCGCTCGCAGATTGGGCTAAAATCCAAGAAATTGTCTAGGACCGTTGACAAAATGGGGAAAACCTCTTGCCAATACTTGACAGCAGGGTTCTCGACACCGGGACCAACAAGCGGCATGACATTTTGCACAAAGATGGTGATGAGCTGAAGGTGATCTGTCAAGTCTTTGTTAGCGAGTCCATTCATAGGAAGAAGAAAAAAGGACCCAAGGAACGAACCTGCGAGCGCCAGCTTGCTCTCCTCGTCGGTGGCGGTGTTGGCTTTCGTCATTAACCGCTGCACGAGCGGGTCGCAACAGAGCTTCAGTAGGCGATATGTCTCTGTCACTGGCTGCACTGCTACCACGTTCGCCACGCCCTCTGTCATTTCCTCTTTGCTGAGATCGGGGAGCTTGTCGAGGATCTGATCGTAAAACGTCTGCAACTGAAGGATCTGATCTCGGAGAAGATGCTTGCAGTCGGTGCAGAAAAACTTGACCGACAGTGCTGCGGCCCTCATGATTTCCCTTGAATCGGACTGGAACGAGTTGACGATATAATTGAACTGGGGTTCCATGTACTCAGGATGCGCAGCCGTCCACTCAGTGTATCTGCCGAGAACCATAATGGTCGCAAAGCGAAGCTTCTCATGGCTTGGAATCTGGACCAAAAGCGGCATCAGCTGGGGCAACACAATATTCTCATCCTTGTCGACCATGCGCCCCAGCGCTCGCATGGCGAAAAGAGGCGCCTCAAGCTCCTGCCAGTGCGGCACGGTTGTTCCAGAAACCTGGCCAGCGTACTTTTGCGTCCAAACTTGGATGGCGTTGAGAACCTTGGTTAAGCAGTCCGTAACGCCCATTATATCGCATGCGTCCTTGAGAGTGTCGCCCATCTGATGACGGAACTCACGAAACTTTTCTTCTTGCTCCCGGTCGCCGTCAAAAAGATCTGTCTCGTTACCACTCTCAGACTTGGGATATTCCAAGTGCTTCAAGAGAATGTCGACGAGCTTGGAGTAAACATCGACCATCTCCAGCCGACCCTGGATATATCTCTCCAGTACGAGATACTGCTTAAGCTCATACCAGAAACTGAACGTGTGTTCGATGACGTCGCGTTCTTCGTCCCGGGCGGCGCATTCGAGGACCGCATCCACAAGAGGCTTAAACTGGGCTGGCTGACGAGCGATGCCGACTACCCAGCTTTCAGCAGCAGACGCAAAGACTTTTGTCAGTGACTTGAGTCGCTCCATATCCTGCTCCTCGGCCACTTTCTGAATGTGCGGACTGAGTGCAATGATGCGGGGAAATAGTGCCTGAACAACATCCTGACTCTCATCGACGTCGCTCGTCTCTCTAAGCATGACACAGAGGCACTCTGAAGCTTCTTGGCTGCACTCATCGCTAGTGACTCCAGCGAAGACAACGTCCAAAAGTGGTGAATTGACGACGTTGGCGACAGGGACCTCTCTTAACCACGAGGTGATGCACTCCATAAGTTGCGGGTTGCGAGAAGCTGCAGCTGTAGTTGAGAAGTTAGTTTGACCGGCGGACAAGACTTCGGACCAATTGTAACTTACGTGAAGATTGGGCATAGTTGATTAGCAGCCGCACAACCTGTTCGGTATTGTCTGCTAACAAGGCCTGTGTACGAGCCGCAAGGTCTTCTTCCTTTGGTGAACTGTTAGCTAATCTTGTTATATCGCAGATTTCTGGAGTTTTGTAGTTGCAGCAACACCCTCATCAGACAGAATTTTGGGACACGTACAGACAAAGTGATTTTACGACCCTCGGTCACCTCCTCGGGGAGCACTCGCAGAAAGTCTAGGATGCAGGCGTGACTGTCGGGACTGTCGCTGAGAGAATGAACTACCGAGGGAAGAACGTCGTTCCAGTCCTTCATTTGTATGGCCAGGATGGCTAGACATACGCACAGCTGAACCCGAATCGGTTTGGGGCCGGCAGCGAACTGTTTTAGTATCAGGAGTATCTGGTTGCGGAGCTCCGGAAGCTCGCCTGATGAAATTTGTGTCGCCAGATCGTACGTTAACTACCTGAAAGTCAGGATGAATCGATCAATGATTCAGGATATAGGGGGTTTAGCTACCTTGCCGCGTAATGTAATGGCCGCAAATAGTGTCGCTTCGGGATCGGCTTCATTTTTGAGAATGCCCAGGACGGTGGCCCATGAATCTTGCTACATTTGACGAAAGCAACCGTGTTAGTGGAGCAAAACCCAGAATATCCGGACAACAGCTGGGTGGACGAACCGATTTCTGAAACTTTTCGAGATATTGGTGGGCCTTTGTCTTGTTCTCTTGCTGCCCGCTTCGCATCGTCATTACGGCGGCCAGGACATCTGATGCCATGAAGGGCGTCTGCGCCCCGTTTGAGGCCATCATGTGAGAGGTATATAAGGAGAATATTCGGAGACAGGTCGCTTATGGGAGAAGTCGAGCGCGAAAGCCGATCGCATGTGGATTCGCGAGGGTCGGCGACAACCTTGGAATCGGAGGTTGCGAGAAATGGCGGCCTGATGATGTAATCAACGAATCGGCCGAGGGGACTGAATAGCTCGGGCAGGCTTCGGAGGGACGACGATTTGGCTAGGAGAGCGAGGGCCAGTAAAGCAGCTGATGGTTGACGTCGGGAGAAATTCCGGGGCAGAAGAGGACGAAGCCCACCCTGAGGATGTTTTGCTCGAATGATGGCATGGGTAGCGTCTTTCTTGGCGGGGCACATGGGCGAGAAAAAGAGCCTGCCGAGACAAGGCTCAAAGCTAAAGATTTGACAGGACGGGGAGCTTGCCGCCATGTTTTTCCGTTCCGGGTCAGGTACGAGGCTTTTGGTGCAGCTATTTCACCCCACCAAGGCAGTGTGGACTTGATAGCTTCGGAACAGTGCTCTGAGGATGGCTTCTCTCCATCATGGACATGAGCTGCCTACCTATTGTACTGTAGGTAGTGTCGTCGTGCTTCTCGAGCGCTCATAGCCTCAGCTCATACAACACATAGTCCCTGAAAGAGTTCCATGGTGAAAGGTCTATCTAATCATTATGCGTGTCCGTCATGCGATTGTACATGGCTGCCCGAGGCTGCCCGAGGATTCTCGAAGCTCGCCGTTGCCTAAAATCAGACCGTGCAGCTGTCGGTCATGGATATCCACGGGCACTTGCTCGCCAGACTTGGGACTCAAGAGCTGCTCGTTGAGGGCGAGACCATATACCAAGAGCGGCTTCCGTCCTTCCACGGCAGTCAGGGGATCTACTTTGGAAAGATACCTGTTGAGGAAGAGATCATAGAAACCCTTGCCATGGCCGAGACGACGTATTCTGCCGGCGTCGTCAAAGTCGAATGCCACGCCAGGCATTAGCATCAGATCCAGGGACGACAGATCGTCGGGGCGAGTATCGGATGCGCCAAGGACGCGCCGGCGACCCGGGACAGTGACGGGATCTACCGAGGGAATGCCCCAACGATCGGGACGAAGGCTCTCGTAGTCGCTGATACTGGCGAGACTAACCATGTCCATGACGCGAGCGGGTACGTGAGCCATCTGAACGGGCGGCTTATGAAGGTATGGAATGAAGACTTGCTTGCCGCAGCTCAGAGCATGGCGCACAATGGCATCCGTCTGGACCTCGGCGGCAGGCATAGAGAGAAATATGCTGATGCGACTTGCGTCTTTGTATGGCTTGAAGTCCAAAAGAGCGTCAAATATGCTGCGACCTGTCATTGGCGTGGTGAGCGGCCATTATCGAGTCTACAGCTGGAGTTTGATGATGGAGTTTTTACTTTGGGCGGCTACGTCGTCTGGCGACAAGGCCGAAAGGCGCTGCTTCATGAGATTCCTTAGCTGCTGCTTCGCAGCGACCAAGGGGGCACTCATCTTGAACACTCTGATGGTTTGTAAGAGGTGAAAGATGTGAATGAGTTGAATCTGAGATGAAATGGTGGTAGGACGATGGGTGGGAAAAGATGAGGCCCCGCAGCCAGCTGATGAAAGGATTGGAACTTGGAAGAGCGTGAGAAGTATCTTTTCTGGTGTTTGCGGTGGCATGATACTTGACACTTGCCAAGGGCTGACGCAACATCAGTTGCATCTGCACCCGAGTGCTGACGACTTCCAGCCACGAAGTTCATGGTCCATGCCATGTAACTTGGCAATCGAAGGCGACGACGACACTTGATACTTAGGTCCTTACGGGTATGCACTCATTGTCCGTACTGATTTGAAATATCATCTTATTGACGTCGTCCATTGCACCTTGTATGATGGGAGCCAGACGACACACAGCAACTTAACTTACAGTACTTGCCCAAATAACCTCTCACGCCCAATTGTTTCCGCAAAATTAATGATGAGCGACATTTCAGGCAAAAAAAAGGGTCAAAGTGGCACAGGCACAGGCACGTGTGAGTCGGCGACACAGCATGCTGGTGCAACGGGACGTTGGGAGATTGACAAGCAGCTTCTGGCCAACCGCTGATTCAAAGTTTCTTTCTTGTGCGCCGGCCTCCAGGTAACCGTCACCCGGCTCGCATCGGGTCGGGTTGGGCGTCTTTCCATCTTCTATGCTGTCACTGAAGGTTCTCAATTGAGCCCCTCCCTCCTCCCCGCCAACTTTTTCTGTCAGTCCGAGTCCCGAAGAAGGCTGACGTGCAGCGTCAGGGGGGGGGGGGACCCCGCTGTTCGCCCGGTGGTACCGCACAGTACAGCAGCTTGGTGCCCCTTCTCACAGAGGAGACGACGCCGTGTGTGGATGCGTCAAGTACCGATGCGCCCCTCCGCAGTACCTGATCCTTGTTCTCTGGGGGAGGGGGCCCGTTCCCAAGTCCCGGATTCATCGATGAATCTGTGACATTTTCCCCCCCTTCAGTTCCAGAGACATGCAACACACAGACCGAGTACCATGATTGCTCTCTTCTCTGCTAGGATTGCAGGAAGAATATTAGCACACTGCATCTCATTTCCTATTGAACACATAGAAAAGACGTCGAGAAGGTGACATTCACCTATCAGGCAAGGGGACATGTCAATGCCCCCATCCAATTCCGGTGCATCAAGCAGCAGCAGCAGCAGCAGCATCAGTAACGGCAGGTAACCAGCACCAGCGGTACTACCGTGACAGTCGAGCGGCAGAATGACGACGTCGACGTCGGCCAGTGACTCTTCTACCGACCTCGACGGTACCTTTCAATCTACTAGTAGCAGTACCAAAGACGCTGGTAGTGTCCCGCTACAGACTCTGGCGCCCGCTTCCACCTCGAGGTCCAATTCAGCTACCCCTTCCTCTGTCACTGCCCCTCTGCCATCCGCTCGCGCTGTCTCGAGTCTCTCGACCACGACGAGTCAGACACCGTCGTCGCCCACTCACGCGTCGTCCTCTTCAGCAACACGCGCGACGCCTTCCACCACCACCACCACCGAAGTTGCTTGCCTCGCCAATCCCCAATCCTCTCCGTCGTCGCTCTCCTCCTCTTCCGCTTCCTCCTCACACCATGTCAACGGACCTTCCGCCCTCACCGAGCCCCTAGCGCAACCCTCTCAACCCGGCGAGACCCCTTCCGATGCTGCCGTCGACACCATGACGGCCTCGAGAAAGTCGCAATCCCTTCTCCGTGGCGACGGCTCCGGTTCCAATCGCTCGCCCTATGGCTCCGTCGCACCCGGGCCGGCGCCGCGCCGCAGTTTGAGCCAGCTCAATCGAGACTTTGACCAGGACGACGATGTTCGCCGCCGTCGTTATGTCCACGATAGCGTTCGCAGCCGGAGGAGCATGAGCTCTCGTCGTTCCTTTGCCTCGTGGCAGTCCTCTCGTCGCTCCGAGGATTTCGATGGCGCCGCCCTCGTCTCCGGTATCGAAGGCCGCTTCGGTCTCGCAGACACTCCTCTGCCCAGTGACCTCCTTGACACGGACTTGGATGACGACGACAGCACCGAGAATGACATGCATTTCGACGAAGACGATGACGACGAGTCTTTTGGTTCGGATCAGGACTTCGGCGACGACTCGCCGCACGAGGCTGTCCGAGCATCCGTTCCTCCAACCGACAACACCACTCTCTCCATCAACACCCCACGCATGTGGTGTCTTTCCGTCATCTTCTCCATTCTCGGATCCTCGACAAACCTCTTCTTTTCCCTGAGATATCCCAGTGTCGCCATCACCCCAGTCATCGCCCTGCTTCTGGTGCATCCCCTTGGTCACCTGTGGGACATGCTATTGAAACGACCGTATGACCCCGAAGAGGAATTCATCGACGGTGTCAGGACATCGTCGTCGCCCCCGCCGGCTTCGTGCTCTCGGCAGGACTCCTCGTCCTTGCGCAAGAAGCCCAGCTCGTTGCGCCTCTGGCTGGCGCAGGGTCGGTGGAACGAAAAGGAGCACACTTGCGTCTACGTCAGCAGCAATGTCGCGTTCGGCTTCGCCTTTGCGACGGACGTTATTGTCGAGCAAACTCAGTTCTACAACCAAGAAGCGCCAATTGCTTACCAGCTCCTCCTCACGGTATCGACGCAGATTCTCGGTTACGGCTTCGCCGGCATGGCCCGCCGGCTACTCGTCCGCCCAAGCGGCATGATTTGGCCCGGCACCCTCATGTCGGCCGCCATGTTCTCTACGCTGCACAACCAGGAGAACAAGCCGGCCAATGGCTGGACCATCAGCCGCTGGAACTTCTTCTACATTATCTGGGGCGGATCCTTTGCCTTTTACTTTTTGCCGGGCCTGCTCTTCCCTGCGCTCAGCTACTTCAACGTTGTCACCTGGTTCGCGCCGAAGAACGTTGTCATCGCCAACCTATTTGGCGTCTCGTCCGGTCTCGGCCTGTTCCCCATCACCTTTGACTGGGCCCAGATCACGTACGTCGGCTCGCCACTGCTCGTTCCCTTTTGGGCCGCCATGAACGTCATTGGTGGCCTCGTCATCGTCATGTGGATCATCGCGCCGGTTCTCTACTATACCAACGTGCTCTACTCATCCTATATGCCCATCCTATCGGCCGGCGTCTTCGACAATACGGGCAAGATTTACAACGTGACCAAGATCTTGACGCCCGAGTTCCTCTTTGACCGCGATGCCTACACCCAGTACAGCCGTGTCTTCCTGCCCATCACCTACGTGCTCAGCTACGGCGTTCAGTTCGCTGGCCTTGCCGCGCTCCTGACCCACACGGCCTGCTGGCACGGCCAGGACATTTGGCGCACCATCAAGAAGAGCCTCGAGGAGGCCCGACAGAACGGCAAACCCGTCTACCAACCCGTTGGTGGGTCCCGCGCCGCCTCTAGCACCTCGCTCGGCAGCGGCGACCAGACATGGATGTCCGGGTCTACGTCCGGCGGCGAGGGCCTGCTCAGTCGCGAGGACGTCCATTGCCGCCTTATGAACCGCTACAAGGATGCGCCCCTGAGCTGGTACCTCCTGACCTTTGTGTCCATGGCCGCCATTGGCATGTTTGTCGTCGAGTAGTGAGTGACCTTTCCTTGAGCACTGTGACAACTGGAAAAGGCTGACACCTCCCCTCCCCAGTTACCCCGTCCACCTGCCCTGGTATGGCCTGCTGCTGGCACTCGGCATCGGGGCCATCTTCTTCATCCCCAACGGCATCGTCATGGCCATCACGAACCAGCACAGCAGCATCTACCTCATCTGCCAGCTCATCTGCGGCGTCGTCTTCCCCGGGCGGCCCATTGCCAACATGGTCTTCGTCACGTATGGGTACATCTCGTCGGCGCAGGGCATCAAGTTCGCGTCGGACCTCAAGCTCGGCCACTACATGAAGATTCCGCCGCGCATCCTCTTCATCGTTCAAGTCGTCGCCACCCTCGTCTCCTCGGTCACCCAGATTGGCGTCCTCAACTGGATGTTCGGCAACGTCCGGGGCATATGTACCTCCGACGCCGTCAATGGCTTCACATGCCCGATTGCCCGCGTCCACTTCAACGGCTCCATCCTCTGGGGCGTCGTCGGGCCCGGCGAGTTCTTTGGATCGGCCGCCATTTACCGCACCCTCGTCTGGTGCTTCCCCCTCGGCGCCTTCCTCCCCATCCCGCTCTGGCTCTACGCCCGCCGCAGGCGGCACAGCCTCCTCCGCAAGGTCAACCTGCCCGTCATCTTTGGCGCCATGTCCTGGATCCCCCCCGCCACGGGCCTCAACTTTTCCGTCTGGGCCCTCGTCTGCTACCTCTTCAACTACGTCGTCAAGCGCCGCGCCAACCCCTGGTGGGGCAAGTACACCATGACTCTCAGCGCCGCCCTCGACTCGGGCCTCGCTTTTGGCATCGTCATCGTCTTCTTCGGCTTCATCTACCCGGGCTGGATGCAGGGCTTCTCTTGGTGGGGCACAGAGGTCTACAAGCAGGGCTGCGACTGGCAAGCCTGCCCTTATAAAACGCTTCCCGAAGGCGAAAAGTTTGGCCCTCCATCGTGGTGAGGTGTTTTTTTGGTCTATGCAATTTCACGAACTCAAACATCATCCAAGTCTCCTTTTTTTGGGCTACACATCTTTCCATGCCGGCTGCTCACAAAGACTCATGACGAGTCAATCTAGACATTGGTAGAAAAGCGCTTGTCATTTTTTGCATCCGCGAGTGAGAGATTACTATATAGAACTTGCCGTTCTGCTTTCACTTCTCTCGCTGTGTATAAAGTCGGTGGCTCCACCAGAACAATAACTCGATCCGGTCGTCAGACAATGCACCGTGGCCTTGTACACGATTAGATCACCCCAGAACTTTTGGCGTGTCCTGTGACCCGAGTTTCAGCCTGATCATATCATTGCCCCCCATCTCCACATCTTCATTGACCAGCCTCCCACTCTGGATTCTATAAAATGTTAGTAAAGGGCCAACAGGTCGGGAAGATTCGTGCATGTGAGCGACTCTGAACCAAACTGCTTACCTTTCGCAGAATGACCAGTCCCTCAAGCGTACTGCTCAGACTGATGTACTCCTCATCCTCCAACTCTGCACGCTCACCGTAGCCGAGGAGAACAGGTGTGCTCTGCGTCTGCCAGCCGGTAATCGTCTTGGGTCGGCCAGCTTGTCCAACAACATCGACTGCCTGGCCAACGCGAACATTCACCTTCAGCGGTTGAAGTTTCTCGTCCAGAGTCACCAAGAAACGCGGGTGCATGGCGGTGACCAGGAAGTAGAGGAGGTAATGCGAGTTCGATGTAATGAACTCCTTGGGGTCGATCATGGCGACAATAGTCGCGAGCAGACCAGCAGCCGCCACGTGCGAGAGCACTTGCCGGTCTGTGTGGAAGGGGTTGATGGACAGAGTACCCTTGCCCATGTGCAAGAGACCTTGAGCGATGCGAACCATGAACAGAGCGTCCTGATCGCGGTGGTAGTAACTGGCGAGTTGCCTCAGCAGCTGCGCCAATCGGGCATTGTTGGTGCCTGCACCGAGCATGCCCATGGCGAAAATGGCGTTGATGGCCACTTCGGGGTCGTTATCGTGGCTGTATCGAGACAGCGTATCGTAGACCTTCATCTGGGGGTTGCTGGGGCTCACCAGTCCCATAGCCAGGGGAACTGCGCGGCGAATGTTTGCCTCGCCGTAGTGCATCAGGTGCCCGAATTGCCGCAAAACCATTTCTTGGCCAACTTCCTCGCCCATGGCTACCAGGGCAATGCCAATGACAGCGTAGGCTTGAAGTAACTCGTCTCCCTTCTTATCGTCTGACTCTTCCTTGTGCTCGTTGCAGATGTGCAGGAGTTCCTGAATCTTGAGAACGGCGCCCGTGCCTGCCCACGCACAAATCTCTGCCATGACGGCTGTCGGCTTGGCCATAGGATGATCCACGGCCTTGAGCGTTTCCAAGATCACATCGACCTCCTCTTGCCGACCAAAGAAGAGCAGTCCCAAACCGAGAGCCAAGAATCGCGTCCACTTGTCAGTCAATTGATTCCGGCGATCGTCATCCATCAAAGTGGATACAATGGCCTCCGAGACCTCAGGGTGCGAGGACCCAACGAAAATGAAACCACAGGCCAAGGCGGCCATGGCGGAAATTTGCATATCTTGCGCAGAATCGCTTATCATGGGAAGCAATAGCTCGAGTAGCTCCTCCTTATTTGAGCCGGCATATGCCAAGCCGAGCCCCATGATACACGACGTTCGAACGAGCGGGTTGGAGTGGTGCAGCTTTTCCGCATCGCCAAGAAGCGCCACAGCTGGTTCAGAGTCTATCACGACGCCAGTGTTCATGATGCCAATAGCAAGCATGGCTCCGGCCGAGATCTCGTGGTCTGCAGAGTAGGTGTACTTGTCGATCTTATCCAGGCCATTGTCGACGTCCCAGAGAAGAAGTGTTCCCATGGATGCGACCGTGGACATCATACCGTCCCCCTTTGTCTTCCAGACCCACGATTCCCTCTCGCCTTCTACCAACATCATCTTGTCATTGCCGAAACCCGCATTGACAAAGGCGTTGACAAAAGCAGCCGCCAGGTTGTGTCGAGCCGAGTCCAGATTTGTCATGCCTGCTACTCGACTGCTTTCGAGGTGGCTTTTGTAGATATCTTCTGTCGTCTTCGGGTCAAGAATATTGAGCTCCTTGCCCAAAGACTTAAAGTGCTCCGACAGCTTATGATTGGACAAGCAGTCTGTGATCTCATGATCCTCTGCAGAATCCTCTGGAAAGTCAAGAACAATCTTCTGTCGGGCAATCAGAAACGCCAACTGCTTCTTTAAAGCAAAGCTCTTAGCTTTGTCGAAGCAACCCCGAATGAGATAGACGTCATGCAGCCGGATTGCCAAAACCATGGCTTGAGTGAGCTGCTTATACTCAATGTAAATGCTGTAGGCCGTGCGCAGGAACGTCTCGTTGTCGGGATATGTGAGCAGGTTGACCATGCTGACCATGTAGAGACACACTCGCGCGTACGTGTTCTCGTCGACGAATTTAGGAATTTGCTCGATAATCTCCAGTTCGCTCATCAAATCGACAGCGTCGGCTTCGGCGTTGCTCTTAATGAACAGAGGTACCAGAATGAGAGCCAAGTCGACGAGGTCCTTTGTTGGCTCGTCGGCGGTGATGCGCTTCACGTATACCTCGCCAATCTCCAAAGCCAGATGCCTAACGTATTCATGACCCCAAGATCCGATGTCCGAAGTCGGCGCCAGGAGTCTGTACTTGAGAGTATCTTGTCGGTCTTCATCCGAGTAGGTCATGCCGATGACTGACAGGACGTCGGCAAGGGATGTCTTGTTGTCGCCATCTGGCCAGTCGTCGTACAATTTTGTCAACGTCTGGTAGTGAGGTCGCAGGAATTTGAGGGGCTTGGGGACTGCCGTCATAGATGATGTCGAGGTCTTGATCGACGACTTCATGGCCTCGAGAGCCGGTTTGTAGAGCTCAGACTTGGGTTCCTGCACAAGTCGTGGTCAGTCATGTCCCATCACCCATTGAAGCTCTAGCTAGAAAGCCAACATACCGTCAGCCTCTCGACCATCATGTCAAGCTCGTTCTTCAGTTGCTGATCCTCCTCATTGAGCTCCTCCTCGGCCGCTGTGACCAACTTAGCAATCGCACGTCGCGGGTCGGGGGCAGAAGCGAGAGCTCACCATCCTTCTTATCCTCATCTTTCTTTCCATTAAGAATCGGCTTCTCATCCTTGGGCTCTTCGACGGCCTTGCCCTTGCCCTTCTCTGCGGCCGTGGGCGCGTCGCTGTCTTTCGCCATATTGACGTCAAAGTTGATGAGCTCTGGCGAGCTCCACCGGAGAGGTTGACAAACGTCTGCGTAGGCGAAAGGGCAGTAAGATGGAGGCCGACGTAAACGATTGGGCAAAATTCAGTCCCTGATCTTGGAAACCGTTACAAAGGAGGAGGGAAAGGGCGAAGAAGAATCCGTCGGAAAGGTGGCAGGCAAGGGAGGTTGTATGGCAAGAAAGCTTCATTCGCTGCACGAAAGCGTAGGCCTAGGTAGCTCCGGTTACGACAAGCCGCTGGCGCCTGCAGCTGCTGCGTCGTCTGGCCTTCGATCACGTGCACGCAAATGGCCTGCACTGGTGGTATCTAGGTAAGTACCTCGCATGGGTCCCGCTCGAGCGGGACACGATTGTCACTTGTCTTGGAAGTCTATGCTGTACGAAGTAGCCTCCGACGGATTAATCCGCGATGAGGAAATCTTCTTATCGATTAAGCAACTTTGACCCCACGTCGCAGAACATCTACCATTCTCCAGGCGCAGACGAGCGCCAACAGCATCGGGTTTCCTTACACAAGAGGCCTGAAATTCCATCGCCGACGAAATGAAGCTGGACACGCGCGCCCTACGCCATCTGGCGTCTGAGGACTGGCGAGTCCTGACAGCGGTACGACCCTCACGGAATCTGTCACGGAATCATGCTCTAATCGGCTTGCGCATTTAGGTCGAGATGGGCAGCAAGAACCACGAAATTGTCCCGACGCCATTGATCGAAAAAATCGCCCGACTCCGAGGCGGCGCGAGCGGTGTTCACAAGAGCATATCGGCTCTCGCGAAAGTCGGTCTGATTGCGCGCGTCAAGGAAGCTAAGTACGACGGTTATCGCCTAACCTACGGCGGCCTCGACTACCTCGCCCTGCACACCCATTCATCACGAAAGCATGTCTATAGCGTGGGCAACCGCATAGGCGTTGGCAAGGAAAGTGACATTATGGTGGTTGCCGACGAGAAGGGGGTGCAGCGTGTGCTAAAGATCCACCGTCTGGGACGAATCTCGTTTCGGTCCGTCAAGTCAAACCGTGACTACCTCAAGAACAGAGCCTCCGGATCCTGGATGTACTTGTCGCGGCTGGCTGCCATGAAAGAATATGCCTTCATGCAAGCGCTTTTTGAGGAGGGCGTCCCAGTTCCTGAGCCGCTCGCGCAATCTCGGCACACAATCGTCATGACGCTGATAGACGCCTTCCCACTTCGACAAATATCTGCAATACCCGATCCGGCGTCTTTATATGCCGAGCTGATTGCCCTGATCCTTCGTTTATCAAATCACGGTCTGATACATGGTGACTTCAACGAGTTCAATATCTTGATCAAGGAGATCAAAACGACATCTGACGATGGCCAAGAAACGGTCAAGCTGGAGCCAGTTGTGATTGACTTTCCCCAGATGGTTTCCATGGAGCATCAAAATGCCGAAATGTACTTTGACCGTGATGTCAATTGTATAAAGCGATTTTTTGAGCGCCGGTTCCACTTTACCAGCACCCAGCCTGGTCCCTTCTTCAAGGACGCCAAGAAGGCCATGGCCAAAAGCGGCGCGAAGCGCCTTGATGCTACCGTCGAAGCCTCTGGATTTACGAAGAAGATGCTCAAGGATCTCGAGGCAGCCATACAGGAGCAGGCAGCCAAAGGTGTGGACGGCTTCTCCGAGGAATCGGGAGAGGAATCTTACGAAGAGGATGAGGGCGATGAAGATGAAGTTGAGGAAGAGGATCTGATTGAGGATGTCAATGAAGGAAAACAAGATGCCTCAGCCCCTTTGAGCGACGACGGATCACACATCCAAGACGCCTCGGCTGTGGGAAAGTCCGTCAATATTGGTCAACTTACTGACACAAACCTGACCTCGCCGACAGACAAGCTAGATGTGTCAAAATTAACCGTATAGACGATAACAATGATACCCATATCACGAATGACGAAGGCAGTTATTGAGTGGCTAAAAAACCAGTTGATCTGTCATTATAGTGCCAGGCTGTCTTGCTCTGGGATTCTGTCGCAGCTGCCGCTCCCTAAAATCTAAAGTACAAAGTGTAAAATGGGACCCTTTTCCTTTTTCCTCACAAAAACTCCGCAGTAGTATCAATTATCTCGGACTCTAAGATGCTTCGCGAGGGCATAGGCATGTCGTGACACCTCGATCTCATGGTTCCAAGAAAAGACGGTCATCAAGACAAGAGACAAAGGGAAATGTGGCGCGCGGTGCACGTATGGCTCATGATACACGAGAAGAAAAATTAGGCGGATGATCGCCCCAAGGACTCACTGAGCCTCCTTGGCGGATTCCTTTGCGCACGGCGACTTGTGGACACTCTCGTCAGTGGCGGCGACGACGACGGTCGGATCAGCGTGAATCGTGACGCCCTCGTCATACTCCGAGGAGTTGGGGGTAGAAACAGCCGCATCCGTACTCTCGCTCGTGGCCGCCCTGATCACAAGAGGTCAGTATGAGGCAAAGATGCTCAGACGAGGAGCATACTCGGACAATCCACGTCGGGAAACCGAGTTTCTTGTCCCCTGAACGTCCTCATGTGAGGAGTTCGAAGCGCTGCTGAGAAGGTTGTTAGCGGAAGCTTGATGGCTTTACGAGGCACACATACCTTCGCGAGACAGGAACAGTGCGACGCCACTGAGACTGTTGCCCGTACAAGTTCGGGCTCATGCCCACCAGGGAGGTCCCGTACGCGCCAATGTTGTACTCGTTGGTCCGGAATTGGCGACGCTCCGCCGTGACACGCTTCAACTCTTTCTGAGCCGGGGTGTCAGCGTAGCGAATGTTGATGAGCAGACCCTCTTCGCCGATGCTGACACCGTTGAACTTGCGAATGACATCGTCGCAGACATCTCGGCCCTCAAAGCTGAAGAAACACGTTAGTCGGAGAATGTTGCGGGACAAAAGATTGTGCACTTACCGAGCAAAGCCAACACCGCGGCTGTTGCCCATGCTGTCACGAAGGATTTTGCTTGACAGGATAGTGTAACCCATGAAAATGGTGGCCAGTTCCTAACGCTGTTAGCCGGCATCGGATCTAGGAATGGTGACACTTACCACCTCGGTCAAGCTCTTGGGGAGGTTGGAGATGTACAAATTGGTCGAGAGGTCATCGCCTTCAGCCTTGAGTCTGGAGTTGAAGGACTCCTACGATTACTGTCAGTAACTTCATGACACAAGGTGCAAGCCGATGACGTACCCGTGCAAAGCCAACTTCGTAGCCCAAGCGGTGGAAGCCACGAATGCACAGTTCGGAGTCCTGCACTTCGCAGAATTTGGCAAAGCCAAAGCTGTCCAAAGTCAGATTCAAGTCTCAAAGCTGGTTCGATCTGGACGTACCCTTTGCAAGCACCGGTGTTGGTGTCAATGATGGCTTTGGAAGTCTCAACTGGCCCGAAGCGTGAAGCAAAGTCGTAGAGCAGGTTGTCATCCGTCGTGGGATGAAGACCGCGAATGTAGACGTTGCGGTTGCCAGGAATACGATTCTCCAGGCTCTGCTCGAGGCTCTTCATTTGGCCCACAGGGGTGAAGACAGCTGGGACAGCGCGGGGAACGGCAGGCTCCTTCTTGAGAAGCTCATCAATGGTACGGTCGGAAACCGCAGTGATGATCGTTTTGGGCGGGTCTGTGTGCAGAGTCGCCATTCCCATCTGCTGAGGAGACGGAGTCGTGTAAGCGGAGCGGTCGAGGCTGGCGACCCGGGGACCACCGTCGCGATGAGAGACATTGCCGTAGAAGGGAGTGGCAGGGGTTGACTCCGTGGTCGAGTAAGAACCACGGCGGTTCTCAAGGCCTGGGACATCCGAGCTGCCACGTTCGACACGAGCCGAGGAGCTGCTGGGCCGCCCAGGTGTGAAGGGCATGATGGGAACGGGCAATCCAACGTAAGGGGCACCGTAGCCACCAGTGGGAAGCCCGAAGCTGTGGTAAGGGTTCTCCTGAGAGTGGCTCATGCCCATGGGCTGCGCAGCCGGCATGGGAGCAAGCATGAACTGACCATCCGACCCAAGCATGAAGTGGCCAGGTCCCATGGGAACAGGAGCCGAGCTGGTGGGCATGCCCATACCGCCAAGAGAAAGACCAGAGAAGTGTCCCATCATTGAGTTCGGGTCGGCGGCAGCGTGGGCGGGACCATGGCCGTGCATGTTGCGTCCGGCAGGGTTGTGGAGGTAGTGAGCGGCGACACCAGTAGCAGCGTCCATTGTGAAATGATCAGAGTCTGATGTTGAAAGACTGGGATTATCTGGAGGGCCCGTTAGCTCTGCAATGAATGTAAGGCAAAGGGTTTGCTAACTGACGTACTTGCGAAGCTTCAGATGTGCTTCGAAGGATGGTTAGAGATTTGAACAATCCTACAGGATCGAGATCTGACACCAACTGTTAGTATTGCACAAGTGGCAATCTGTGAATAGGATAGAGGCGGAAGGGACGAGAATTCTTGGAACAAGCAAACTCTGCGGGCGTGAATCGGGGCAATGGCGGATGCTGGACGAAAGGGCACCACTTTGGGGAAGCAAGAGCAAAGCAACTTCGGACGAAAGACGGGCAAGCGGTGAGAGCCAGTCTAACCTCGTGAACCGAGTTCTGAAGTGACGGTGCAACGGGCTCGTGGCCAAGACAGATGCTGCTACCAAGGAATTGAGATGAAGCGAGTAAGGCAGATAGAACGAGCTATCGAGCAAGATGGGGCTTGGCAAAGAGATTGACCGAAGGGTCTGACCAAAGGATCGCAGAGGGCGTTTGCCGAAACGGATTGTTTGATGCTGTGACAAAAAGAAGGGGAGAAGAAGAGAGGAAGCGGATGTGAGGGGGAGAAGAGGTAGAGGAGGATGGTGTCGAGAAGGGCAAAGCAGAAGGTAGAGAAGCGAGCCGAGAAACCTTACCTAATGGTGAACGGAAGGCGGATGGTGCCAAATTCCAAGGTAGCTGCGATGGCTGCTCTAAAAGCAGAAGGAAAGAGGTTGCAAACGATGAAGGAAGGTAAGCAAGGTGAGGCCAGGTGAGGCCAGGTGAAGTCCCGAAAGAGACTGCGACGTTTCGAGGATGCAGAGATTTCTCGCTGGCAGCTCTAGAGCAGATGAGGGAAGTATAGCTGGTAAGAACCGAGCTATGGCGAAATATTCAAGGTGAAAAAGGAGTGTGTGGGAGAGAAGGGATGGCTGCTTGGCAACTGTACGAAGCACCTCTAGTCCTGTTCAGCTGGAGCAGTGAAGAGAAGGGTGCTGGCTTAGACAGAGCTACCGTGTAGGCAGGTAGGTACTGGAACTGCCAGTAGAAAGGGCCCGTGTCACTGTTTCTCTATTGCTGTGCAGGATGTCCCGTAGCAACTGATGACGAGGATGGTCTGTTCAAGGTGTTCCAGGAAGGTACCTCGCTTGATACTGTTGCTAGAACCTGCCCAAAGGTAATGCAATGGAAGGCGTGCGGAGCAAAGATGTGCCGAGGCTAGAATGAGGCAACCGCGATAGGCAAGGTAAGCTGCGTCTGTCGTCTACTCAAGTGTCTCTTGATTCTGCCGAGATGCTAATAGCTTGTGTCAGACACTACCACGTCCTGCAGGCGAGCAAGCACCCTGTTCGAAGGATGAGGCGCTTTGCGGCCTTTACTTACCGACAGAATTCGTTTGCGCGAAGAATGCGTTGGTTAGATTCCTCGGCAATGTCGAGGCGTTGATGCTATGCTTCTCGTTGACGATGCGGATTCGCGTGCTGACTCTTATGTAGGGTTTCGGTTCCAAGCCTCGTTGACTTATACGAATGTGCGCAAAGGAGTGACAGAGTTCGGTAGCAGTTTGGTCGATTAAGTTCTTCCGTATAGTTGAGCTTCGGAAAGCAACAAGGGCGTGATTTCTCGAACGATAGATTCCCCTTAGGCTCCGAGTTATGTCGAATGAATGACTTGTCTCGATTATACACTCGAAAATCCACTGGCGGTAGACGTATCGATGCTCTCTGCCGTATCGACTTGTTGACAGATTCGAAGATGGCGGTGCACAAGGCAGCCTAATTAAAGAATAGTGATCAAAAGATGATGGATGAGCAAAAGGATAGATGGATTATACCACGGCAGCTTGACGAACGAAATTCGAAAGAGAGAAGCCATCGGTCTTTATGAGGACGCAGCCTTCAACGAGGACCGGAGCCGTGTGCTACGGCCCACCAGCTTCGTCTCCCACCGTCTTTCCTTTTTCCTGGTCGCTCAGACAAGTCCACCCCTCCGTTGATTCACTTGCATTATGCTAGTGATGGGCGCCAGTGCTTGCACTCAAGCTGATGCTCACGCAAGGCTACACTGCAATCATCGATCTCCCCTGGCCCATAGGATTTGATAATCCGTCACCAGAAACTTGGCCCTGCGTTTCAGAACTCAGCCAGACCTACACGGAATTGCATGAGAATGTTGGCTTACACGGCGGCAGTCCGTAATGGCGCTGACTCCCTGACAAACAGCTCCCATTGCGTAAATGGCACCCTCAGACAGCAACCCGCGGGGTAGACCTTACTCCGTCCTCCACGGGTCCAAGACTTGGACGATAGGGGCATTAGGCTGGGCCGTACAAGGGAAGGAAAAGAAGGTAGGGATAGTTGGTGCCAGACATTCCTCTCCAAAAGACACGACCCTTTGGTGTATTTGTCGACCAGCACTCAGACAGCGGCATTTCGTGGCGGCCTGCCCTTTTCTCTGACTGCCCCAGACTCCAGAGACACCTCACATTCCCGCAGCTCAAGTTCCTGAAGGGTATCTCACGGCGTTGGACCAAAGCTGGATGAGCGAGCTCCCTTGACGGCGGCTCGTAACTCGAGCGGGCGCAACCTCCAGGACACGGGCCGACGACTCCATCGCTCGCCCACGCAAGGGAGGGCCTAAGTGCGGCGCGATAGCAGCGCAACCCGGAGCTCCAAATGAGCATAAAGAACAACTCGCCACTGAAAAGACGGTATTGAATTGAGACAAGAGTTAAAGTGTGGATCGATGGCATCGGCAGAAAAGCGACTTGACGGGCAAACGGATTATTACTGTCCGGCTTTCTGGGGAAAGACGCAAATGCAAGAAGCACCCGCTTACCACGCCCGCCATCTTTACAGGCAACCTGAGACCATCCGCCAGCGAGCACACATGGAAAGCAGGGAGCTAAGCTGGCCCTGAATCTCTTGGTTGCCCCGCGCACAGCCGCGCAACAAGGGATGGCCAGCCGGCTCCCTTGTTGGGAGTTGGATGGCCCTGGCTCCGAAGCCTGTGCCGAAGCAGCGTCCCGATTTCGATGCATCGATGGCATGACCGTTTTCCATCAATCGCTGAGCCGCTAGCCCGGGTACCTGCGCCGCACGTTCAATGCAGCCGGACTGGAGAGGGCCGAGGACTCGAGATTGTCCAATCGCCGGGGCAAGTGCATATCGCAAGTTCATAACAAACCAGGCCAGAGACCCTTCCGAAGTCCCAGCCGTTCCTGTCGGGGTATTGGGGACCGCTTCCCTCTATGCTCGCTCCCCTGATCCCCTTACTCTAGGGTCTGGGACACTGAGCCGGGGCGAACCAGGCAAAGGATCCAAAGCCGAGGTTGTCCCAGGCAGCGTCCCGGCCTCTGTCGATTGTTGCCTCATCATCCAAGACATGGGGGCCACAAAATCATCCCATCTTCCCGTTGTCTTGCAGTTCTACTTGGCCCGCAAGTCTTGATGCAAGTTCCGAGGGAAGAAAAGGGTTAGCGTCAAAGAAGAGGGAGAGAGGCCCAGGAAGGGAGACGTGAGCAGGCTGCCAACAACCCCCCTGTAATATCCCGAATCGTCCGTCGGTGTGTGGCGCTTATCACTCTTGGAGAGAGGTAGTTTGTCTAGATGACGTCTTCTTTAACTCGTGTGACTCTACATACAGTATGTCCGCGCATCCAAGGGAAGACCCAACAAAGAGAAGAGGCCGCTCCCATCTAGCAGAAACGCCCGGCCCGGCCTGAAGACCCGGGCCATGCACACACACCAAATCCACGCTGACCATGCACCGACAAAATACGCCTTGCACGCAATCATATCCCTCTCCCTCTTTCTCTCAGACTTTCCCCCTTTTGAACCCCTCTCCTTTTTCCCCCTCGCCTTTCAAGACCAGACGTCCTCCTGTACGCAAAGCTTGTCAGCTCCCTTGTTTCCTCTCACGAGACTCGATTTGAGATGACGACACACGAATACGACGACGACATGCGATGGCTGGGGGACCATTACACGTACCTGGTATTGGTTGGCTGCTCTCATGTGCTTGACGACTTCCTCGCCCTTTTGCTCCGATACCCCGCGGCCCTCAGCAATGATTTGAGCCAGTACGGTGTTGACCTCGCGGGCCATGTTGGCTGCGTCGCCGCAGACGTAAAAGTAGGCCTTTTGGGTGAGCAGCTCGTTGACATCGACAGCGCGCTCCTTGAGCCGGTGCTGCACATAGACCTTTTTGCTGCCCTCTCGGGAAAATGCGGTAATCATCTCAAACTTGTCTCCAAGAACCTTTTTGCACTCCTTTTTGGGGGGGTTACTGACAGTCAGCTTCTGATCGGACGCTGCGGAGTGAGGATATTACACGGGGTTACTCACCTCCCACTCGGACTCGTACATGAAGTCCTCGGTGCGCTTGCGGCAGCCAAAGAATAATAGCGTGCGCCCGACTTCTACGCCGTTTTGCGCCTGCTTAGCCCGCTCTTGCACGAACCCCCTAAAGGGCGCGACGCCCGTTCCAGGCCCAATCATGATGATGGGCTTAGCAGGATCCGAGGGTAGCTTGAAATTAGAGTGTCGGACGTGTACCGGCACATGGATACCGTCGTACTTGTTCCGCGGCCCGTCAAGCTCGTAGCTCTGGCCAAAGGGCGTCGGGTTAGGGTCGCCATTTTGTCTTTGCTTAAGCGCCAACAGATAATTCGTCGCGACGCCGTTGAAGGGCTCGTCGCGGCCGGGGATGGCTTGCGACTCGACAACGGCCGTGACGGAGATCTTCTTGGGCTGCACGAGAGACGACGATGAGATGGAGTAGTATCTGGGCTGCAGCTTGGTCAGGCCCTCGATGAAGGCGGAGAAGGGGATGTTAGTCCACTTCTCGCCCTTGCCAACGACAGCGAGCAGCCTAGCGATATTGTAAAAGTGCGGGCTGGTCTTTTGTTGAAAGTAGTCCTTATCGCTACCCAGGCGCGTCATCTCGGCCTTGATTTCCTCTGTAGGCGCAAAGGCGGCGAGAGTTGAAACGAATTGACGGGATACGGGAGCGCAAATCTCGAGGTGATATCGCACGATGGCATCGTACGTCGTGGGCGTAGGAAAGGGTACCTTGGCTGTGGGCTCGAGGGCCTTGACGCTGATGACCTTGTCCTTCTTGTCGGTCAAGCCGATGACGTCGAGGAATCGGTCAATCTCGGCGCCAGGGTTCGTCGGCCACACGGCGATGTGGTCACCAGTCTGGTAGGTCAGGTTTGAGCCGCTTACGTCGATCTCGAGGTGGATGCAGTTTCGATCCTTGGCGGAGAAGAGCTCGCGGGACTCAACAATGGGCGCAATATATGGGTTGTGTGCGTTGAAGGGGCCCTTTACCGCACCCTCGAGGTGCATCTTGTTGGGTTCGCCGAGGTAGACCTCCACCGAGTCTCGCGTCAGGTTATCGCGGTCGACAATGTCGAAGGTAGGCTCGTAGACGGCCTCGCGCTCTTCGAGGCCCATCTTGCTAGCCAGCGCGGCCCACATGGGGTCCTTCCAGGCCAAGAAGTCTTCTTCCATGGTGCCGGCGCCGTCATCGCCTTCGCCGGCATCGCCGATGCGGTGGGCTCCGAGTTTCGAGAGGGCCTTGTCGACGTTGCGGACCATGGAGTTGTAGTGCTCGTAGGTGTTGTTTCCGAGACCAAAGGCGACATAGTTGAGGTTGCCGAGTGGGGGATCACTGCCCTCGGAAAAGGAGACGTCCTCGCCGGTGATGAACTCGTAGAACTCAACAGCGTTGTCGGTCGGCTCGCCCTCACCGTAGGTGGCGAGGACGAACATGACGATCTTGTCGCTGGGGAAGACGTCGAGGTTCTCGTAGTCGTACTCCTCCAAGTCGGCAACCATGGTCTCGAGTCCGAAGCGGCTCTTGCCCTCCTTGGCCAGACGGGAGGCGTAGTCCTCGGCGGTGCCGGTCTGCGAGCCGTAGAAGATGACGCAGTTCTTGCCCGACTCCTCCATCTTCTCGATGATATTACGCGTGCGTCCGGCCTTGGCGCCATTTGCGTTGGCAAAGGCGCTCGCGTAGGGGTCCTTGACGACGCCCCAGTAGGTACCCTTTGTGAAGTAGGCGACGGTCCCCAGCAAGATCGCCGCGAGGACGACGAGGTCCAGCGTGTCGAGTTCGGCCATGGCGGCTACCTGTTTTTGTGTGAGTGACGAGCTGAAAGGGACCGGAGACGGCGGCGGGAAAGGGGAGGAGGCTCGCACGCTGAATTCGTGTCGGCGGAGACGGCAAGTTTAAGAAGGTGAGTGAGACGGAAGTCGGAAAGAGTGAGCGGGTAATTCAAGTACATACAGTCGCACTGAAGTATCCTGGCTGCCTGGTAATCTTGATTGGAGGGGTCGGGTGACGGACGGGAGGGACCCGGCTGGAAGGGGCGCTAGAAAACGGAGCCTCAGGGTTCGGCGTGGCGGCAGACGACCAGGCAGAAGAACACGGGCATGTAACTTGACTTCTTTCACTGGCCCGATCTGCTTCATAGAGCGAGCCTGCGAGGGTTCTCAAACCTGTGGTTGCACTGTACCTTATGTAACTTGAGTTACTGATGTGTGCATTACAGTATGAGCACGTGTCCCTTTCTCGTGCAGCGCCAGCCAGTTGCAAAGTACGATGAAGTACTTTTATGAATCTGCTGCACCAATTTTCCAGACCGACACAATGCGCCACTGGTTTTCCCGATGTGTAAGAAAAAAGACCAGTGCGAAGAAACAAGTATGACAGATACAATATGTGACCCTTGGACGATAAGGTTCGTTCAAGGCCTGTGGCTTGGTGCTGAGGCGCTCGGTCTAGGAGAGAAAAGGGGGTCGGCTGTGCTTGGATCTTACAGTACAGTACTTCGGGTACAGTACTTCGGGACCCCAAAAGCCGATGGGCTTTTGAGTGGACTTGCGGGCTGACTCGGGGTCCGAAGTCGGTTAGTAAACTCCGTGCCATGGAGCGCGGCCGGAGCGGCCTTTGCCAGGTCGAAACAATTAAGACAGGGCTGTGAGTTACTTGGCAGAAGGTATCTACACCGTTAATAGACGTCGCGTGGACTGTGCTCAACTTCCAGTCTAACTTGGTGCTTCGTTCGTCCTTGGGCAGTTTCTCCGATGTTCACTACCGTCTGCGCATTTTCTCTTCTCGACATAGACCGGAGAGGCTTGGGCAGTAATTACTGTCTGTTCTGAACAGGGCAGCATCTCACTGTAGCTGGCGCAGGAGTTCTCTGAAGCGCGTCCTCGGAACCGCGCGGGCTATTCCGATACTAGTAGGCCGTGGCTGCAGGTCGCCAGCATTCGCTGCCGAGAGTGTTGTTGGTCTCCGTCCTGCGATGCAATAGCAAGCGAAATGGGCATCCACCAACACGATCAGATATCAGCAATATTGGTCTCAATTTGCGCCGCTGATCCAGCGTCTATGGTGGAGTTACGAGAGTGCGTAACACCTAGGGTAGTATTCGTAGTCTCTCGAGGGTAAATCGAATGCACCAAACAGATAACTTACTGATAGTAGGCGTCCGGGATCTTTTGGAAGCTGAATCGTACGAACTACGAACTACCTTGGGTATAACTTACCTACCTTACTACATACCTACCTAGGTAGGCTACCTATCGCTCCCACCTTTGCTCTCCGTACGGTGCGGGTACAGTCTCAAGGACTCGGGCAAGGTACACTCGCGCATGTTTCATGGCAGTCTGGCAGACGCGAGTGACCTCAAGACTCAAACGGCGCTGCTGCAGCATTTAGGGCCTTTGATCTGCAGGACTCGCGGCTAGTGGTACTGGACGAAGATTGAAGATGCGGTCATCCAAGTCGGCCGCTGACTGCCGATGCCGGTGAGAATACAGTAATTTAGTGTAGATTGTACTGTACAGTATCGGTGTCTCCCATGAGCCATCGTGACAGGTCAGCTGCGATGAGCTTCTCGGAGCGGCCGCGGGTTGTGCATGCTTACGTGCCTTCTGATGTACAGCGGCGGTCTGCCTCGCGGCCCGTCGGGGCCGAAACCCCATTTTAGAGACATCATGTCTTCTTTATCTGCTTTCGTCGGTGGACGGAGAAAGTGGTGGGTTGTGTCACCTCGATGCCAGACTGTTTGTCTGGCGACTAATCGACGAACCTCGCCTTTCATCCGGGAGTATGATGGGTGACACTTGGGGAAGGTCGCTTAAAATGCAACTGTCGTCGACGCTCCCAGCTTGTGTTTACCAGCACTTCGATATGCGAATTCTCGAGTCAAAGCTACCATACGTAAGGTGACGACCCCCGTTGAGATATTCGTCAGATATCGAGCTTCTTGAGACTGTGCGCAGGAAGCAGAGTCTACCGATAATATGTATAGCCACACCTACTGTCAGTTGCATGGCTGTCGAAGCAGTATTGAATCTCAGAGGCACCGGCTACCTCGTTACTATGCTGCATCGTCCGGACTCCGAAGTGCTGGGCCTAACTCTGACTGAACACAAAAGTTATTGTAGTGTAAGCCACTCGACAAGATGCGCGCGCACCGAGTCCTTAGGGCTGGCTGTACGTAACTAATTAAGTTAACGTACCGCTCTTTGACGCGCATCCTTAGTATGCAGATCAAGCGCGCGCGCCGCTGAGTTTCTATGATGATGATATTGTCTGCCCGTCACCTTTAATATGTCCAATACGTACTTCGAATCCCACGAATTGTCCGGCGCCTGCGAATCACCACTCGGTCGGCGACTTCTGAACCGGAACTCGGGAATAGAAACAAGACCAGCTCGTAGACAGGCAGGGCTCCATGTCTCAAACCTCCGCAATTGAACTGTCCGGGGTCCGAGACGGATGGGTTTCTCCCGATGGACAGCCAAGAAAGAGCCGCGGACCAACGAGATGGCCTTTTCGACGCCTCCAAGCAAGAATTTGACTGACCGGTTTATTCGTGAACATACCTCACCGACATAGCCCTGTAACGTCGACGGCCAACCTGAACAGTCCATGCCAGAGAGTTGACAGGTGACTGGACGAACAGGACTAGAGACGAAGTGTCCCTGTTCAAGGTAGATGGATACAACAGGCGAGTCGCTTCATGTGTAAGGATGTGTCGCAAGCCAGGCCCAGGAATGGGACAGTAGGGACCTTGCCTCGAAGAGCTAAGCTTTTGACCGGGGGTGGACTTTGGATCGCATCGAAAGCAA
Organism: Hirsutella thompsonii MTCC6686; assembly: GCA_000472125.2. Taxonomy (NCBI): domain Eukaryota; kingdom Fungi; phylum Ascomycota; class Sordariomycetes; order Hypocreales; family Ophiocordycipitaceae; genus Hirsutella; species Hirsutella thompsonii. The sequence continues at coordinate 187,301 of APKU01000026.1, read as the reverse complement.
CATGAAGGCACCAGAGGCGAGAAGAAAAAAAAGTAGAGGCACTGAGTGCGAGTTACTCCAAATAAGTGTCGTTATTTTCGGGAGGTACGGGTAATTGACTTACAGTTGTACGTAAAGTAAGGTCCCTTAGGGTAGGTCATGGTAGGGGGCGGGGGGGCGGGGAGCCGTCGACCCCAGCACGAGGGAGGTGGGCCGTATCTGAGGGCGCCTTGGGGGGGCACGGACAACGAGCGACACCAGCCCAGGGCTGGTGCAAGAGGTTGCCGGTACTGTACCTACGTACCCACCCGCATTAGCAACCCCCAAGGCAACTTGGCAGGCGCCGGCACGGCACCTTCACGTCAAGTTTTATGCTTCGCGTCAGAGACGTCTCGACTTCAGTTCGTCTCGTCGCTCTCCGCCACTCATTGACTGCTGTCGCTTGCATGCAGCGTTTGCCGCGCATGCTCAGCGCTGGACCAGGGGGACTCGGGTCCTCGAGATGGGTGAGTTGCCGCTATCCTCGCTTCGGCCGAGTCATGCCAGTGTCAAGTGTCGAGAGTCAGGTCAAGCTCGTCTTGTCCTGTCCTTTCCTGTCCTGTCCTGTCGCGCCGCCTGGGGCCCTTCCTGTCCACCCTCCCTTCCCTTTCCCCTTTCCTTCCACCGTCCTTCAATGTCTATCGCGAGAAGTCGCCAGGCCTGCGTCGCCTCTCCGTCGACCACTGCTGTCTCACGAGCATCTGCTGACGTCGCCCCGCCCTTACCTTGGCAGCCCCATCTCATCCGCCGCCGGATCACCCTCAGGATCCGCTCAAGAACACCGCCAGATCCGTGACGAGGCTCGACGACGAGGCCGACTCCGACAACCTCTGGGAGCGCACTGTTCGTCCCCACGTCTTCAGTCCCAACCTCGCCCGATATCCGACGCACTCGAGAGACTCGTCCACCGAGAGTTTCCCCTTGTCTCCCCGAATCTTGGCCTCACCTCGGCACCACCCCCCGCCCTCGCGACAGGTTATTGTGGCTGGCAGCGCCGAGCGCCAAGTCGAAGCCAGCAAGGCCGCCGCCGTATATGGTCATCATCGTCAGACCTCGATTGTCCACGGTTATCAACACTCGCGAAATGGCAGTCACGCAAGCTCCACTGGCCCCCTCAGCCCTCAGATGATTGCTGCTGCCGGCGTCGGGTTGGAACGACCAGACATGCAGTCCGTGGCTGCCCGACTCGAGGCTGATGCGGCCGTGCCCCCTCGCCCTACGACCGCCCTCGCCGGCCCCATGGCCAATTCAAACGGCTTCGCCATGGAGAGATCCGCCTCCGCCGCAGACATGCCCTCACCAGGGCCCGGCCCCCGCAAGCTCGAGCGGAGGCAGAGCAAATCCCGTCGCGACCAGGGAGCTCATCAGCCACATCCATCTCGTCATTACAGGGACGACCAAAAAACTGTTGGCGAATATGCCCTCCATGTCCTCTTCACCTCGGTATGTCGCCTATACCTCGATGCGGACCCTTTTGCCCTTGCTAACCTCCATCTCACAGTTCATCTCACAAGCTGAAGAGAAGCTCACCGAATGCATCACAGTCCCCTTCGATCCAGAGCCCCAGATCGAGCGGATATGCGGACCCGGCGTCGACCCAGCCTTCGATCAGCTCATTGTAGCGTTGGGCCACATCGCTAGCCCGAAACCGAAAGCCCTCATCGATTCTATGATGCTTTGGAGGAAGAGCAAGAGTGATGCCGCAAACGAAGCTCGCACGCAGCTTCAGCAGATGCGAAGCAATCACCCTGGAGGCCCGCTGCTTCGCCGCAACACGGAGCCTACGCAGGCAGGGTACGGAGGTGCCGACAACGCATCGCCCGGCAACATGAGTATGTCGTCAAGGCAAGAGTTTGTTGCTCAGCAAGAACGTCGTTCTACCGTCTCAATTTATATCCTTTGTCGCGTCCTTCTCGAGGTCATCAGTCAAAGCAATCTCGCTTCCATTACCTACGAAATGGAGGATAAGTTGGAAAGCATCATCTTTGGCCAACTCAAAATCGCCGACGCTGAACAGCTCATGGTCTCGCCACTCAAACTTGCCAACTGGAACCTGTTCGCTCAGCTTCTTGGGTATATGAGTGACATCAACTTTGCTGGCGTCACGAAGCGATTTATTGACGATCTCGAAGCTACCTTTGGCGAGCGCGTTATCAAGAGCCCGACCTCGTTTCAAGCGCGCGACGTCGAAGGCAAGATGGACCTCGTGCTTGGTGGTATGAAACACCTCCGCATCAAGATCTCTCCTGAAGGCGCATGGGAAGAGTCTTGCGCGTTTCTCGCTCACCTCGGGCGCATGTTTAGCAAGTCCCACGGTCCGCGAACCAAGACGGCCTTTTGTCAAGTCATTGACATGCTACTCCTCCCGATAGCGGCAAAGGCGAGCAACAGCCACCTCATGCATCCAAGATGGGCCGAGGTGCTCTCCGGAATTGGTCCTCGCCTGGCTCAAATGTTCATCAAACCTCGTCATTGGACTATTGCTTTTCCTTTAACCGCCACGATGCTCTGCGTCTCACCACCTGAAAATTTTGGCTCGCAATGGCTTCAACTCGTCCTGTCCCTGCAAACTAAAGCAAAGGACCGTCTCACCCGGCCTCTCTGCCTTCAAGTTATCTCGAGGCTTCTCTGGACATATCTTTACCGCAATAATGACAATTTCCAGAGTGTTATCCGAAAGTTGGACGACGTTATGAAGCTGGTTCTTCCACCTTCGAAGCGTAGCGTCATTTCTTTTGATCCAGCGGTCACGGAACCTTTGATACAGATTATCCGTATCATTGGCTTCAAGTACCCAGAATATTGCTTCAGAACAGTCATCTTTCCCCTTATCAACGCTGAACTGTTCGTCGCGAACAAGGAGCTCAAGGTCGAGCAACTAGATCCGGATAGGGTCGTCGTCGGCATCCGAGCCTTCCTCTGTATCATGTCGGACCTCGAAAAGGGCGAACAGGGTCAGCCTCCGTTTCCGCAAGTTTACGATGCGCCCTTCTCCGCTGAAAGACTGCCAACTTCGCCAATTCTCGCATCCCCCCGGCATGTCACTCACCCCACCGCTGGAAATGCTCAGAAGGAAGAGAACATTTCGCGCCCGGTCCTTACTCATGTCCTCAGCGACGGGGTCCGAGACTACTACCTTCAGTTCTGCAAGATCCTTGGCAAGATCACCATTGTATGCGATAACACGTTTGGAGGACAGGCCGCCCTCGACGAGAAGTTCAGTAGTCCTGGTTCCAAGACGCCAATTACGGAAACATTTAACTTCTCACGTCGTGACGAGCACCAGAATGCGTCCGATCAAAAGCAAGCATTTTACGAGCTTTTGCATGTGGCAGTACAAGCTCTGCCTCGTTGTCTTTCAGTTGAGATTCCGTTCAACTCCTTGATCAATCTTTTGTGCACGGGAACTGCCCATGTGCAGAATAATATCGCCGAGTCGTCTGCCAATTCACTCAAGGCTATCGCCAGACACTCTCACGCTCAGCAGGTCACCATGGGCTTCGCTCGCTTTATATTCAATTTTGATGACCGCTATTCGACAATGTCTGATGGCGGAATGCTCGGGCCTGGCCATATCGAGAGCACACTTCGACTCTATGTCGAGTTGGTTCAGATCTGGATAGAGGAGATTCGGCAAAAGACTCGAGACGCGGCAGCAACACCGGCCGACTCCAGTGCGTCAGACAAGAGGGCCTTGAAACTAGATCTGTCAAGCATATGGGCTGAGGTGGATCAGGCCGAAGCTCACGGTCTCTTCTTTCTCTGCTCACAGTCGCGACGCGTTCGTCACTTCGCCATCACAGTGCTTCGGCTCATAACAGAATTTGATAGGGCTTTGGGGAAAGACGCAGCGGAAGAAAAAGAGTCGCTTAGGCTCATAAATATTCTGGAAAATGACTCGAGCCAAGTCATGGACTTCAACGACGAACATCTCTCTGTAGCTGAACGCAGCAGGTTGCAGCGCGGATTGCAGACCTCTAACAGTAAAGGCGTTGTGGTGGAACTCTGCACCAGTGACGTTACTTACGACACGACTCTTTGGTTCAAGATATTCCCAAACCTGATCCGCATTGCATTCGATAAATGCCCCTTCGCTGTCGCCATCTGCCGAGACCTCATCTGCAACCGCATTCTGCAGCTTTACAAGCCCATCGTCGTCCTGTCAGAACCCACACGGGGGCTCTACTACGGAGGCGAACAGGCTACAAGTAGGATGCCCGCACGATCGCCAGCTACCCAACCCGAGGTTCTGATTGAGCAGTGGAAGCTCTATCTCATTTTTGCCTGCACTACACTTGCGGATCCTGGCAATCAGACACCCAATCTCTCCAAAGATCCTCAGCATGCTCGGAAAACATCGAAGCCCTCATCTGCAGACAGGATCGTGACTGCGCGAACGCTATTCAAGTACCTTATCCCGCTACTCTCGTCGTCATCAGCTTCAGTACGAGATGCGGTCGTGGTCGCAATGGGCTCCATCAACGTTCACATTTACCGAACTCTTCTGGAGGAGCTGCAAGGTCAAGCGTCGAGATGCAACGATGACGCGCGCGCTCGTATCCATCAGCGCACGAACAGCGCCCCAAGAAGGAATCGCAAGATGGATCTGCTACGAACAGAAATCACGCACGTATTCAAGCTAACGTCCTACTTCCTCCGAGAATCTCAGGTATACCAATCGGAGTTCTTTCTCAACACACTCACGTCCTATGCTAAAGACCTGAAATTGTTTTTGATGGATGGCGAGGTCCAGATGGACTGGGAGTTCCAGAAACTCCGACGCCACTATTGCGGCCTGATGGAGGCATTATTTGAAGGCATCAATCGAACCAAGGACCCTTCTCGCTGGATGACGTTTGAGTCGCGGAAGTCGGCGTTCTCCCTCATGGAGGATTGGTGCGGCTTCTCTCCGAATCAAAACCAGATTCGTGCCCGCGAGGACACTATGCGCCAGTCGCTTATTGATCAGCAAGGAATGGGAGAGCGAGGCACCGTCACTGCTGCAATGGAAATCGAGAAGCGCAATCTGAGAACAGCAGCCCTAAGTGCCATGGCAGCCCTGTGTGGTGGCCCCATCAGTGTCACGACAGAAAGCGGTGTCACATTGCAGTTTGACATTCGCCGAATGCTTGCCTGGATAGAAGCGATATTCAATTCGGGAAGCGACAGAATGAACGTCACGGGACGACGAGCACTGAAGAACCTGGTTATTCACAATCAAGAGTACCCGTATCTTCTCGAACACTGTGTCGCCCGGTGCTACCTGGCGGACTCGCCCAAAGTGCTCGGCAGCTATTTTTCGGTAGCCATAGAGGTATTGCAGGAGCACAGCAATTATCCCTGTCCTTTCTGGAAGCTCCTCGGGCTTTGTCTCTTCAATCTCGGCAACGACCAGAGCGAAATCAGATCAAAGTCGTCCGCGATGCTGCGGACAATGGAGGCGCGTCAACAACGAAACTCGAAGATTCAAGACTTCGACATCAGCATCTCCGACAAAACGCAGGCAGTCTATAAGCTTGCCCAATTCGAGATCTCCAAGCGGCTCGCCAAGCAGCATACAGATCAAGCCTTTCACATTATTTCCGAATTCACCTATTATTTCAAGGATCTGCAACCCGTGGCGCAAAGAAATGTCATCGCAGTCGTTCTCCCCTGGATACAGACGATTGAGCTGAAATTGGATCCCAACGGAGGACCGACTGCGCAGTCCTACGTCTTGCTTGCAAATTTGCTTGAGCTGACAATCAAGTCGAGCGGGGCCCTTCATAACGAGATCCAGGCCCTATGGCAGGCTCTTGCCACGGGGCCGTACCCCGGAAACGTTCGTCTCGTACTTGACTTCATTATGCAACTCTGTCTCGAAAGGCGCGAGCAGAACTTTGTCGAATATGCCAAGCAGATTGTGGTTTTCTTATCAACGACAAGCAGCACGCCGGGCATCAAGGTCGTCGAGTTCCTGCTCATGCAGATAACACCCAAGGCAATGGTTCCAAACGAAAAGAGGGAGGCAGTGGCGCCGCCATCGGATGTCAACAATCTCCCGTACTGTGCTGATCTTAGTGAGGTCTTGCCAATTGGCACGAAACAAGCGGGATTCTCGCTCGGCCAGCTGTCGCTGATACTCCTTGTCGATCTGATGGTATCTCCTGTGCAGCTGACCGCGGAGAATGTGCCTTTGCTCCTTCAGGTCGTCACCGTTCTATGGGATCACTACACACCTTTGGTCCAGGAACAAGCTCGTGAGATGTTGGTTCATTTGATCCATGAGCTTGTCATCTCCCGCATGGACGATGAGCTGCAAGGAAAGCTCAAGGAGCCGGTAGAGGACTTGGTTGACTTGATTCGACGTCACGACCGCTCCGTCGTCTGGGGCTACGAAGATAGCAACGGCAAGGTAGAAAACCATGACAACAAGGTGCCGCCTGGCATGGAACACTTAACGGCAGAGGTCGTCAAGACATTCGAGACGACATTTCCAGGGATCAAGGAGCAATGGGGACGCCTCTCGTTGACCTGGGCAACGTCATGTCCAGTTCGTCACTTGGCGTGCCGCTCATTTCAGATTTTCCGATGCGTCCTGACATCTCTTGACCAGTACATGCTCGGCGACATGCTCGCGCGTCTCTCAAATACCATTGCAGACGAAGACCCCGAGATCCAATCATTCTCCATGGAGATTCTCACAACCCTAAAGACCCTGATTGTCAAGCTTGACTCCGATAAGCTGCTCACGTTCCCACAGCTCTTCTGGACCACGTGCGCATGCCTCGAGTCGATCAACGAGAGGGAGTTCCTGGAAGCCGTGGAGATGCTCAATGAATTGCTACGCAAGATGGACCTGAGAAACGCAAACGTCCGCAGGCTCATTGCCGACGGCCAACCGGGCCGCTGGGAAGGTCAATTTGAAGGGATCCAGCCACTAATCTACAAGGGTCTTAGGTCGTCGGTTTGCTGGAAGCCGTCGCTCGATTCTCTAGACAAGCTCTTGAAACTCCCTGGAGATGCTCTCATCGGCGACGACCACCGGCTGTTTTTCTCTCTTTTGGCCAATTTCCCTCGATTTCTCAATGAACTCGAGCGAGGAACCCCGAGCGAGGAGTCTTTCAAGACGGCAAGGCTTTTGTTGGCAGAAACAGATAAGCAGGGTCTGGAACCAGTCGGACATCCACTCGAAGACTACATCGCCGGGAAGCACCAAGACGGAGGGGAGTTCTTGAACCAGATGTTCCTGGGCATTCAGGAGTGTTACCTGCCTCGGCTCGAGTTCAAATTGGTGACTTTCTTGATGGGTTTGCTTACGAACTCGCTGTCTTGGGTCAAAGTGCAGACAATGCGCATACTTTGTGTCGTCATCCCGGCCATTGACATGCGCAATCCTGAGCTGGCTGGGCATGGCTCGGATCTCATCTCACCGTTGCTTCGCCTCCTGCAGACAGAATACTGCATGGGCGCTCTTCAAGTCTTGGACAATATCATGACCATGTCTGGCAGCCATATGGACAAGCACCACCTCAGAATGAGCATGACGCGGTCGACGTCCCGAGCTGTGCGCAAGGAATACGAACGCACTCAGAGTCTTTTCGGAATCCCGGAAGTATCTGGCTGGTCTATTCCCGTTCCCGCCAAAAAGACAGAGGCGACTCGTGCCAACATCCACGCTGCGTTCTACATGTGCCAGAGCATCGAGGGCTCATCGACAGAGGTAACCCCGACTCCTGAGGTCGAGTTTCACGCGGATGACTTCCCATACGGATACTACGATGCTCCTGAGAGGACGGACACTATGCTCTCGGACGAGGGGCGTGCTGATGCTACAGCCGGCGATCTGGTGACCAAGTTGGATAGTCTTGACGACTTCTTTGACGAGCCCTCGAGTCCGCACACGGACGATGATGGACGATCCTCGAGAACAATCACCGAATTCACCCCCGACTCTTACGAATCTGGAACGGAACTATACGACGAGCAGATTCTCCCAATTCTACACGAGGCTTCTAATAATACCTCTTTTCAGAACGGCTTCGTCGATCGGCCAATATTGACGCCGCGTGATGTTGCTTCCAACACAATGAATCCTGGAGCTTTTACGGCAGCAATGCCTGTGCGCCCCGGGCTCCATTCAAGGTCCATTACGTCTCCATCTACGCCTGCTTCTTCACACATGCAATCCCACATGCACATGATGGGCGAGGTTGTATCTGATGACGAGTATTTGTCGGGGGGACTCTCGGACATGGAAGATGAGCGGTCCGAGGCTCAGCAAGGTGATTCGGCATTCTTTCTCGAGAGCATGATCAAAGAGACGCGTCAGAGTCCGTATCCAGCTACTCGGCGATTCATGAGCAAGTCCCGCGACGAGGGACAGCGCGACAAGACAGGTACACCGAGTACACCCCGGATGCCGAATAAGACGTTCCCTACCAGGATTCCCGGGCCTGGCGAGGGCGCATGAGACGGGTCACAATTTTGAAGCCACAAGTTTTGCAATCTGATCACAGACGGCGGCAAGCAATCATCTGGCAAGAGTGAAGCACTTTTTTCTACATTTCTGGATCATGACCGGTGGACATGGAAAGCATAGACAGGTTGGATAGGCCAGCCGCAATTTTCTGTTACGCGGCGGCGTGCATGGAGAGGCAAAGGGTGTCTGCCAAGAGGGAAATAGAGCGGCAGCAATCAACGCCGGGCGTATGGGCGCAATGTCAAAAAGTTTGGGGATCATGGACAAAGCCTTGCAATCTTGAAAAATATGTGATTAGCAAATAATGAAAGTTTTGAATCAAGAGGCCATCTGTAAAAGAACTGACATTTGTCCAATCTCTGGTCCTTGGTGCCGCACTGAGAAGGCTTGCATCGCTACAAAGTCTGATAGATTGGGAAGAAGTGGTCCACCACAGACATTGTGGTGATCAACTCGCGATGAGTGTTCCTTGAATACGAACCGCGGTGTATGTATAGACTTGGACGAATGTCGGACTTGGTGAAGTCTTGCTTAGCACAAGACTGATGGTTTAGTATCGGTGTCGGGTGGAGTAGTCTGTTTTGTCCAGAGATTAGCGAGGATTCGAGGAGTAGGATACCCTCACAGGGGAAGGAGGGGTGGTTTGCGAACCCTTGGGGCTAACGACGAGACCGCGTCCCTTCTTTGCGCCGCGGTAGATTGTCTCGATGATGTCGATGAGCTCCTGCTTATCCTCGAGGACCCAGTTGAGCTTGTTGTTGTTGCCGGTGCCAAAGTCGCACATGATGTGCTTGTTGCGAAAGAAGAACATGATGGTACACGGGTCGTAAAGTTCTATATAAAAGAACAAGAGGGAGTCAGTCAAGTGTCAGTGTTAGTGTCAGTGCTAACACTCATGCAGCTCAAAGAGGGCGGCGAGATGGGCATCTGCCCCCTCCCTCCAAAAGGTCGACGCACCGTACATCTGGTTGAAGTCGGGCACCTGGTCAATGTCGCATACATAGACGACGGCAAAGCTCTTGACCTTGTCGGCGATCTTGTATAGGACTTCGTCCTGGCGCATGCAGTCCGGGTCCCAGTCGCGGCCGAAGCGGATGACGACGAGGCGCTCCTCCTCGCTCAGGATGGCCTGGTCGACGTGCCACCCGGAGTTGAGGTGGGGGATCACGACGGAGCCCATGCCTACCAAGTGCTGAACTCGAATACGCTTCGATATCGGCAGGTGTGTTGAGAAAACTGGGTATTTCGCGCCGTGTCGTGAGTGCTGTAGAGGTCTTGTATCGGTATGAGTGATGTAATGTGATGATGACTTGGCTTGCGATGAAGATGTCAGTTGAAAATGGGCCCCACAGGCCGAAAAGAGAGGCTCTCGACGCCCCACATAGCGGCCTCACGAACGGCAGGCCCCGCAGCCAAGAGGGAGCCGCATGGATTAGGTAAGCGATATGCCAGGGTCCAACTCTTGTCGAGGCAGCTTTTCTTGTTCGAGAGAGCCTGGTAATCAGACGACACAGCTCAGCAACTCTATGGGCGTAACTTGTCGATACGGCCCGCGCAGAAACCTAGCGGCGCAATACAATGAGATGGGCCAGCCTGGTTCTGCGGAGGCACCTGGTCCACCCACGGCTGAAATGCTCAACATGGCCCAAGGTCACCTTTCAGCGTCAATCACGAGCTTACAGCAAGAACGCCGAGAAGCAGATGGATGAGCTGATGCTGCAATACCCCGAATCCGCTTCAACTAATCACTGGGATCTGGTTAGCTTTCTCGGTTACACTAAGCGGACAGGACTGGATGTCAAGTCGACCGTCTATGTAGGCACACACTACGAGTACACGGTGGCTGCGGCGCTATCGAGGCACGGCTTCTCGCTGAAGCGCATCGGGGGCGCGTCGGATCGCGGCACCGACCTCATCGGTATCTGGAATCTGCCATCGCTGCCTCGCCCGCTGCGTGTCCTGCTGCAGTGCAAGGCCGGCGCCGGAGCCCAGCGTGTCGGACCGCAGCACGTCCGCGAGCTTGAGGGCGCCTTTGTCGGCGCGCCGCCCGGCTGGCGCGGCGATGGCGTTCTGGCCCTGCTCGTGGGCGAGCGCGCCGCCACCAAAGGCGTGAGGGACGCCCTCCGCCGGAGCCGCTGGCCCATGGCCTTTGTCTGCTGCTCAAAGACCGGCACCGTCAGCCAGATGCTTTGGAACGGGTGCGCCGAGCAGCAGGGTCTAGAGGGGTTCGGCGTCGCTCTCAAGCATGACCTGGCTGGTGGGGAGAAGGCGATTGTCATGACGCGCAATGGCAAGGTCATTGAATGAGCACTCTGAAACATTTGGCTGCATGTGGCAATCTACAAATTCAGTCGCACTTTACACGATGCCTACGGCACTTGGGATATGCCTCGCTTGGTAGGCGAATGTCCGTCTAGTATTGCGACATTGGTTGCGCCGGTGGCGCCTCGATGGACGAGGTATCGACCGCCACAACCTTTCCGCCCATTGCGCTCTTGCCCATGCCAGCTGGGACGTTCGCCGTAACGACGTACAAGGTCTTCTGGTCCTGCTGCGTCCTGCCAAACGCGCACGCCGTGTCCTTGGCGACGCTCTCATCGCCATTCCCGCCGGCAATCGTCATGGCCGTCATCTTCTTGCCCGGCGCGGCGAAGAAGACTGTGCCGACCTGATTGGTCGTCCCCCAGAAGCCGCGCTCGTCGTGGGTGAAGTCGTCGATTAGGGGTTTGGGGCCCGGCGCGCGGACCACCGTCTCGATCGGATCGTGAGGTTGCGGGTACCCGTTGGGGTCGATGGGTACGCGGTACAGAATGCCGGCAAAGGTGTGGGAAAAGTATAGGTATCCGTCGACGACCTTGATGCCGTTGACGCCAATCTGTAGCGGCGAGTCGGCAAAGGGCGTCATCTCGGCCACTCTGACTGCGACTTCGGTCTTGCCCGTCTTGATCTCTAAGCGCCAAATGAGCCCGAGCGCCGAGTCAGCGATGAGGACGGCCTCGCTGACCCCCGGCAGAGCCGCCATGCCGTTTGGAAACGCCATGTCGGGATGCCTAGCGATCTGCTTCACCGAGTGCCCTCCGCTGCTGCCATAGCCGTCACCGTCGCCGCGGAAGTCGACAAGCCACGTCTCGGCCGTGCCGTTGACCTGCTTTCCGGGAGACGTCGAGTTGCACCCGACGACGACGAAGAGCTCGGGCGATGGCTCGGCGATTCCCAACAAGCCCGTGACGGAAGGGAACTTGTGGAGAACCTTGACGGCGGGTTTCGTACTCCAGGGGCGGGGCAGAGTCAGGAGCGCCGCGTGAGGCGCGTTCTGGGTGACGAGGAGGTTTCCGTTCTTGCGGACGGCGATGTTCTCGATCCACGTCGCCGTGGAAAACTGGTGCAAGATCTTGGGCGCGGTGCTCGGCGCAGCGTTGCCGCTTGGGTACGGTTCTTGGACGGCACTCGAGCTCTCTGCCGACACGGCTCGGCCCAGGAACGAGGTCAACAAGACGAATTGCCGAATCATTCTGCCTATGCGATATGGTCGATATGCAACAGGATGTTCTGCTCTCGAGGGCGCAAAATCAGAACAGAGCAGCCGTTGAAAGCGGCTGAGCCAGGACTATCTCAGCCTTATAATCTGCCCGCAACGTGATTCAGGTTCGAGTCTGGGCATGGTCCTCCTTGATTGCCCGGCTGGCTGTGCTTCCCTCCCTCTTCCTCTCTCGCTGCCTGGGCAGCGTGACGCAGGCCCTGCATTCTTGTCGTGGACAGTTTGGACTAGGCGCTGGTAGGGAGAGACAGCTTCCCGCCTGGGCCGGAATGTCGCTGGATTCCTCAGCCACGGCCGCATGGAGACTTGGGCCCTACGCGGTGTGTGTAAGGCTGGCATGACTTTTGATCTCATCTTGCACGAGGGAAAACGGTCTTGACGAGGGAGGGTGTCCTTTTGCTCGGCACTGGCTGATGGAGGGTCTGATGGTGGTGGTGGTGTCGAACCCTCATGGCAACAACAGCGAGGAGGGAGGGTTAGGTCGGCGAATCAAAGTTCAACTGGCAGATGCCATTTTAAGAGATCATGCGAGAATGATTGTTCTACAGAAGACGGTTTGTGACGGGGAGGGATGGGTGCGACTCTCTCCGTCTCACGCGACATTCAGACATGCGAGGGTTCACCGTGAAGATGCTCTTTCTTTTCTTACGAACCTGCAGACACACACCACACATGCTAAAATCAATGTACGACTACGCCTCACCAATCGGAAACGACCCATTGGAGGGGAATGGACCAAGATGCAAAGCTAGCATCTGTGATCGATTGCCGTTTTTTTACTTTTTTAAATCGTTCTAGGTTTTGCGGACGTCTATTAGCGCAGGTCCATGAAGAAACGCCATGATGATGGGATCAAGAACGACAAAAAAAAATACAACAAGGGAACAATGTCGTCGTCATCAACTTTGAAGAACAAGGTATCAAGAAACAAGAATTGGATAGAATCGAAAGAAGACAAGGATGGTCCGATTGGGGGTTGCATGCGGCAGTGCCTCTCTCATCCGATACTTTTGACAAGACCTCTCCTCCTTTCCCTTTCCTCTTTTATTTCCTGGTCTTTTCCACTTGATCGGAAGAGCATCTCCGGCCCGGGGGCCAGCGCTAGACCGCATGCGCTGGCTCTACCTGCCTTAGTACCTGGATGAGGATGATTCGTCGTCGTGTAAGTTACTTTGTATATTTGTATCTTACGATGTACGATGTACGTACGCAATAATTCGTCTGCCAGCGGGACAGTGGGAGTAAATCGCCGTCCACGTCGCCCGCTTCTTCCCACTTTCGACCACCCCTGACATGCATACACACATACATACCTTACATACGATGCTCCATACACATACATACACACACGTACACACACATGGATGTATGAAACGCAGAGCTGCAGAAAAGCATGTGACAATTGGTACCCAATTTTCCCCTTTCCTCTCTCCCACCCCAATTGCCAGCGAAAAAAGAGGGACCCCCCCCTTGTTGTTGAGCACTCCATGACATCACGGAGGGAGAATAAACCCAAACAAGAGTGTGCTACTTTCTTCCTTTGACGGCACGTCGGAAATTGTATCTGTCCAAGATTACTGTACCATGACGCCAGCCTCGGAGCAGTAGACCGAAAGCGAGACATACACCACACACGAACCGACGATTGTCGTCCCTTCAGAGCGGAGTTCGGAGTAAGACAGACGGAGTAGATACGGATACGCATACCTATATATCAGCAGCGAGCAAGCAAGCAGCAGAATCCCCCTCCCTTTTTTCTCAGATGCATTCTTTCCCCCCTTCCATCTATCGATCGCCTCCAGTCTCGCCGACCCGCCGTTCGCCGACATTCAGCATGGGTTCTCCAGAGCGTGTCCAAGAAACCTCTTCTTCTGCTGCGACTGGTTCGAGGAGCAGTCATCGGGGGGACAAAGAGAGTCGACATCGGTCGAATGACAAGAGTTCGCACAGGGACGGCGGCCACCGAGACCATGCCGAGAGTCGACACAAGGCGGATGAAAAGGGACAAAGAGATGGCCATCGCGAGCATGCTGACAGTCGGCCCAAGTCGGATGAAAAGGAAAAGGGACAACGAGACGGACAGCGCGAACATGCGGATGCTCGACCCAAGACCGAAGACAGCGGCTCGAGAAACGGACAGCCCGACGACAAGTATGCGGACAACCCGGTCGCCAGCAAGCCGATTGTCGTCACTGGGATTCCCGAGGTCGTGGTGACGGAGCAGCGGAGGCCCTTTTTGCAGCCCGAGGACAAGATTAGGCTGCCTCATACGGGTACGGCGAAAGCACGCAACGCGTACCGAACAGAGTCATGATGGCTAAATGTCGAGTTTCTACAGGAACACCCCGTGTAAATCTCGCGGCTACGTACGCATGTCCAGAGGGCACGACGCGCGGTGACTGGGCCGAGCGTCACAAGCACCAGACTGTGAGTGCTTTTCTTGTTCTCATCAGAGCACCTACAGAAGAAAGAAGACATGCTGACAAGTTTACCGGCAACAGGTTCTTCAGCAACACTGCGAGTTCTTTGACCGAGTAAGCTATCCGAGAAGACAAAATCGTTTCAACTAGTCACCGTGGAGAAGTCGAAGGGGGAAAAGTGCTGACGAAACAATCTCTCTAGGACCGAGACGGCGTCATCTGGCCCATAGACACCTTTGTGGGCTTCTACGCGCTGGGCTTCGGTGTCGTGCTGTCCATTGCGTCCATGCTCATCATCCACGTCAACTTCTCGTACGCGACGCTGCCGACCTGGGTGCCGGACCCCTTCCTGCGCATCTACCTGGCCAAGATCCACAAAACCAAGCACGGCAGCGACAGCGGCACCTACGACACCGAGGGCCGCTTCGTCCCGCAAAAGTTTGAGGACATGTTTGCCAAGTACGCCGACGGCCGCGACTTTATGAATGTCGCCGATGTCCGCAGGCTGCTTCACGGCCAGCGCCTGCTTGCGGACCCGATTGGTTGGGGCGGCGCGTTTTTTGAGTGTGAGCGATGCCCTTTTCTTTTGTGAACATGACTTTTGTGAATGTGATGTTTCAGAAGAGTATGCTTATACATGCACGTGTGTATGTGTGTTGGGGAACAACTCGGCTAACTACGATTCTGTATAGGGGTCGCGACATACATCTTGCTATGGCCTGAAAATGGACGCATGGCCAAGGAGGACATTCGCGGTGTGTATGATGGGAGCATCTTTTATACGATTGCTGCGAGGAGAAAGAAAGCTTCTTCTTAAACTGTAGGTTGTTGAGTTGTCAAGCTCTGTCTGGCTTGTCTGAGCAAAAAGGCCTCTGTTGTTGCAAGTTATTCTCTTTTGTACAGCTTATATCATGGACACTTGTATGGCAGGCGGACTGTATGAATATTGACGCAAAATTGACAAAGTGAATATACAACCATCAACATACAACCATCAACAACTCTTACTCTCGTGCATCTCGCGTATCACGGTAAACTCGGAGGTAATATAGGGTATGCGGAAGAACGGCTGATGGAAACTAACTTAACGTACATACTAAACGAGTTGCCGTACATGGCTTAGCTCTTCATTCATTCACACTCCTTCGAGAATAACCATGGCGCCGCCGCTAGTTAGTCATTTACCGCGCGCTTCTCTTCACTCCAAGAGTCTTTCATCAGTCAGCCCTCGAGTGTTTCACCCCCCCAAAAGGGTAAGCTTGCTTTAAGGGGGGAGGAAGAGGTCAGAGAGAGACGCCTTACAAATCAAGAGGTTTACCAAGAAAAGCCACGACAAGAGAGAAAGGAAAGACTCTCCTTCTACTGAGCAACGCATTCTTTGACCAATTGCAGCAAATTTGCTTGATAATCCATGTTTCGACTGCCGCGTGAGATTTACTGCCCGTACACGGTTCATGGCTGAGCGCTAATTCCGCTTACCTACCCCTTTTGCTCCTGGTTATGCTCATCCGCAACTCCGCAGTGAAGCAGTGTCTCGTGCAAAGGGAAGCTTGATTGAGATGTTGCATTTATAATACGCGAAATGGGAGTTGATGGCAGGAAGTCTGTGTGTATAAGTAGAATGGCACGTCGGGCTATGGAGCAGCATCATCAATCCCATCATCTCATCAAGTCTCAAGTCAAGTTCAGTCAATAACACTCAATAACAAGCAATTCGTATATACATTGCTCTTTGGCTCAACTCCTCTCATCCCAACCCAGCAAATCCGCAAGCAAAATCATCATGGCCAGCCTCAAGCCCATCACCGTCTGGACACACGGTACGAGCCTCGACTCTCTCGTCTCTTCCCTTGCCAAAATATGCGAGAAAGCCCCGACTAACAACAAGTCCCAAACAGGCCAGGGCCCGAATCCCTTCAAAGTCCTGATTGCGCTCGAAGAGCTCGGCATCCCGTATGAAGCGGTACGACCTCCCCCCCAAGACGAATTCGATCACCGTGTCGTAAACCTTGGAGATTTCCGACTGACGGACCCTATCCTTTATGTAGATCCCCGTGTCGGAACCCAAAGGCGAGGCCTTTCTGGCCATCAACCCCAACGGCCGGCTGCCCGCCATCAAGGACCCCAACAACGACGACTTCATCCTCTGGGAGTCGGGCGCCATCCTCGAGTACCTCGTCGAGACGTACGACAAGGAGGGAAAGCTGACCCTGCCGTCGGCCGCCGACAAGTGGCGCCTGAAGCAGTATCTGCACTTTCAAATGTCCGGTCAGGTGAGCAACCACAGACTCGACGTCCTTCCCTCTTCCCCCTCCCTTTGGCAAACGCACTTCTTCATGCTAATGACGATGACTGCGATAGGGCCCCTACTTTGGCCAGGCAGTGTGGTTCCGCAAGTTCCACCAAGAAGACCTGCCCAGCGCCAAGAAGCGCTACGAGGAGCAGACTGTGCGCGTCTTTGCCGTGCTCGACGCCATTCTCAAGGACAAGACGTACCTAGTCGGCGAGAAGTTGTGAGTTTTCATCTTCCTTTTCCCTGCCCGTGTTCCCCGGTATTTCCTTGCGTGTAGCGTTCACACCCCCTTGGGCTGGTTGACGGACATGACTGACCCCCCTGTGTCAATGTATAGCACGTATGCCGACCTCTCCTTCATCCCCTGGAACCGCGTCATGCAGGGCTTCTTGACCGACGTCTGGGAGGACAACGATGTGAAGAACAAGTATCCCAGCTTCGTCGCTTGGCATGAGCGCTTGATGGCGCGTCCTTCGGTCAAGAAGGCGTATGGGCAATAGATTGATGAGTGTGAGGAGTAAGTGTTGCAGACTTCAACGGCGAACGGGCAGGCTGGCATGATACATGCACTATACAATCATAGAGCGAGTCGAATGTCAAGAAAACTTGATTGAACTTTGAAAAGTGCGGTGGCTTTCGGTATAAAGGATGTGATGATAGCTTAGGACGTCGGAATGTCGTGCTTGACTGCCACCTTTCTACCAAATGACTGTAATCCATGACTCAGTTACTTGCCGACTTTGTCCGAAGCAATAGTCGAACCAACCTAGTCATCCGGTCCAGCTCCTTGAGTCGTCTGCTCGTCGTCGAGACAGATAGGTCTTTTCCCCAAATCGTGACGGCTCCTCTAACCCAGACGCCATGTTCGCAAGACGTCGTTACTCTCCTGGCGCGATACATGTTAACGGCCGTTTCATAGCGTGAAGTCCCAGACGCACCCTCCCCTCGCTGACGTGTCAGTCTTCCCACATGGCCGCCTTGGCCCTGCTGACCTCCTCGACGCGCCTCTGCTCCGCCGCGCGCTCCTCCTCGCGGCGCTTCTTCTCCTGCTCCCGGATGGACCGCTGGTAGGCCTTTTGCTCGTCCGTCTGCTTGGGCGCCTTGAGACCCAGACCCGCCGCGATCATCCGCCTGGCCACGGCGTCCGTCTTCTCCGGCCGCCGCGCGGGAAGGCCATCTGCCGCCGCCGCCGATGACCTCGTCGAAGTGGAATCCTGCCCGGGTGTCCAGCCGTGCATAGGGCCGGCGCCTAGCTCGGGCGATCGCGGCTGGGGCGGCGGCGGTGTCCGGACAGGTGACGAGGCTCTTGATGATGAGTGCGATTTCACCCCGTCTTCCTCTTCTGAAGACGACACGTCTTCGTCTTCCCAGGAATCGACAACCTTTTCCTTCTTCTTCTTCTTCTTCTTCGTTCCTTTTTGGTCCTGGGTCTTTGGCTTCTTGGGTGCGCTCTTGGGTGCCGGCTTGCTGGCTGGTTTGCTCTCTGAGTCGTCGAGCCGCAGGCCTGACAGTGATGGCGCAGACTCGTCCTGATCTTTTGCCGAAGACGCCATTACCGCGTAATGTGTGTTCAAGACGCAGTGGACTTGATCGAAACCTCTAGACGAATCAAGACTGTATGTTCGAATGTCCGCAAAGACTCATGGCATCCATGGCCGGCGACCTTCTGGCCTCCTCCTGAT
The DNA here is from genome assembly GCA_000472125.2 of Hirsutella thompsonii MTCC6686. Classification (NCBI taxonomy): domain Eukaryota; kingdom Fungi; phylum Ascomycota; class Sordariomycetes; order Hypocreales; family Ophiocordycipitaceae; genus Hirsutella; species Hirsutella thompsonii. Next base: position 168,889 of record APKU01000026.1, on the reverse strand, counting down.
GCATCCACTATGGGCAGGTGATGCCCGGTCAGGCCGGGTACGTACCGTGTGCCGGAGAGAGCGTTGGACGGGGACCGTGGCTAAGGTACCTTAGGTAAGTTACTACCGGGGTCATGGTTCAATCGAGGCGTCACCTTTTTCTGGAAGCCCGAGGATGAGCCGATGGAAGCTCCTCGATGCTCTCAACTTTGAAGACTCCGCTGGTGAGGTAATAGCCGCTAGCTTGAAGTACCCAGGTAGGGAGGTACGTACGTGCTGTACCTTAGTAGCCGCCAAATTTCTTGCCGAATGATGTCGTCGTGCTTTTTGCCGTCCCATGTCTCCATTTGTCCCATTTGATATCCTCATCCTCGAGCGCCCCAAAAAGTCCGCCGCCGCCACCCATAAACCCGCCAACTTACCCGACCTCTCCTCTGCGGCGGCGATGCTCTTCAGTGCCGTCGTCTCGACGCGCATATCCTCCTTCCAGTCGTAGAGAGCTTTCCACGTCTCCAATTCCGCCTGCTCTCGTCTCCCTCGCCGCCGATCCCTCTCTGCTCGGCCGAGTCTCGGCTTTGCCTCTCGACGAGCCGACGACTTTCTCTCGCCGCCGCGATCCGCACATTCTTCAGCCACAATCATGATTCCCCGGACTCGTACGCCCGGGCGTATCGTGCTCGAGCGTTCGAGGTCTCAGCTCACGAGAGCTCTCTCCAGACCGCTACCGAGAACCTCTCTCCTCACGGGGCGCAGTTTATTGTGCCCGCAGTCATGCGCCCGCCCATTACCTGCACTCGCTTCACGCCTGAGCTTGGCCAATTTCACGTCGAGTGCCTTCGTCAGCAAAGATAGAGATAACAAAAACAAGGGCGGCCACTTCTTCGACTCGTCACTCGAACCGCCAACCGAGCCGTTATCCGAGGAAGAAGCAAAGGCGAATCTCGAACACAAAAAGGCCGAAGAGAATGTTGCCGCAGAGCGCAAAAACACTGGCTCAGAGTCTTCTGCCGCTGGCAAGTCCGAGAGCAGCGGCTCGTCTTCTGATGGTAAAGCTGCTGGTAGCTCTGCAGGCTCAAGCTCCCCTCCCGCGGACGGCGGCTCAGGTGGTGATGGAGGCAAAAGAGGTCGCAAGTCCGCCGAAAAGGCACTTCAAAAACCTGTCGTACCCGACGTTTATCCTCAAGTACTCGCGATACCGATTGCCCGGAGACCGCTCTTCCCGGGCTTTTACAAGGCCATCACCATCAAAGACCCCGACGTCGCCACTGCCATCACCGAGTCCATCAAGCGCGGCCAGCCCTACGTCGGCGCTTTCCTCTTCAAGGACGAGAACGAAGACGAGGACATTATTCGCAATGTCCAAGACGTACACGAGGTCGGCGTCTTCGCCCAGATCACGAGCGCATTCCCGATACACGGTCAAGAAGGCGCCATGACCGCCATTCTATACCCCCATCGACGAATCCGATTATCAAGCCTTTTGCCACCCGGGAGCCATGAGTCCAAAAAGTCGGAAAGTAAGGCCGAGCCCGAAGTCCCGGAACCGATCCCGTCCAAGTCCGCTGAGGATGGCACTCAACAAGACAAGAAGGGAGACGTCGTGGCTAGCTTTGAGGAGAGTGCTGTCGAAAAGAAGCCCGATCAAGTTGCCGAGAAATACGAGCCCACTTCGTTCCTCAAGAAATACCCTGTCAGTCTTGTCAATGTGGAGAACCTGGCGGACGAGCCGTTTGACCCCAAGAGTCCCGTCATTCGGGCCGTGACAAACGAAATCGTCAATGTCTTCAAAGAAGTTGCTTCCATGAACAACCTTTTCCGCGACCAGATAACAACCTTTTCCGTGAGCCAAAATACCGGCAATGTCACCTCGGACCCGGGCAAACTGGCAGATTTCGCGGCCGCCGTCTCGTCTGGCGAGCAAAATGAGCTGCAGGAAGTTCTGTCATGCGTCAACGTCGAGGAGCGCATGCAAAAGGCACTCATCGTGCTGAAAAAGGAACTCATGAACGCGCAGCTGCAATCCAAGATTACAAAGGACGTCGAAAACAAAATCAGCAAGAGGCAGCGGGAATACTGGTTAATGGAGCAGATGAAAGGCATCCGCCGCGAACTAGGCCTCGAGTCCGACGGCAAGGATAAGCTGGTGGAGAAGTTCAAAGAAAAGGCTGGGAAACTCGCCATGCCCGAGGCTGTTCGCAAAGTATTTGATGAGGAGCTTAACAAGCTTGCCCATCTCGAGACAGCGGCTTCCGAGTTTAATGTGACAAGGAACTATCTCGACTGGCTCACTCAAATACCTTGGGGCCAAAGGAGCCCCGAGAACTTTGGGATCCCGAACGCCGTCAAGGTTCTAGACGAGGATCACTATGGCCTGAAGGACGTCAAGGACCGGATTCTTGAGTTCATCGCCGTCGGCAAATTGCGCGGCACGGTTGAGGGCAAGATTCTTTGCTTCGTGGGTCCTCCTGGTGTCGGTAAGACGAGCATTGGCAAATCCATCGCCAGGGCTTTAAATCGCCAATACTACCGGTTCAGCGTCGGCGGCCTGACAGACGTGGCCGAGATCAAGGGCCACCGCCGGACGTACGTCGGTGCTTTGCCTGGGCGCATCATTCAAGCGCTCAAGAAGTGTCAGACGGAGAACCCCCTCATTCTGATTGACGAGGTTGACAAAATTGGTCGCGGATATCAGGGGGATCCTTCGTCAGCGCTGCTCGAGCTGCTGGACCCGGAGCAAAACAGCTCTTTCCTGGACCACTACATGGATGTGCCGGTCGACTTGTCCAAGGTGCTATTCGTCTGCACGGCCAACATGACTGACACGATTCCGAGGCCGCTACTGGACCGCATGGAGCTGATTACGCTCTCCGGCTACGTCGCGGACGAAAAGAAGGCTATCGCCAACAAGTACCTAGCCCCTGCCGCCAAAGAGGCCGCCGGTCTCAAGGACGCCAAGGTCGAGCTCACGGGCGAGGCGATTGAGGAGCTCATCAAGTCATACTGCCGCGAGTCGGGTGTACGTAACCTCAAGAAGCAGATCGAAAAGGTCTACCGTAAATCCGCACTCAAGATTGTCCAAGATCTCGGCGAGGATGTCCTACCCGAGGAGGAGGCACTCACCGAGGAAGGAAAGTCTGCGCTGCAGGAAGAGGAGCGAAAGGCAACAGAGTCTACCCAGGGTGGCGCAGGAGAAAATGGCGAGAAAGCAGCCGCGGACTCCGGCGAGGTCGAAACTGCGGAGAAGCCGCGGAAGCCCCTGAGGGTACCCGATTCGGTCCAAGTCGAGATCGGCAAGGACAACCTTACGGATTATATTGGGCCACCCGTCTTCACGTCTGATCGCCTCTATGATGTCAGCCCGCCAGGTGTCTCCATGGGCCTTGCCTGGACGCAGATGGGCGGCGCGGCCATGTACATCGAGTCCATCCTGCAGGCGCCCCTACGGCCGAGCACGAGGCCGCAGCTAGAGATCACTGGCAACCTGAAGTCTGTCATGAAGGAGTCGACGACGATTGCGTACTCGTTCGCCAAGGCTTTCATGGTCAAGCAGTTCCCCGACAACCACTTCTTCGACAAGGCCAAGCTGCACTTGCACGTCCCTGATGGTGCGGTTTCCAAGGACGGCCCGTCGGCGGGCATTACCATGGCCACTTCCCTCATGTCTCTTGCACTGGACGTCCCGGTCGAGCCCACCGTCGCCATGACCGGTGAGCTTACATTGACTGGCAAAGTGTTGAGAATCGGAGGCTTGAGAGAAAAGACTGTCGCGGCCAGGAGGGCGGGCTGCAAGACCATCATCTTCCCCAAGGACAACATGTCGGACTGGCTTGAGCTTCCCGAGGTTGGTCATTGACTCAACCCCCTTGAATGATTCAAGTATGACACGTACACGGTTCACTGACGTTCGCTTCAATCTAGAATATCAAAGAGGGTCTCGACGGTCACGCGGTCAGCTGGTATGGCGAGGTGTTTGACCTCGTGTTCCCCGACCTCGACCGCGACCTGGCCAACCAGTGTAAGATTTGCGAGTGGCGGAGCCAGAAGAAGGAGGAGCACGAGCAGTCCAGCGACGAAAAATAAATGGAAACACTTAGATCGAGGCTTCTGTATCTGTGCATGAAGGCGGGCGATGCCGGGCCTGTGGAACACGAGCTCTTGGCCCCGCCCCTTTCCCCCTCGGGGCTGCGGGCCGCGGCATGATTTGGCGTTTATGAGTTCTTTTGGGCACGATCTTCAGGGAGTGAGCTTCGGAAAGGAGGTGAGGAGGGTGATGTACCGGGGCGCTGGCCGGACTGGATTTTGTAAAATACACACACGCACACACTCCTATTCTATTGGCGGCGTTGGCGGCGGCGACGATGGTGCTGACGAGGGTGGTGGGCTATACAACCTGTACAGAAGCGGCTCCGGCTGGCCAGTCATCGGATGCCCATAATAGAACCCGGGTCGCCAGGGATACTGCCCCGACGTGCATGTGCCAAGGATGGTTTGTGCGTGCCAGGCACCATTCGAGATCGCGCGTCGACTCGGGCAAGCGCAAACATGCAGACGGTGACGAGTTCTTGGAAGGACTTCATGCCATGCATAATTGCAAAACATGTCCACGTACGCGAGGCGCGATTGAGGTTGGACGTTTGTGCTTTGACAGGTCTGCTTATTCGGTGCCACTACTTCGTACGTAGACTGTGTAGCACCACCATGATTGTGCGTCGCGACAGCGCAGAAACGGTGTGAAGGGTTGCTGACCCAAACCCGGCACCATTCTCAAAGTGCGATGTCACTTTGTGGTTCACCATCGAGTGCGGAGCGGCGACAATGCATTGTTTGCATTGGTAGCCAATCCAGTCTTAGCTTGCTGAACACTGCGATAACGCTCGGAATGGTCAGACGTTCAGCACAAGGCTTGGAATTGGACATTCTGCGGAGGGCGGCCATCGCGACTCGCGATGATGATTGCCGGGGATCCACGCGGGTAGGTAAGTTATCCGGGGCGATGGTCATCAGTGGGGTCCCGGTTCGGGACGGGCCTTTTCGCATCCCTACTGTAGGTACGATTAGGCGGCCATTCCTATCCTTTAGCGGCTCGGCTGCGGGCACGGAGGCGGGAATAGTAGAACAGAACCGCGCATGGCGATGCCGCCGATGCGCATCTCCCGCACCGAGCGTCCCTCTTTCTAACCCCGCAAATACACAATTGTTTCGATTCCAAGTCCTTAACATGGGCTTGCGCGATACGGATGCCACCGGACAAGTGGAAGAAGGAAGCGCAACGCCGCTACGATGCGCCGTCGCGAATGACGAACGAGACGGTGACCAGGCGGTAGTAAAGCGCGATGCCGACAAGACTATTGACTTCGTTGCGGAGCCCAACGAGGCGATGACGGTGCCTAAGAAGCCGATATAGCTTCATCGCGGCGAAAGATGCGTGGCCGATAGCATGCCGTTGTGCGCCGCAGCCTCACTGCTGAGTGCTAACCCGGACCAGTGGGCGGCCAATGCTGCTAGTGTTCCTCCCCGTCGAAACAAGAATGCTTCTTGACTCGGGCTCGCCAGATTTCTTCCCACCATCGCTGCAATTGTGCCTGACGACGAGCTAGCGGCTTCGAATGACGTGGAGAGCCATGAAAGATGGATATGCAGGGCCCAGGGCGGGGCGGATGCCATTTGCTCCGCAATACACACGAGGCGGATATTGTGAGCAGGGGATGAGGAAGAGGACTTAGCTGGTAGTGTGGTGACTCTGGTGAGTGAGTCGTAGCTGCAGACTCTGGATTGGGCGGATGAGTGAGAAAGAGGCGATGCGTTGGCGCGATTGGGCTCGTAGGAGTCCATTCCATGTTGCCCAATGCTCTTGCTGCTGCACTTGACATACTTGAAAAGTCCAAAAGCCAAAAGGGCCGAGAGGAGCAAAAGCCGCCACGAGGAAGTGGTTGCGCCCCGTACCTGATCCGAGAGGAGACGGACGGAAGATCAGGACATGGGCCTGGTGGTCGGCATCGCGCGGGAGCGTCGTACCTGAGAAAGACCCAGCATATGCTCGCAGGCTCCGGCTGTGTCGTTCAAGTTACATGGCATGACATGACATAGTTTGACATGGACCGCCTCGCCGTTGGCAGCAGGTGCGACGAATCCATGGACGCATGGCACGTCACGCATCCCAGTTCCGTTACTTGGTGCACACCGGCTGGAGCTCGACGGAGAGACGGACAATTAACGCCCAATACTAGCTCCGGGACGAAGTCATCGTCGTCCGAGTCCGGGCGCTGGCGTGCAAAGGCAGGCGATGCCTTTTGGAGGCCCGCGAACGGCGAGTCAAAACTCAAAGACTGTTCCTCTGTGGGCATGCGAGTGAGACAGGACTGGTTCGCGTGTACGGCTGGGGCGTTGATTACCCGGGTCCTCATGCGTCTTGGGTGCGGGATCGTCTGTGAGTCGCAGCGTGAAGCCCTGGGTCGGTTTGATTGGGAGAGTGTGTGGGGTTTTCATCATGTTGAAGTGAGGGAGAGAAGGGATTCGTCGAGGCAAGCCGAAGCGGTCAGCCAATGCTTGCGTACCTTCCGAGTACGAAGCACTGCAATAAGAGGCAGGCGCAGGCGAGCAGGTCTTCCCCAACGATGCAAAACAAGCAATCGGAGCCCAAGCAGACTCGGTAATTCGGTATGAAGTACTTCATACCTTTGTAAACTTTGCAAGTTCAGCCCAAGTAAAGGTAGCTTTTACAATTCTTTCCCGCGTGCCGCGACAGCTGCTCTTATCGCGAAATGCCTGCAAGGTGTAAAGTCAAAAACCGAGGATATGCAGAGTGTCTCCTGCTGGCGTCAGCGCGTGATGGCTGGGGTCGGTTTCACTGGCCGCGGATAACGGTTGTGCGTGCTCGGATGGGGACTCATGGGAGTCATCCAATTGGGAGAAGGCTGCCGTGCCTCGAGAAGGACAGCGTCTCGAGCGATTTCGCAGTCTTTCCCCCCTCTCCTCCCCCTTGCACATATCAGCTCCTGTTGTGCCAAATGCCATGCGCGAACACAATCGCGCTCATCTCATCTGCATGATGATGACCGTCAGTAGCTGCAGTTGGAGGGCATGGAGAACCAGACGGATGGTGTTGATGCGAGCCGCCCTTACTTGGGTCAAGTAGACAAAGGCAGAGGAAAAGTCAAAATGCTGCCGCTATACTTGCATCAAGTACTTTCATATCTCGAAGTAATACCTACTTGTGACCAGTGCTCTCGCCAGACGGTGCTCGCTGATAGGGCGCCAGGGCGTCATGGGCGTGTGCGGGAAGGCGCACGCTGTTGCGCTTGCTAGTGTTGTAACCAACCACCGCCAAAGAAACCCTGAGGTATCAAGACAAAAAAACACCAGACAACCCGACAGCGGCGCTGGTGTACGTACCGCATTTCATACTGTACGAAGTATCGGAGGGGGAAACGAGGAGGGACAAAAAAAAGAGACGAGAGGAGGAGGAGGAGCAGGTCCAGAGAGTGATCATGCGCTGTGCCGCCTCACACATCACAAAAAGCGCGACACAGGCTACAGCAACGACAGGAGAGGAGAGGTTGCATCACCTACCTTACCTCATCACCATCTTTGGCTGTCTCTGCTCTTGCTCCTCTCTCCTCTCTCTCTCTCTCTCTCTTCCTTGCCATCTTCCTTACCATCAACAATTTGCGCCTTATCGGAACACTAGAGAGCAGAAAAAATCAAGACCTCTCCTTGATGCGCCGCTTTGCTGAAGCTGTTGTGACTGCGCCGCTTCTTAGCTTTTCTCCCTTTTGCTCTATTCATTCTTACTACTAAGCTACTTACTGCTACTGCCTGCCCCTCACCTCCGTTTCACCTTTCTGCCGACGACTTCTTTTTTGCGCAACTCGCTTCTCACCGTCACTCAAAGCCCTTTCTGCTCAAATCGATCCGTTCAATCGCTTAAGTTATTCTCTCTCACAACTATTCGAGACGGTCACCAGCTAGATGCCGTTTCTGGCACTTCTCTCGGCTCACAGCTGACCGACCCGCCCCATCATCCATCTGGATGCAAGTTAGCAACAGCCCGTTCTCGTCACCTGAACACAGTTGACAGCCTCATCTCGTCTCATCGCTGTCCTTCTCATTGACGAACAGCGAGTAGGGGGCGAGTGAGGCGAGCATGTATTTGATCTTGTCATAACTGTGATCCCGCATTATCAGCCGCAGTGGTGGATGGCCAAACTTACAACCTCTTCCGCACTTTCGGCCACCACTCAGGCAATCTGCCTCTTCTTGACGACCCGCCTTTCAGACTCTGCAATTATTTTTTACATCTTGACTTTCTTCAGCCTGTATCAGCGACTTGACCTTTAGAAGCGACTGTATGCGTTCTCATACGTCCGTATTTGACGCCCCTCAGCTCTGTTTTCAGTCACGGCCCTTGCCTCCTACTGGATTTACACATCAATTACATTTCCTCAACGCTCTTCGAGAGCATCTGGATGGATTTCGTTCTGTTTTCGACTGCTTCAAGTGTTTTCCCTGCCGCCAAATCCCAGTGCCTGCTCCGGATATGCGTCTCCCGGAAGGCACTGAGTCTGAGCCACCATCAACAAGACCTACCTTCTGGCGCAAGATCCTAGGCAAGCCGAGCGCGTTGCCTGCCGTTACTCCGCCGCGTTCCATGCAGAGCTATGAGTCGAGTCATGAAGACCCGATGCGAGTCCCTGCCGCCATTTCGGCGAATCGCAAAGTCATTGCAGGCCTTCCGAGAGCACAGACTTTCAAGAGGCTGCAATCTGAGCACAGACTGAAGCTGTCTCCAGTCAGAACGTCGACTGACGAGCGAAGGGCCATTTCAGTCGACAGACGTACGCAGACTTCTCGCAGACGGAGTGGCGCTCAAGTTAACCCTCGCGCCAGTGCTCCTGGGTTACTGGGGTCGGCCCACGAAGACGACGACTTTCGCACCGTAATCTCGGACTCTTTGAGCCAGTTGGATGATGAAACAGATGGTTTAACGACTGATCACTTGTCCGATCCTCTATCAAGTAGAGGTAGAACCCAGCTGCAGAACCCAGACGACAATGCCGAAACGCGATCTCGCACGACCTCGCAGCACGAAGCCATGATCAACGATGAGCTAGAAAAGACGTGGATACTTAATCTCAGCATGCATTTTCGGGACCGATCAAAACGAGAAAAGTTCTTCGTCACGTACCGCGAGAAGGAACACCTTTGGCGTCGCGTCACCATATCTCTTGACTATCGATATGCGCCGCCAAACTCCCTCGAAATGGACCTGTTGAATACTCAGTATCAGCGGGAAAAGAGTGCCAAGATTTATGAAGCCATCCGTGAAAGCCTTCCAGACATCAAGTTTTATGACACAGTCACCAATCTGAAACTCGAAACCACAGACGGTCGACTTCACGTGCACGTTGTGGAAGATGGCAATGTAAGTTGCTTCTAAAGTTGAGCGTCTGTTTTAGCCGCTTCGAACGCTTCAGTTCATTTCGTAATTCTTCTCAAATCCTAATCTTGGCTTAGGAAATCATCAACTACCCTCGCGTTGACCAGGTTCGCCACCTGGGCTGGAGGAGGTTCAGGGAGAGCGACATCATCTTCGACTCTCACATGTCAGGCTTTGTGTACAAGGTTCGTGTCAAGAATCACACCCTAATCAAGAAAGAGATCCCGAGCCAGGACACGATAGACGAATTTCTATACGAGGTTAATGCCCTCAACACTCTTCGGTACTCGAGCGACATTGTCAAGTTCTACGGCGTCGTTGTAGATGATGGCGACGAATATATCAAAGGCTTACTCATCAGCTACGCCTCTCAAGGCGCCTTGATAGACATCATCTTCGAGCACTGCAAAGAGAATGGCACTAGTCTGCCATGGGTCAAGAAGACGAGATGGGCCAGACAGATCGTCCAGGGACTGGCAGACATTCATGATTCTGGATTTGTACAGGGAGACTTTACCTTGTCCAACATCGTGATCGACGAAGACGGCGACGCCAAGATCATAGACATCAACAGAAGGGGATGCCCTGTGGGCTGGGAACCCCCCGAGGCGACGGCTTTACTCGACGCAGGCCATCGCATAACCATGTACATTGGCGTCAAATCAGACCTTTATCAGCTGGGCATGGTGCTTTGGGGCCTGGCAGTTGAGGAGGATGAGCCAGAGATCCATGGGCGACCTCTTGTTCTTGGGCCAGAAGTCAACGTGCCAGACTGGTATCGGCAGATGACGGAGATTTGTCTGAGTTCAGACCCTAGGATGCGTTTACAGGCGTCTTCACTCCTTCAGCTTTTCCCGCCAAACGCTTTCCTGGATGAACGATCGTCCAGGAGAATGCATTCGATTTCAGTGGACGACGGGCTCTCATTGAGCGAGTACTTGGTGGACGAAAACAATGCGCGCGTGCAGCCACATATCAAGACGGTTGAGCCTTCCAGTGACTGGCCATACTCGGGAAGAACCTATGTCGACACGAACTCGGTGCCTTATGAGCTGTATTATCCGACTCGAGGACGGTCACCCCCGAGTCCCCTCCCAAGCGATGTGGACTTGTGTGAGTTGGCGCACGACCCGCTCAGCAAGACGTCTTGGGCGGCCAATCGAAGCGTACGCCCATCATACACGGATATAGTCGAGGACGAGACCAATTCGGATAGAGCTTCACAGCTTGAACGGGAACACGACATTACGCCAACGATAGAAGACCGGAGTCTCGGTATGCACATGGAGCCTGAGATGAATGAGCCGAGCATGGAGGCTGCCATGAGTCAAGCTGAAGCATTGGTCATGCATAATTCAGTCAACCGGAACGGACTTCTTGACACGAAGCCCATGATAGACTCATCGCCCAGACGAAGGACAGATGGTCAAGACCTTGAAGCACCAGGAGTGCCAACGAGACCAAAGTTGGTCACAGAGCAGACTGCGGTTCTTGTCGAGCCTCTTCTCAAGGAGCAAATGTCGGTGGCAACAGTTGCTATGGTGAAAGAGCGACCAAGGAGCCGGATTGAAGCCAATCTGCCTGTAGGCGACGAACAGCAGGACAATTTGCGCGAGACAGGCACGAACGCTCCGCTCGCGCGCACCTCAGATGATACTGGACACGTGATGCATGAAAGGCCCTACGAAGGTGCTGCCATTGAACACAGGGCAGAGCCTGACCCTGGTCCCACGCCGATCAAGTCGCATGATGGCTCGCAAAAACCCTTCTGCAGCGAACGAGGAGTCGGCGAGGGATCTGAGCCCGAGTACATGGCGGCGCAGGGACCGCGAAATCCAAGTGATAACATCAGCGCACACGAAGGTAGATGTGAAGGACAATTGACACAACCGCTGGGTGACACGGTGCCTCGTTCGGGGGAGATGCCCGCTCTTGCTCCAGAACGCCCGGTTTCGGGAGTCAAGGGTCTGTTTCAACCCAGTCTCCAGAAACAGCAGGCCAAATCTGATTGCCCTCGACGGATGGAACTTCCCATATCGTTAGCTGGAGTTGGCGCCGCGCACATGGGTCTTGATGATGACTTGATAAGAGAAAAGGGGATCCTTGACGACGACGATTTCGACTTACTTTTGAGACCGACGACAATGTCGGCTCTAATGATAACGACAGATGCAATGCCATGAATGGCAGGGTGGGCACAACAGGCGCCAGAGTCTTTTGTACGGAAAAGACGGCATAACGCCAGGATTCTTGTGTAAATGTAGACGACGGATGTCGAAGGCATGTGCTGCACTGCTGCTGCAGGGTGTCTCGGTTGTTGTTTATGGTGGCCTTTTTACCGGATCATGATTATTGACAAATGAAGAAGCAACGACCTTACGAGTCCTTGACTATGGGCTACGGGATGATGGATCTTTCATGGTGGGCGCAATTTACTGACGGAAAGACCAAAGGGAGGCCGTTTGATTTGATGTCACCTCTACACACGCCGGAACCCAAATTCTGGGAACGCGTACTTCGTATATAGTATTACATACACTCGCTTCCTAGCTCTTCTGCGTATTCGTCGTGCTCGACTTGGTCTAATCGTGTTGCGAAGCACCAAGCACAAACCATGGCGCGTTGATGAATTGGCTTCTTCGTACGAAGTAGCGGCTTAACAAAAGAAAAGAAGAGGGGCTCCTCTACAAATTCTAGAAGGCGGCTCCAACAGGATTGAAGATCGTGTGGGGCCCGTGGAGGCGGGAGGCAAAGGCTGATCGGCAGGGCCGGAGAGGGGGGGGGGGGGGGTTAAGAAGTCGAAGTGAAGAGGGAGTTGAGCCGCTAAAAAGGTTGGTGAGGGCTGACGAGGGCATGGCAGACCTCGGCAAAGAGCAGTCAATTTCCCTTTGTCACGTCTGTACTGTACGTAACTTTAGTACTCGTAGGTATTTGTATTTGCGTTCTGCCCTCTACTGTATCCCAGGCTAGAGGGAAAGACCGACGGGGCAAGTGGCAAAGAGGCTACGGTCGTCGTTCCTTCTTTTTCCTTTCCTCTTTAGTTCTTTATTTCTGTTGGGGATACGTAGTACTTCGTAAGTTACATGGCAAAGGCCGTCCTCCCGGGATGCGGGGCCGTGGCACGGAGACTCTGGCGATTTGGGTTTCGTGCGGTTTTCCGAACGAGGCAAAAGGCAACGACGGGACATTCTGGATGCGGTTGCGAGGGAAGCGGTAAAGAGCGACAGGCATGACTAGGTAGATGCGCATTACCGTACTACAGTAAGGTAGGTAGGTAAGTTAGGGAGTAGGTCAGTTCGTAAATAACTTGTAGTATGAGTTACACTTGTGGTTAGTAGACGCGCATTACGCCCACGCGTTGACTGTGTCTGAAAAAAAAGAGAGAGGCCGCCACGACCGGTGCGACCGACCTTTATCGTGGATGGGGAACGTGAATGATGTAAATGTCCGTCCGGCCTTGCATGAAGTGGCATGACGGTGAGGTCACTAGTGTATCATTTATGCTCCTCGTATCCTTTGTGGATTAGAGGCGGGCAGGGCAGGTTCGGCAACGGTGCTGGAAGAAACGAAACCTGCCAGTTGTATTGAGCTAAACATCAGACGATGATTGGAATCTGATGATGGACGATACGAGGCTTGTTCTCGTCTAAACGAATTCAAAGGACAACCATTACCTGGCTCAACTCGCAGACGAGATAATAGCATAGAATTGCGCAGAGTGAAAATGTCTCTTGCACTGCGATTGGCTAGCTCAACCTCTCTATCAAGACCCGTTGGTAACCAGCCACCCAGCGAATACTACTGTAAAAGCGTGGTGAGAATACAGTAGACTGGTGATGACCAAGGTACGAAGGTTGCGCACAAAAGAAGTGGCCACTTTCGGGGTCAAAGTACTCCGTAGCACCGTATGGATATACACGCCCGCACTTATATCAATTGCCTAATCCAATTTCTTAATTATTTACTACTTCTTAATAAAGAGGCGTATGCCTTCTATAAATTTATTATTACTATCTACCTATTAGATATTTCTTAATATATAGTAGTAGTAGTAGTAATAATAGCGGGTAGCAGCAGTGATAGCAGTAGCAGCAGTGGTAGCAGTGGCAGCAGTAGCAGCTGGCAGCAGTGGCAGCAGTGGCAGCAGTGGTAGCGCAGCGCCTTGCCTGGGGAAGGATAAGACAGTACGATAGTCGCGGAAAGGGAGTCTTTACACGGTGCTACGGAGTAGTGCGACCCCGAAAGTGGCCACTTCTTTTGTGCGCAACCTTCGTAAGGCAGGAAACAAAACCAATCGAGTCGTAAGGGAAAAAACAGGTGCAGCACGAGAGTGGGGGGCCTGCAACGCTGCATGTGGGTGGCGCCGCGCCCGCATATTGTTGGGGCTTGATGAGTGCCGCGTTCGCGTGCGTCTCCCCCGCCGGCTCCATCAAAGAGCAGAGATGAAAAAGAGAAGAGAAAGGGGGGGGGGGGGGGGTGTCGGGCCCGGGCAAGGGAGATCTGGCATGGTCGTTGACGGGCAGGGGGTGCATGCTGTGGATAAGGTACGTACCTACCCGTACTCCTCGCCTTGTGCCAAGCACAATTGAAAAGGACTGAGTCTGAGTCAACTTCCATTCTGTCACGACCGGTGAAAGAATTAGGGTACAGAATTCGCGTCGGACAAAGGACGACGGCTTACGAGAAAGCATGCAAAGAATCAAGATCGTTACGTGTCCCTTAAATCTAATGCTGTGCAATACGTAGCCGTTGCGATCTCGCCGACGTGAACTCCCATCGGTAAGGCGCATCATTCGCCCGTTTTCTGCACGTCCCGTCGCTCCTGTGGCTTGCAACTTGAAAGCCATGATGTGTAAAGGCGTAATCGAGGGCAGTCATCGAATTCCCGTGGGTACCTGTAGGCAGTTAAGTGTCATGAACTCTACAGTACCTGCCCAGACTTCTCAGACTTCATACAGCAAGGAGTTCTGCTCTCTGAGCGACGAATATCTGGCGAGCCAATCAAAGAGTTGCTGATGTGACCGACAGGGAAAGGGCGCAGGGAAGAAAAAAGGTTCAACATGAACGACGAAAGAGAGAACGCCCGGCCAGTCGGGACGGTGGATCCCGCCCCTCCTCCTCCCCTGCTAAGACCCATCCCCCTAACTCGGGCGGCTCTAGCGTCCCACTCACCCGCCAGCCCGCGTCGTCGCCCCTGCCCACTCTCGTGCAAGCACTTTGACAAGAGGGGTGGGGCATGCCAGAAAAAAAAGTTGTTGGGGAAGCTGTCGCTGAAAGAAGAAGGAGGGGTGGAAAGTGAGCAAGAGAGCACACACGAAAAAAAGGGTTGAGTTAGAGCAGGGACGACCCCGAATCCCGCCCATCGCCCCCATCCCCTTGATGATGGACGCGCAACGACGTGACATCCATTTTGTTACTCGCATGCACCTCGGCTTCGAAAACAAGGCAGACGTCGGTCGCGAATCTCCTGAGGCAGGACCCGGGCCATAATTTCCAGACGTACTGTACTATGTACTTCGAGCTGTACTGTATGCCATGCGCGTGAGAGCTCGTGAAGATGACGGGACGATTTGCGAATGCACGCGCACGCCGCCCGCGCGTCCTTTCCCCCTACGTACGTACGCTTAAGGATCTTTGTTGACTGTCATGTGTCAAAATCTCTCTCGTCTTCCCCTTTCCCAGCCGAGGGCCGGTCGGCCCTCCTTCGATAGAGACGCATACCTCCTCTTGCCGCTGGGCGGTGGTTGACTACGAATTTTTGTTGAAAGAGACACACACGCATTTTTTGCTCCCTTGTACTGTATGCCCGCATACCGTCAGGTCAAGATTGCCGTTCCCCGAGCGAGAGCGGAGACAACGGAGCTTTCCTGCAAGGTACGGGGGCGCCTGAAAGTACCGGATGTGTAGTAGGCGAGGAGGGCGTCCTGCAAGCGTGCGTCCAAAAGGTACATACCTGGACGTACCTTTACTTTTTTGGCTGGCGGGACTTCAACTCTGACTTCCCGCCGTTGAGGGCTTTGACAGATACGTAAACGGGAACGCTGGAACCTTGAGTCGGTGACCGTGCCTGGGAAGGTAAGTTAGAAAGGCGAAGAAGATCGGCAATCGACTTGGCTGAGTGAGTGGCACAAGCTCCTTCTTCAGTGAATACAGCATGGCGACTGTCACGTCGGTGAATGAAGGCGAGAAACACAACCCTTCTAATTCACAGACGCCCCTCCTCACCCCTAGTAAGTTACTAGGCCTACTGTATTACTAGATGGATGCTCCTGCTACTGCTGAGCTGCTGGAAACGCCGCCGCGTCCTGACGGTGTTTGTCGACCCCGAAGAGTCCAATCCAAGGCAAGGGACCACGACGGTACTGTGTACAAGTCTTTGCACCGCGCGCCTCACCTGATCTCGGGTATTTCGTGCGGCAGGGTACTGCTTGCTTGTTGCAGGAGGGCAACTCACTGCAGTCTTTTTTGATCCGCCTCCGCCCCAACCAACACACCTCCTCCACTAATACCGTCCCCATACTTTTCCTCCCCTTGCCCGTCTTCGACCTTATTACCTGCTCTCGATCCCTCACCCTGACCTTTTTTCTTCTACTTTTCACTTTCATTCTCTTCACTCCTCTTCAGCGATCCTTTGATCAAAACAACCCCATTCACAATCATATCCTCCGTCTCGCAGTCTTCGACCATAACTCCTGTTGCCAGAGCCAAATACTTTTCCAAGAGAACGGCGGACCCGTCGTCGACTCGCCAGTCATGTCCGGATCGTCCTCGGCCGCCCAGGCCCAGGCCCAGGCTCAGGCCTTTCCAGACGGCACGACCGATTACAAGCCCTTGCGGTCCAAAGGCAAGATGGATCTCAACAAGGTTCACATTTCAGAAACTCCTATGACCTTGTCCAACTGGCACAAGCATTTCAACTGGCTCAATGTCATTGCCGTTGTCATCGTTCCCATGATGGGTTTCATTTCGGCCTTTTGGGTTCCTTTACAGCTTTACACCGCTATCTTTGCTGTCGTCTTCTACTTCAACACCGGTCTCGGCATCACAGCTGGTACGTTCCACCAGAGCGCGACTCCATTACCAAATTTCTGCTGGTCTATCTAACACGTTTCGTAGGATATCACCGCCTCTGGTCACATACCTCCTACAAGGCGACTCTCCCTCTCAAGATCTACCTGGCCGCCGTGGGAGCTGGTGCCGTCGAGGGCTCCATTCGTTGGTGGTCTCGCGAGCACCGTGCTCATCATCGCTACACCGACACCGAGAAGGACCCCTACTCCGTCCGCAAGGGCCTCCTCTACTCGCACCTGGGATGGATGATCTTCAAGCAGAATCCGAAGCGCGCTGGACGCACCGACATCACTGACCTCAACGAGGATCCCGTTGTCGTTTGGCAGCATCGCAACTACCTCAAGTCGGTCACTTTCATGGCTCTTATCTTCCCTACCCTGGTCTGCGGACTCGGCTGGGGCGACTACCTCGGAGGATTCATCTACGGCGGCATCATTCGAATTTGCTTCGTACAGCAAGCCACTTTTTGCGTCAACTCTCTCGCCCACTGGCTCGGCGACCAGCCCTTTGATGACCGCAACTCTCCCCGCGACCACGTCGTGACTGCTCTTGTCACTTTGGGAGAGGGATATCACAACTTCCATCACGAGTTCCCTTCGGACTACCGCAATGCCATTGAGTGGTACCAGTACGACCCTACCAAGTGGTGCATCTGGCTCTGGAAGTCCCTCGGCCTTGCCTACGACCTCAAGCAGTTCCGTGCCAACGAAATCGAAAAGGGTCGCGTTCAGCAGATGCAGAAGAAGCTTGACCAAAAGCGCGCCACTCTCGACTGGGGTATCCCGCTTGAGCAACTTCCAGTCATTGGCTGGGACGACTTTGTTGGGGCCGCCAAGAACGGCAAGGCTCTCGTTGCCATTGCGGGTGTCATTCACGACGTGACCGACTTCATCAAGGATCACCCCGGCGGCAAGACTCTCATTTCCTCAGCTATTGGCAAAGATGCCACAGCTGTCTTCAATGGTGGCGTATACAATCACTCCAACGCCGCTCACAACCTTCTGTCCACAATGCGCGTTGGTGTCCTTCGCGGTGGATGTGAGGTTGAGATTTGGAAGCGCGCCCAATTTGAAAATAAGGACGTCACGTACATGAACGACTCGGCTGGACATCGCATCGTCCGAGCTGGAACCCAAGCCACTAAGGTGACACAGCCTGTGGCCAGCGCTGATGCCGCATAAATAGGTGATTGAGACTTTCACTTCGGGTTTTGTGTTTAAAATATCATGGTTGGCGTTCTAGCGGTGTTTTCGTGTCGGGCTGGTTCATCGACAACAACATGGAAAGGGATGGGCAGTCCAGACACCGAAGGATAAGCGAGAGTGCTCGCAGAGATATTGCAAGCCAAGGTATTGATGCCTGGCATGACCGTCTTATGAATAAATGTAAATCACTATCACAGGTGACCGTCTTCTTTTTCCAACTCCCACTTCCTATCTGGCATTCGTTATTTGGCCAAGCCAATGACTATTGCCGTTCAAGATAAGTACGTGAACACATATCTGTGAGATGCAGTTGTAGAGGGGATGATCACGTCATGCACTTCGTGAAGTTAGGAACTGCTACTTCTTTTGCAGGTAGTCAACATATCGAGACTCATCATCAGCATGGTGATTTTGTGAGCCACCTCAAAACCCGAAATCGAATCGGCCACGTCTGCATTCTTCCGGTCGGAGGTCGGAGCCTCGATCGGGACTTGGGCATCGGCGCGTGAAACGGAATCAGGTCCGAGGAGTGGTCACGGCTTGATATGAACTCTTTTCGTAAGTGTTTGCGCCTCAAGGCACCGCCATCCTAGCCTTCATCATGACCAGCTCGGAGCTCTTGGCCCAGGCGCCGTCGGGTGTCTGGCGGTAGCACAGCAGGCGGCCGTCGTCGCCGGTGCTGCCGAGAATCTGGCCGTCGTCGTCGAAGCCGACGCGCCAGACGGGCGTGCGGTGGCTGTCGAGGCGCGAGATCTCGCGCAGAGTGTGCTTGACCTGCCCCGGCTGGCCGGACCAGTGCCTGTCGCCCTGAGCGCCCGACTTGGCGAGGCTGGCGCTGAGGGTGGACGGGTGCGAGTGCGAGTGCGAGTGCCTGCCGTCCGAGTCGTCCTTGGCGGGCGAGTCCCTGCTGCCCGGGCCGGCGGCGCCGTGGTTATGGCCTGCTGGCTTGAGGAGGTCGGCGGCGGACCAGGATTTGCCATCGGCGCGGTCGACGGGGGTATCGAGGCGGAAGACGCGAGCGTAGCCGTCCTGGCAGGCAGTGGCGATGACGTCGTAGCCCCTGATGTTGCCGGGTGCCCAGGCGACGTCGCGCACCAGGCCACGATGACCAGGCACCTCTGCGGCCAGATAAAACTCCTTTGTCGTCTGGGAGACGCCCATGCTGGCGGCGACGACGTCGCGGGAGCGGTAGACCTTGACTGAGTCCATGGCGGCGACGACGAGGCCAAGGGCGTCAGAGGGCACACCCGCGCGCAGCGCAGCGTAGCACGGCTCGGGGCCCGGGTCGAAGCGCACGCGAAACGACGTCTCCTCGCCGCGGGAAGGGCGGGCGCACACGGAGAACTCGTCGAGCGGCGCGTACTCGGACAGGTTCTCGGGCCCGTCGTTCTCCAGCACCGTCAGCCGGCCGTCGGCGGCCAGCAGCGCCAGGTACGTGTGGCGCGTCTCCTCGTCGTGGCGCATAGAGAAGGACCGGTAGGGCGCGCGCGAGGATCGCGTGTCAAAGGCCGGCCGGCCCCCGACAGACCGGCCCGCGCAGAACCGCCTGCCCGGCGCGGCCGACGGGTCCTCTGCCCAGAGCCTGAACCAGCCCTCCATGCCGAGCGAGGCGATGAGGTTGGGGTATATAGTTGCCGGTAGCCATTGAAGCTGGAGAGTCGTAAAACGTCTTGTTAGCCGCCGGGGGACCGAGCATGGAAGAGGTTTGGGGTTTGGGTGTGGGGGGGGGGGGGGGGGATCTCGGATTCGGGAAAGCGCACCTCGAGGACCTCGCCGCCGTGGGCGGTCCAGGTGTCGCAGAGACGCCAGGTGCCGTCCTTGTGCCTGTTGAAGACGCGAATCTTGCCGTCGACGGTTCCCGTGGCGCAGCGGTCGCCGTAGGTGTTGAAGGCGACGGCCTGGACGAGATCCTTGTGGCCGTGTTGCAGGTTCAGGTCAAAGGTTGGTCTGTCGCCGCTGCTGCCGCCGCCGCCGCCGCCGCCGGGCGAGTGCGGATGTGGTGGCGCCGCGGCGGCCATGGGGCGCAAGAAGGAAGCTTCCTCAATCGCTATACAGGGTGTGATGAGGGTTCGTCGAGTCCGGTCGCGGGTTCGCAGGGGAGAGGCGTGATGTGATTGATGGTGGTTAACGGAGAGATGCACGACTGACGTTGAAAGTGGGGAGCGATGGGCATGGTAGCTTCGACTCCCGCGAGGGCAGGCAGTCTGAGGCGGGGTACCCTTCGGTACTCGAGCTGCGATCAACCTAGACTCCCAACTATGGTTGTCTTTTTCATGTGCTATTCAAGTCTCATGACCGATTCAGGAAAAGTGCAACGAAGATAACCATCTGCGTGTATAATAATACTCGATGACAAACGCGACGATATACTATCGGTCAGCTTAATGTAGAAGTAGGTAGAAGTTACGATGGAGTAACCCATTTATGACCATCTTCGTCAGTATTCTGGCAATTAATGGCCACCGATAACCATCTTGAACTCATTCCGCGAATGCCTTAATTATCGTCTTACTATATACATAAGTCTCACATTTCGGGTATCCAGAAGCAGTCTGGCTTGGACTATTCAGAGACGGTCCATGACGCAAGTGAGCCGCAAAGTCCAATGCAGCGCCATGGCCGGCTCAAACCCAATTCGGAGATTGCGTCGCTATAGCCATTATTTCCGTCCCAAGCTTCAAACAAACGAGTATATAAAGCAGGAAGAGATTGATCTTGTCGAGTTGGCGATGGGGTTACGGCCGAGCTGGATACCCAGCTATTTTCCGAACCTGCTGCTGTAGTAAAATCAACCCAATAATCATCTGCAAAGTACAATCGAGATATAACAGAATGTCGCAACCAGTTTGGCTCATCACCGGCGCCTCGAGCGGCTTCGGTCTGATTCTAGCTCTAAGGGCCCTCGCAGCAGACCATCGGGTCATTGGCGCCGTCCGCAGCAAGTCCAAGTCTGCCGAAGCGGTCCAGAAAATCACCGACAAGGGCGGCAAGGTTGTCGAGCTGGATATGACGGAATCGCAGGCCAGCATCGCCGACAAGGTTAAAGAAGTAGAAGCAATCTATGGACGCATAGACTACCTCATCAACAATGCGGGATACTCTGCACTTGGAGCCCTGCAACACTTTACGTATGTCTCTTGCTCCCTCATAGTTCAGCTAATACTTAGACTTTCGTCGACGTTGATCAACTTGCAGTGCCAATGACTGACTCGGTAACCGCGTAGTGAGGCAGAAATCAAGCTGCAATTCCAGACAAACGTTTACGGCCCCCTCTTCACGACGCAAGCCGCACTGCCCGGGATGCGGGAGCGCCGGAGCGGGTGCATCGTCAACCTCAGCAGCGTGGGAGGCCAAGACTCGCAGCCGACGTGCGGAATCTACGCCTCGAGCAAGTTCGCGCTCGAGGGCATCTCCGAGTGCCTGTCGCGCGAGGTGGCCGAGTTTGGCATCTCGGTGCTCATCGTCGAGCCCGGCGCGTATAGGACAAACTTCCTGCACGCCGTGCACCAGCCGGAGAAGGGCCTCACGCAGGACTACAGCGGCACCGTCGTCGAGACCGTCTTCAACAAGTTCGCCGCCATGGCCGGCAAGCAGCCCGGCGACCCGGAAAAGGGCGTCGAGCGCATGTTCGAGGTCATCACCGGCCACGGCGGCGCCGGTCAGCTCAAGGGCAAGGTGCTTAGGCTGCCGCTTGGCATGGACGCCGTGGAACGAATCGAACGCAAGACGAAGCACGTCATGAGCGATGTAGCCGAGGCGAGGAAGCTGGAGGAAGCGTCGAGCACTGCCATTTGATGCCTATGAGGGAGAGTTTTTGCGTGCGACGTCGTGTTCCGTCGTCGTGTCTTGTCGTTATGTCTGGTAAAAGGGTAGCGAAGAAAAGGAGCCTCAGGAATAAAAGCCCGGAAGTCGGCGTTTTGCATTTCCGACCACCAAAGATACTGCGGTACAAGTGACGCTACACACTCGCGACACCGAAGGCTGCCCCACCAAGCCAGACAGCTCCGTCACAGTTCTTTGAAAGTTCGTCTTGCCGCACAAAGCTGCAACTTCGTTTCGATTCCCGCGTCGCAATCCGCGTCGCGCAATCATGTCACACCTCGCCAACCCGCTGGCGACGACCTCGCAGCTATCTCTGCGCTCTTCTCTCTCCCCATTGCCTCAAGACTTGCAGGAATCCGTCTTCATCGTCACGCAATGCCTCACCCAAGCCGCTGGCAAGCTCTTGCGCCTCTCGCAATCGGTGACGGCCCAGGCCAACGTCATTCTCGCGCGTTACTGGCTCGTCGACTCGCCCATGGCTCACGAGTTTAGCGTACGTATACGACATTAGTATAGCAAGAAGAGGGATTCAGCTGACATTCACAGGATGCCTCGGCGGGCGCCATCTACGTCGCGGCCAAGATGGGCCCCTTGGCTCGATCTCCGCGCGAGCTCTGCTACGTTTACGCTTACCTCCTGTCTTCAAAATCGGCTTTTCTCCGAAGTGAAGAAGCTCCTCCAGACGATCCGTACTCCTACTATCCAACTGAGGCCGACTTTTTCGCCTTTTCGCGACGACTCTTGACCATCGAGGCCCGTATCCTCTACACCCTCTCCTTCGACGCTCACGTCTCGCTGCCGCACCCTCTCGCCATCACGTACCTGCAGACACTCGACTTTGTGTCGCAACCCAAGCGAGACATCTCATTACGTACTATACAATACCTTAATGGGGCTCTTCTGTCGCCTCAACTACTGTATCTGACGCATCAGCCGCACGCGCTGGCGACAGCTGCGATTTACAACGCGTCACGGGATCTCGGCGCCAAGATGCCCGAGTGCGCGTGGTGGGAGGTCTTTGACGTGGACAGGGAAGAGCTCGGCTTCCTGGTCGTGGCCATGCGAAGCCTCGAGGGGTGGTGGCGGAAGCGCAGAGAGGAGCTCGGCTCACTCGGCGAGGGCATGCTGACGCGCAAAGCTGTGGAGGAGGAGATGCGACGACGTGGCATGCAGGTCAAGAACGGCGGAGGCGCAATCGACGAAGAAGCCGAAATCATGAAAGCCATGGACAGTCGCTAGACCACGAGAAGGATGAAGCCGGTAACATGACAGCCCTGTCTGGATATACCGACTTGCTCGACGCCGCGACTTCGGCATAAACAAAGTCTTCTTCGACATTCGGCGCCCCTCTGACACGCGATAGCCAGACGTGTTGCTAAGTATGCGAAAGTCTGATGTGTGGTTATTGTATGGGATTCGGCCTTTTGAAGGAGGCTACACAGAAATCCAGTTACCAAGGGAGATCAGGCCTCCTCGGCTGCACTGAAGCGGCATTTGTGTCAACATGCCGCGCTGCCGATCAGGATGACGATGTAGGCCTGTTGCCGTCTCGACTTGAACCCATTGCTATAAGGCGGACCGGACCGACTGTGACCCAAAACTGAGAGGGTGAGTGAACGGCAAAGGGGGGAAAAGCGACGAGTATTTGTTCAGGTTGGATGGACGACATGGCGTCGGCCTCCATGTGACGGGAGCAGCGGACGTCGATCGGCAGAATTGTCCGGCAAAATGGCCCAGCGACGGAACAGAAGCCGCCTCGTCATTCCTAGGGCGCCGTGTCGAAGAATGCTTTCCGCGACAATTTGTGGATACTGGCTCAAAGATGGGACCCAAGAAGTGCGGAATCGCGGGGAGAAGGGCAGCAAGGGGCAGCACCATTGAGGTACGTACTTCTTCCACGATGAGTCGATGGAGAGACTGTCGCCAGCCACTGTGGCAGACCCCGAGACATTTTTTTTTCGTCAAGACTGGTACTTAGAGTAATGCTGATACGTACGTACGAAAGAAATCACCAAGTCATCAAGAAGAAATGTGGCGTTGAGAATTGGGTGCGCGGAAGACGCGACTGAGGTTTAATGGAGGTTTTGTCATTACTGCGCCTGGATGTGAGAAATTCAGAGAGGAATCAATCGACGATGCATCTTGCAGTATGATCTTGCATCCTTTATTAATGGTGCATCTTCCCCCCATTGATGTCACGTCTTGGCGAACACGTCAACTCAAGGTACCTTTACTCGACTGTTAGCCCTGTGTTACAGTGAGTCGCGGAAAGAAGAAACGGGCGTTAGCGGCGGAAGCTGCAAAGAAGGCTATCGGGACCCGGCAACCGTGATTGGCGGGGCCTGACTGGGCGACGGGAGCTTCACTGCCGGCCCGCATACCGACTGCCGGTGTCCGATAGAGCACCGGGGCAAATCAGGAGGTAAAAAAGAGCGGACGTCGGCCAGGGGAAGTTCAAAAGGCTTGTCTAAGGATATCCATTGATGCGTCATTGCTCTGCCGTGCGATTCGACACCCCTCCCCTCCCCTTTTTGGCTCCTTCGGCAGCGGCTTCGAATGCATGTCTGCTGTCCGGTCAGTGGTGAATCAAGCCCTCTTTCTCTTCCTGCTCTTTTACCAACTAAGTTACTCAAGGTACTAGGAGTTCTAGGCAAGGTAGGTAGGTAGGCTTCCAGACACCCGAGTCACCGTGTCTCTGCATCTGAGTCTTCACGGTACCTCTTCGACTTGCCCTTGCAGAGGGTGAAGAAAAGGTACCCGAACTCTCGAGAGCCACTTGCCATTCCCGACCCCGTTCGCTCCTTCCTCCGGATCCCGGGTCTTGGCACGCGCACAAGGTCCAAGGGACAACCGGCTCAACGGCAACGGCAGTCGCGCGCGACTCGTCTTTTCTCTCTCTTTCTCCCTCTTGTCTTTTTTTTCTTCAACACTTCCATGAACCAGTTGTCCAGATATCCTTAACCTCTTCCCCACACTCACTTTCGTTTCTCATCTTTTCTTGTTCATCCTTTCGACAAGCTCCCCTCCCTTCGACTTGACACCCCCTTGAGCCGACATCCCGCGCCGCTTCCTCACAGGAGAGAGACACACACTTGCGCTGCCGTCTTTACCGTAAAGGCAACCCCCTTGAGCCTGTCGACTTACACTCGCTCGCCTGCGGAATTTACTTCTTCTTTTTCTCTGTCTTCCTTGACGTCGTTCGCTCGTTCGCCCAACTCAACTGTCTCGACGGGCCGTCGCCAGTCGTCACGAGCGACGCTAAATGGCTGGGCGCCGAGTCGCCGACTTTTTCACGAAAAAAGTTGTCGGCATCGATCCTGACGACCGCTACTCCACTCTTCCGCCAAACCTTGATGATCGGGCCCGCAGCGTTCTCGGCTCCGCTCATGCCTACCTCGAGCACGAACCGTCCATTGCAGACTGTTTCGACGACCTAAAGCCCTCGTGGCTCGGATTCCGCAGTTATGTCGAGGACCTCTTCCCTTCTGCCTCGTGGTTGAGGCGGTACAATCTGCGATGGCTCACGGGGGATACGGTTGCCGGTGAGTGCCGTCGCCTCTTGCAAATACCGCTTCTCGCTTCGTCTTTCCTCATCTCGACTAATCATCTGTGCACCTCGCAGGCATCACCATTGGTCTAGTTGTGGTCCCTCAGGCCCTGGCATACGCTTCCCTGGCCCATTTGCCGCCCGCCTACGGCTTGTACACGTCATTCACCGGCGCTGCCTTTTATTGGATATTTGGAACTTCCAAAGACGTTGTCATAGGGGTACGTCCTCTGCGCAATTTGATCAAACTAAGGGGGTGATCTGACAGACAAGTAGACGACGGCGGTAGGCTCTCTTCTAGTCGGCCATGTCGTCGAGCGCGTTTCAGAAGCCTCAAACGCGCAATATGGAGCCGAAGCGACAGCCCGCGCCTTGACCCTGCTAGTCGGGGCCTCTCTGCTCCTCATGGGACTTCTCAGGCTGGGATGGGTCATTGAGTTCATTCCCTATGTCCCCATCTCAGCTTTCATCACAGGTGCTAGCATCACAATCTTCGCCACTCAAGCCCCGATGGCCTTGGGAATTCCGGGCATCAATACGCGAGAAGAACCCTATCGCATTATGATCAACACACTAAGGAAGCTCAACGAGGTTCATCTGGATGCCGTGATTGGAATATCTTCAATCATATTGCTGTTTGCAATCAAGAAGTCGTGCGCCATCATGGAAGCGCGTAAGCCGGCGCAAAAACGCCTATGGGCAACGATTTCGTCCCTCCGTTTGACATTTACCATGCTTCTCTTTACCCTGATCAGCTATCTCGTTCATCGCAACCTGACAGCCGCCGGCGAAACTCACTTTCGCCTCGTCGGTAAAATCGAATCAGGTAGGCATGCCACGCGGTCCGCAACTTTGCGAGACTTTCATCTTTGCATATCAGACAGCTAAAACTCCACTTGCAGGGTTTCAGAGGGCCGGTATCCCACAGCCTGACGTTCAGCTAGTCAAGCTCATTCTACCCGACCTGCCAGCCGTGGCCATCATCCTGGTAATTGAGCACATTGCCATTGCAAAAGCCATGGGCAGGCAGCACAATTACAGCGTCAGCTCTTCACAAGAAATCGTGGCCCTAGGTGCAGCAAATATGTTCAGCCCTTTTGTGGGAGGCTACGCTTCCACGGCCTCTTTCGGCGCCTCGGCTGTGCTGTCCAAAGCAGGCGTGCGCAGTCCCCTAGCGAGCTTCTTCAGTGCCATTGTCCTTGTCCTCGCACTCTATGCTCTTACGACAGTCTTCTTCTTCATACCCAAGGCCGTCTTGGCAGCGCTCATTATTCACGCCGTATGGAACCTGCTGACACCACCAAAAACACTGTTCAAGTACTGGCAGCTATCTCCTGTTGAGTTCTTGATCTGGATGGCCTGCGTCGTTTGCGCCGTTTTCAGGAGCCTCGAGGCATCCATCTACGCAGGTGTCGCCTTGTCAATGCTCCTGCTCCTCTTTCGTACAGCAAGAACTAGCGGTACTTTTCTCGGGAGAGCCCCAGCGCAGCGGGTCACCAGTGACCCTGATGTAGGATTGGGCGGACAGGAGAAGGGAACCTTTCGAGATGTCTATCTCCCCGTGGACGGCAGCGATGCGACCAATCCCAACGTCAATGTTGAGTCTCCTTACCCCGGAGTCTTCATCTACCGCCTCAACGAGGGCTACAACTACACCAATCAAGCATTTCACATGGATACGCTTGGAAAATACGTACTGGAACATACGAGGCGAATGTCCGAGGAACATTTCGAAAAAGAATCCGATCGACTCTGGAACGATCCTGGCCCTGTATCCAGCGGTGCAGACTCGTCACATCTCCCCTATTTGCGTGCCATTGTGTTAGACTTTGCGGCAGTTCATCACGTTGACATAACCTCGGTGCAGGGCCTTGCCGACTTGAGGAACTCGTTGGATCGCTACTCTTCCCCGGACGTTGTCGAGTGGCATTTCGCCAATGTCCGAAATCGATGGACACGCCGGGCGCTTGCCGTGGCCGGCTTCGGTTACCCAACTGCGCGGAATCTCGTAGCGCTGGAAAGTTGGCAGCCCGTGTATGCGATTGCACCGACACTCGAGGCTAAGTCTGAATTGGCCAGGACGGACAGTCAGCAGTGCGCGGACACGGATGTGGACGAAGAGAAGACGGTGGGCTCAAGAACACCTCAGCTCGAAGAGTGTACGTGGACCACCAATGGGAAACCGACCTTTGGCGTGTCCGAGGCACCTCGAGATAGCGGCATGACCACCGTCTCCGGCGTGGACCGGCCATTTCTTCACGTTGACCTGAGCGACGCGGTTGACGCAGCAGTGAGGGACGCGAGAGCAAGAGATGAGCGGCTACAGGGAGGTGCAAGTCCTCCGTAATGAAATGCATGGGTCGGCGCAAAGGCGGCATTGGGATTTGCACGTCATGCGGGCTTGGAGAGCCAGATGGCATCGGCGCTTGAAAAGAGGGACTGAATGGGCTGAAACACCGTGAACATGCTGTCCATTACTTGGTACATTTTACTTGCAAATCATTGATACCCAATTCATTGAATATGTCGACAATGACGAAGAGCATTTCGAGATGATTTTCTCATGTGTCATTGCTGCCATGTGCAGGCCTCTCTGTAATACTGCTTTCCTGAATCATGCTGCAGATGACGTGGACGTCGAATATTCATACATTTCTGCATCATGATCCTCGACATCGTGTCCTACGTAGTATGCCTCTGTAGCTCCTGTCGAAACGATGTGAGTCTCCTTGGACGATTCAAGCTGCACGCGAGCCGAGGTGTAATGTAGTCTTGGGGATGATTTCTCGGCTCGGAGGTGAGAGCACAGTCTGGGAAAAGGGGGGCGCAGAAAAAGAAGGAGCCGTTTTGGGCAAAGTGAAGAGCCCTGATTGGTCAACTGCGGGACGGGGACTGGTGTACCTCAAGTGCCGGTGACCGGCCGTTCTCGGCGCGGGGGGCCGCGGATGGCAGGTGCGGGGGGAGCAGCCGGGTCCACCGGAAAAGCCGGGCGAGAGAGACAGAGAGACAGTCCAGAGATGCACTACCTAACGCACTCCCTTCCCCCCATGGTTCCTTTCGCGCACGTCGACGGCCTGGGGGGGGCGTTTTGCGTCGGCTGGCGCAGACTCCACGAACGCCCAGCTCCTCATCGCGCGCGACTTTACCGTCAAGTGAAGATTTGCAGATGAGGCGCACAGTAGTAAGTTAGAAGCCAGGTGAAAGGGCATCGACCTGGGAGAGGCCATGTCCGCTTTGCACGTTGGAGATTCGGGCAAGGGGAAGCAGACGAGACGACAGCGCCCCTTGGTTAAGACGACGACTGGCCCGTTTCCACTTTCGATGCGGAAGTGCGGTAAAAGACAAAAGAAAAAAGAAGAGAACCGAGACTTCCCTACGCGCGAACGGTAAGTTCGTGTGCGACACGTCAGATACACGAGAATCCTCCTGCTCAGTAGGCGTCGCCATGATGAGCGTACCACCGCCACGACCCAGGGACGGGCGGATAGAAGTCAAGTTACCAAAGTCGCGGATTGGAGGGGGAGAAACGGATGCGGGAGGACGGTTCGAGTACGAATGCCTACTTTAGGTAGGCTAGGTTTTGTGGCGCGAGCTGTTACGAATACTAAAGCCGTTACACTACCTTAGAGCCGGCCGGCATTGGGGTAGCGCGTCTTCAACCCGGTTCGTAGTCAGCAATTGGCAAGGTCTACCTTTTACCTACCTGCTACCTACCTTGGCCAAAAGGGCGAACCTTGAACGGATCAAGGCATGGATGCGCATCCCCGAGAAGCTCACACTTGCAGGCCGGGCTTTTGCTTGTTCCCTGGGCCAATGACGTGACCACAGACTGCGACAGCCCGACGGCTCCTTCAACGACCAAACTTCTCCCAGCCGTCGACTTCATCCCGCAAACCTGCCTAGATTGCAGCTCGCATCTCCAATTGCGCCCAGGATTCGCGCATCTCTCTCTCTCGAGCCGTCGTTACACTCCAAGTGCGTGCCGTCTGGTGATACGCTTTCGCTTCTGCGGTGCGCGTCACTGCCGCATCCTGCCCGTTTTCAGAGGCGTTTCTTTTAGTGGTCACCATACAGCACATGCGATCCGTTGCAAGAGAATAAGCTCGCCAGATACCCCAACATTCGGTTCCAACGATCAATAACCCTTGTCCGTCGATTTCTGGCAGGCGCCGACAAAGGCCTGAAGAGATGGACCAGGACAGGAAACGGGAAGCATCTGGCAGGATGCAATCCTCGTCAAGATGCAAGTGCCGACCGTCGATTGACAGTATTCCGAACGAGGTATGCATGCATGCTTCCTGTTTCGCGACTTATACGTCTTGTCTTTGAGAACATTTGCTGACAGCCTGCTCGCAACATAGATTTTTGCATCAATATTGGCATTGCTGTCATCCGACGAACTGCTTTGCGTCGTTTCAAGCAGCCGCCGCTTCTACTCAGTCGGGACACACGTGCTCTATCGTCGGCTGATGGACGCGGCAGGTTTGCCAGATAATGAGTTGATGCTTGAATGCTATCACCCGAGCGCAAAGATCTCCACACCATACCTGGCATGTCGCTTTCGGGGCACCAAGGTGGCGGATGGAGGTAGATTCAATGATCAAGCGCCTCGTCTCGGTGACCTTGGACGGCTATACTCTTCATTCCGACCAGTCGTCGCAGACAGTCTGTGGCAGTCGAGTGAAGAAACGCAGCAGCGACGACGACAAAGGCAATTGAGGCGTATGCGCTTACAGTCCAGAATAACGGAATGGGCTGAGTCGCAAAGCCTTCCGCAAAGCAATGTGAGCAGTAACGAGCAGCACGAGAGCGTGCTTAGCGACGAAAATAGCGAAGAGGACGAGGCAGCAACGCAGGATATCAGCCTCGACGAGGGCGAGCTATTTTCGCAGCTTTGCACCGCTGCCAACGTCGTGAAGCAGAGCTCGAGGCCTGGCCTCTTTGTGAGCCACGTCAATACTTGCGATGGTGTTGTTCGTGTTTGGCGCGACTGGCTGGCCGACATGTCCTCTCGAGGCTCTTTATCCCCATCCTCTTCTTCTTCATCTCTGCAGTCTGCGTCATCATCGTTGGCTTCTTCCATCTCGTCACGCTCAGACAGCGGATTCGCCATCGACGATATGAGGTACCAAAGCAAGTTGGATGGCGAGCTTGATGATGCGAGTTCGATCGAGATGAATCGCGACGATTTCCTTTGGGTCGACACCGAAAAAAGTGTCGGCTTGCGATTTCGTGTCGAGCCATTGGGAGAAATAACGCCAGAGCCGTCGATTATCGGTCGTAGCTGTGCTGAAGCGCGTGAAGAGCCACCGGTGTCATACACGCTTGTTTACGAAGGTATGTTGACCCAAGATTCCTCCTGCATAAGCCAAAATAAGAGCCCACCATGCTGACAAGTGCAAATAGAGCTGCTTGTTCGGACTAGCAAGCTGCTTTGGGCAGTCGAGACGGCAGCATCGCAAGTCGTCCCGCCATCGAGTAAAGCCGTCGTCATTGCGCTGTTCCAGGATCTTGTTGTGTGAAGGCATTCAGCACTGATTACCGAGGCACAAGATCTATCGGCCTATCCCAAGGTAACAAAAGCAAAGCAACACGCAGCCCGCGGATGCTTGCTAATATTTTGCAGCTCAGGCAGTATGTGCGAAGCTGATTCACGCGACGCGTTGTAGCGCTTCATTGTTTCTTGACAATATTTTCGTTTGCATATGGCACACTCTTCTCCGTGTCGATTGGAGGGTATCATCATGGTTGCAAGGCTGGTCTTCATGTACGCTGATGGTGTTTGTCTCAGAGCCCGCCGCAAAGGCTGGGGTCGATCCTCTAAGCAATCCTAGCATGGCAATACATAGAGAGGACGGTATCGGTAACGGGGCTCGGGATCTCCTCGCACCTTGCCGTTGAACACCAACGGTGACGGAGACGTGGAATCGAGAAGCATGTGGGCGCGATTTTTCAGTCTTTCTTTACGCGTTACGTAGAAGCTCTCGATGGGGCGGAGTCGAGGAATGCTATATTGTTCAATACCGTGCCTGCCAGATCTGCCCACTCTTTATACGCAGCGTAATTTGTACCTACAAATTCTTTACGCCGACTGCAGAAAGTAGAGCTTGCAAGTTGACGCCATAGCACCACCGAACAGAGATATCCTCGTGATTGACACAGGGTTCGAGAGTCAGAAGGCCAAGGGGCAATTGCCGCAAAGAAACGAGGTCGCAAGACAAGGGCCAGGGTGATGACGCGAGCGATTTGTCGATGAGGTAGATGAGCAGAGGCAGACCAGAACCCAGTCACTTTTGAAAAGCAAATGTTGGATCAGACGGGATACTTGTCGGATGGTATCCCGCGAAGAGAAAAGTTGTGGGTTGAGGGTGCAGTATTCTGCAGGAGATAGAGGGCTGGAAGTTGTTGGGAAGGGGGAAAAGGCCCGAGCAAACGGGCTCTCTTCTGCCCTGCAGCTGCTTGTCTCTGCTCCTGCTCTTATCCATGGGCTTGGGCCTGAGGCATACTACAACAATCAATCCCCTTGCATCTGCGCCTTCCTTGGGATCAGTACGCGCTAGTCTTATAGGAGCTTAGCCACCAGCCAAATCAATACAGTAAGGCAGGTACGTATGTGCGTATGTATGTCTGCCTTGGTGCCCGCGAGTCTACACTCTTTTAGCTCGCGCCTCCAAGGCACCAGCTCCCAACTTCGTACCTTGCCTAGCACGTAACTTAACGACACCCAAAGAATCTTCCAACATCCATGCCTGAGACTCGGACGCACCTCTTGTTCTCGGAGACACGACACATGGGACAAAGGGAACTGCAGGTGATGGAGCAGAGACACAGCGGCGAGACATTCAGACGAGATGCACACTTGGCTGACAAGCTCTGCAGGACCCTCGTGAAGCTTTCCAGCAGAAATGATGGAAGCTCGCCAAAACAGTGCGGCGGGAGCCTTACCGACGTCCGAATTATCGGATGCGATCGTGAAAGACGTGAAGCAAGGCCACCGACCTCAGCATTTAGCCTTATGATTTATCGAGGGTCATGCGATCCCATAGCAATCCAAGACAAACGTGCGCGACTGCGCGCCCTTGACATACAAACAATAAAGTACTTTTTACGGCAGTCCGACACGCGCCATAGGCAGAGAGAATACCCCATCTTTCGGGCCGCAGACAAGGGCGAGGGCACGGATGGGGGGACAATGCACCAACGAGGCCGGAGATCGACGGCTGGGCCCGAATTCCCCATGAGGGGCACGAGTCCACGACACGCCACTTACACGCGACGCGCGACACGCTTGTCCATGCCAACGCTGAAGCAGCCTCAGTGACAACTCTTGACTTTATCTCGACACAACTTTGAAACGAGGCTCAAGACGATTGTCCTCTGGTGGTCCAGGCCTGCCGTTGTCAGTCGAAAGTCATCGGCGTTCATTCACATCTTTGACTGTCTTGTGAACACTGAATCGCAGCGCCATAGGCTCTTGCTTTTTCGCCTTACCGGCTGCTTCCTTTTCTAGCCTCCTAGGGTCGACAGATAGGCTGCTCGACCCGGCTAGCTCTTCTGCTCTGCTTCGCAGCCCGTCAAGCCCAGCTTCTTGGCGTGGCGCTCCTCACTGTTCGAACATCTGCCGGGGCAAAAGAGGAGGGGCTGTGCCCAGCTCCTCGATCTCTCTCCTCTCTCCTCTTCCGTCAAGCGCACGTCCTCGGTGCTAATCGACGACTTCTTCCTTCTTCTTCCGTATTGTCTCTGTTTCTGTCTCTGTGCTTCCGTGTCTATGCCAGCCCAGCAGTGTCTGTGCTTCAGTCGACCAGCCACAGGAGCCGCAAGTTGCTGATTGAAATACATACGTCTCGATCCTCTTTCTGACTGTAAAGACCCGCTGAAGCTTCATCGCTCCACTCTCTTATACCATTACTTCCAATTGATAGTTTCCCTCTTTATTAAGTCTCATTCCTCACTGACGCCCTCGTCTCTTCGCGTCTCTTCAGGTAGCTGGCTCAACCTCCCTTTAGTCAATCTCTTCATCAATCAATCTATTTCCCTTTGACCCCTTTCCTTCGTCTTGTCTTTCGCTCTTCCCTCGTCTTTCCCTTCGAGAACGTCGCCAGCACCAATGGACTGGGACTTCAGCCGGAGGTCTGCTGCCATCGCCGAGTTACCGTCGGCTTACTCTCCGGAACCAACTTCAAGGGCATTTACCGGTATCGACAGTCATACGCCGAGGCCCCTCACGCCCCTCCGAAATCATGGCTCAAGGACACTTACTCCCATTGATACACAGATGGGGGCTGTGGCAACTTCACGACCAAGATCGCCAATTCCAACAACAGCTTCCTCAAGAACAACATCTTTCATATCCTTGGCCAGCCATCCCAAGTTCATCAAGTACGGCCGAGGCAGGTACTCGGACGTGGAGCTCATCCCGCAGCCCAGCGATGATCCTAATGATCCATTGGTAAGAGATTTCTTGGTTCCTGCTTTTACGTCCGATCAGATCCCAAGTTGCATAGAAACGCCCGCGGCCGACTAAGATGCTTACATCAATAATAGAACTGGCCACGATGGCGGAAAGACCTGAATCTCGTCTCGCTCCTCTTGACGGTTGCCCTGGTTGGCAGTACCAAGACGGCCTTTGTCGCCACGAGCGGAGCTATGGCGATTCAATACAACACTTCCTACACGGCAGTCGCCGTTCTCACCGCAGTCCCTCTCGTACTGTCAACATTGACGGGGCTTGGATGTTCCGCGGCCGCCAAACTCTGGGGGAAAAGGCCAATGTATCTCGGGTCAGCCATTCTTATGCTCGCAGGTACCGTCTGGGCTGCCACGGCCGGCGATAATTACGCATTCTGTATGGGCGCACGCGTTCTTCAGGGTCTCGGATGGGGAGCCTTTGATACCCTGGTGCTCGGGTCAATCCAGGATACGTATTTTGTAAGTTCGAGCACACCTGAGGCGCTGCGATGCACGCCGGTGCCATTCTGCTCGAGGCATTATCACAGAGACTGACAAATCTGCCGCAGGAACACGAGCGTAATTTCCCCGTCACTCTATACAACGTCTTCAATATTGCGACTACATGGGGCTCACCCTTGATCGGCGGGCTCGTGTCCGCTAAAGCTGGGTCTTTCACTGCTCAGTTCCAGATCATCAGTGCCTTCCATGCCTTTTCACTTCCATTGCTGGCATTGGGGGCCGCCGAGACGACCTTTGATAGATCTCGTCTTCCAAGCCTGGACTCGTTATCTAGTTTCGAGTCTGGCCTGCAAAGTGACGGCGCCGAAGTTGGTGGGGTTTCGCGTCTCTGGTGCCGTCACCCAAGCAAGCTCCGCCGCGCGGCAGCTTATTTCAAGGATATGATGGTTCATTCATGGTATTCAGGGCCTAGGACTATGTCAAAGGCGATGCAGGCCCCTCGAGCACTGGTTGCACCAACGACATGTCTCCTCTTTGCCCTGTCCATGATTCCATACGGCGCTCTATGGGGCTTGGCCATGTCCATGGCCCTTATAGCCGCGCCTGCGCCCTTGTCTCAGGACCCTGCCCACATCGGCACTCTCATGACGGGCCCTTGGGTCCTTGCCATGGCCACGGTCGGGGGTTTCTGCTTCTACCGAGGCTTTCACGAGAAGTTCACCCGGCGCATAATCTTTGCCATGATTGGCTTCGGTACATTTCTCATCATCGTCGGACTGCTTTCCTTCGGCCTCGGCCTTCACAACTTCATGTCTCCTGATTCGCGCCGGTACCATGGCTCACAAGAACCCTTTTCCTTGAAACCGACTTTTTTCTCTGCGCAAGCCGCTCGCCAGCTGAGTCTGCCTTTGGTGTCTTTCCAGCTCGGTATCCTAGCGGGGGGACTTCACGTTCTCGACACGACGACGCGCCCGCTTCTCGTTCGCTCCGCCTCATTCACCTCATCAAGCGTCGCCGTCGCGCACCGCAGCATTGGTGATATGCACGCAGGTGTCGTGGTCTTGCGCAACTTATCCGCGGCTGTCTTTGTTGCCGCCGCGCCAGCTGCCATCTCCCAGACAGGGGGTTTGATGGCGGCCGTCGTCGGCCTTGCGGGTGTCCATGCGCTCCTCGTCGCCGGTGTCCTAGCATTTTGCACCTTTTTCGATGAGCTGGTATGGAAGGCCGATGGCAGAGTCATGGGTCTCGTCGATTTGCGGATGCTGAAGCAGTCTTGCAGCTTCTTTGACTACGACTGAGATTTGCCTCTTATTTTCATTGCAGCGCAGAAAAAAGGAGGAGCATAAGCCGCGAAAAGTTTTGTCTTGTTTTCTTGGGAGAACTCCATATGCATTTTTCTTGCTCTACTTGGCTTGGGCACTGGCGCCCAGCATTACCTTCTTTATACCCTCTCTCCTTATTTCACGTTTGATGACAGCATTCGCCACGGCGCATTTCCACTCCATGACGAACCATCACGATTCACTCTCTTTTTTTCTTAAGTTCCCGGACGAGAAGGCTCAAGAAAAGCCTTGCCGTTTTACGCTGTCACGACGACGCATTGATGTGCATTTCCTTTATCCTGATCCCGCCTTCCCCTCCTTGATGAAAGTTCTATCGACCAAAGTGCCTCACTTTCTCCGCCACATTTGCGAACCCACGCGTGCGTCTCATCCGAATTGAGAAAGCCATGGCCTTGTCATCGCCCACACACGCCTCGCACGTCCGTTTATCGTCACACCCTTTCCTCATTTCTACTGCTTGACAATACCACGCTTTTCCTTGTTTGCTGTGCTTAGCCCCAGAGGAAATCGATCCTGCCCCTTAAAATGTCCCCGGTCAAGAGCGAGTATCAAGGCCTGTTTCTCGAGCAAGCCTTGATAAATTCGGGTTAATAGTTGATGAATTGAGAAGACGCGGGTGGTCATGTCTGCATGGATGGAAAAGAAGTAAAAAATTAAGGAAAACATTCACATACATGCTCATTTGGGATTGCTGTTTTAATGTGAGGTTGGCATTATCTCATCATCGTGTTTATCGTGAAAGAGCCTACCTAGTAAAACTCCACGACGACTGAAATCTATCCGCACCGCCTAAAAGTCCCGCGCCTGCTCAAAAGGCAAAAGGGTATCAGGTCAAAAAAGTAATACATGTATAGCGAATCCACCACCTCAAAGCCCTCGACTGTAACCAGACACGCCTTGCATCGTCGTCATATTATACCAACGGGTTATATGATAACCGTCAAGTTTGTGTGCAGACGACCGCACAAGAGCATTCTTAAGGTTCGCCAAGGATGAGGTTGGCAGGGGCGATTCGCAAAGAAAATCATTTCGTCATGCCGCGGAGTCCCCTTTCTCTCGTTCGGCGTGTGCCACAGCGCCTACTTATTCAGAGCGGTCGCCGCGTTGGACAGACACGCGGCGGAGCTCGACATCACTGCCCATGTTACCCGACTCGAGGTCGACGTCGTCATCAAAGTCGTCGTCGTCGGTGTCAGAGTGCAGGTCGTCTTCGTGAGCGGCGCGATCACGTCTACCCGTTCGACCGGCCGTCGCATTGGCCGGTTCGTCGCGCGTCGGCTGCGACACCTCAGCTGTGTTGCCCCGAAGACACTGTCTGACGACGCGCCAGCTGGTGATGTAGAAGATGAGAAAGTTCCAAAGGCCCTGGAGAGGCAGTACAGCCGCGGTCGCGAGGTGATATTCGAAGGGCGATGAGCCGTCCAGCCATCCGTGAATGCGGTTCAAGCTGCTTGGAATCCAGGTGACTAGGACGCTGAGTGCGAAGAGCAAGCTTGTACGTAGATAGGCACGCTTGATCGGATCTTCAATGACGAACTTGGTACCAACACGTCGGACTCGTCGAAACAGCCGGTTGAACGGCGCCATGAAGTGGGTGCGCTGGGGAGCCACGGCCGTCACGGTCGAGAAGTACTGCACGCGGCTGTTCGGCTGCTGAGAGGCAGATGTGCTGAAGAACGAGCTATGGCCGCCACCGGGAAGATAGGCTCGCCTGGGCTCAAGAAGTGTGTTGACAAATGCCGATGCCGATGAGTGAATGACCTTGACTTCGGTGGTGACGGTACCGTAGAAGCCCTCGCTTCTATCTACGGGGCTCGCAACATGCTATTCTGGCTGTCAGCTGGCAGTCTGGATGAGAATCTCCCGTCAGGTGGTGCAAACGGTACCTGCTCAAAGTGGCCTGCCTCGCGACTCTTAGACGCAGGAAAGCTTCGCAGCTGGTTGCGCGAGCGAAAAACGTGGAACCCAACCAGTATATAGCAAAGAAAAGATCCAAGGATGCAGATCCAGATGAGCATGTAGTACGTGTAGATGCGGATGCTGTCCCATTTCGCATCTACCCAGCACCAAATCTATCATCATGCCCCTGTTAGCATGTCTTCATCCACGTTTGCTCGCGAGGCCAAGTGCATACCGTTGCCTGCCCGTAAACAGGGCCGCGCTGATTGTTCTTAACGAGGAGTAGAGACAAGGCAATGACGAAGGGCCCCCCGTAGCAGATGAGGCAGTACACCCACCACCACTTTCGGAAAGAATCGGGGCTGGCACGATAGTAAAAGACTAGGAAGACGTTTACCGCCATAGCAAGGGACCACCAAGGATCGGACTGCATGAACCTGATCCGCCGTTAGCCGTCTTTCTTTTGCCGAGAAGGTCTGCAGCTAGGTTAGAGGAGCGAAAGCGCCGTTGGCGTTACGATTCGGCCACCTGCAGATGACCAGGCAAGATTTGCCAGACCATGACAACCGATCAGAGCTGTTCCCTCCTCCTTCCTTCGTATTCGCAGAAAATATAAGAGAAGATGCGAGATTACAGATAGTACTTACATCTCGAAAAGAAAGCTCTGCGTCTGGCAGAGAGCCGTTCCCTTGCCAGCCTCAAGTCCGTCAAGGGCAATGATGCTGGCGATACTGGCACCCACGTTGGAGACGCTGGCAAAAACGATGAAGGTGTTCTGTACGTTGCGGACGCGCGGGAAAAGCGCGTAGGCAAGGAAAATGAACATGAGCGCTACCAGGCTAACAGAGCCGCCCACACGCTCCAAGGTGACGAGGACGTCGACCTGGTGCTGGGTGAAACGCTCCTTAATGGGCAGCGCGCTTGCAGTTGGCGAGCCGGTCATTCTTGCGTTGAGTATGTGGCGATGCGTGTGTTTTCTCGTGACCTTGTCTGTTCCGGATATTTTGCAATGAAGATTGTCCCAGGAGAGTCGCCGGTGCCGGGGGCAAAGCCCCGAATCGTAGGAGCTAAAGAAAGTCTTTCCTCCAAGAACAGAGCAATTCAAAGCGCTGCGCAGTGAATATAATGCGTCTTGCGCGCCGAGTGCGGCCGATGGCGAGCCGGGAGGACGGTGTTGGTCCAGTCTTACGCAGTGGGTGAACAGGTCGTGTACGTGAACCGAAAGACGAACTAGGCAAAGGACCACTCCTAAACTCCAGCACCTGGTGATCTTCTTCCTTGGTCAAAGATATCCGTCGAGTTGATGAGTGCAACCAAAGAGGGCCTGTGTGAGTTCGTGCGGGCAGTCGTCCCACGAGACGGCCTCTCCCATGAACCTTGATTCCTCGAGGACTAACGAGGACGCTGTCGTGCCACCTCGGCAGCTGCGGTCTCCCGTCTTTGTATATGAATGGTAACTAAAAGCGGATCGTTTGGAATTCGTGATGATCATTCTTCGAATATGTCCGGCAGCTCGAGCTCGAGGTTGTGAGTGTCCACGCAAGTTGCCGACAACCATATCGCTTGACGAATAGGCCTTGTCAGCTCGGGCGAGAAAGACAACCATTAGCAAAGACTCAATCAGCCGCATTCAATTGGCGACCCAGAAGCCTGCTTTGTCCATGCATTGAGCTCATAGGCTGCAAGATTGATATGATTCAGGAGACAAAGCGGTCGGCGTTGGCCATCTCCGGCCGAGAAGTACCGTGTCTTTGGTCAAGTCTTTTGGGACAACAGACGCAAGAACATTCATCGGCGGTAAGGCCACAACCGCTTGTGAAAGCGGTTTCGACAATACGTCGAAGTTTATGTGGCTCATTGCAGATCGCGGAAAAGCGTACGCGCTTGCGCATCGTGCTGCAGCGACAATTCGTCTTGTCCGCATTGAGATGCAGGATCGCAGCCTCATCCTACCCGGGGCGATGAGGTATCTCGAGACTCATCCCCAGCAGGCACCCCACGAAGAGCATCGCGCATGTGGCGCGAGGATTTTGGCACCTGCATCCAATCCTGTCGGGCCAACCGGAGAGAGCTTGGTGGTGAGCGACACATGCAGTACGCCTTGTCGCTCATCCGCACTCCTGTAGCTCATACGTAGTTGAACACACACAGCCGGGCACTTTTGGCACGGTCTTTTTGGAGTACATGTGATGACAGGCTTTGGGTCGTAGCGGCAGCGGCACGTCTTATTGTCAGGATGCGCCAACTGTACAGCGGGAAATCCTTGCCGGACGGGCTTGCAGGGCGGGCATTGGCATCCTCCGAGGACTGATGGAGTAGTCAGTAACGCCCAGAACACATGTGAGATCCAAGGGGTCGGAAATGAGCACACACAAAAAGTGCACATGCGTACCTGGGAGAGCGGGAACAAGCCCAGACCTGTCCCAAGCTCGTCAAATAGGCCTTCTTTGTCTCTGTGTAGACAGGACGCAGAGGCCGGATATCCGTAATGATAGTGGCGTATCCTCAGCACCGATCGAATCCGGGAGCTGCATCCGTGGTGCCATACCTCTTTGGTCGATAATGCAAAGGGTGAATGGTGGTTGCTGGCACAAAGGGCCTCGGCATCAGCCTGGCGGCTTACCCTCCATCCCACCCTTCCTCATCCGCCAGTCGACGCAAGGCGCCGATCCGTGTTGAGTATGGGACTCTTGAAAGGAATGTAGAGTAGAGCAAGCTCAGAGCAGCCCGGAATCGCTGCCATGAGGCGGCTGTTGGCTGTGCCTCAAAGTTATGTTGTTACCTGGGCGTTGGCTGAGGATCGCTGAGGCCAGCCGCTGAATCCTCTGCCTCTCCGGTCGTCCTCACCTCTTGGCCGTGCCCGTCCACGAGTCCACCGTTGAGCATGACGAGGAATAACACGGTGGCGGCCATGTGCTAGTCTCGGCGAGCGATCCGAGGAGCGTGGGGTCTTGGAGCCCTATGCCGTGGCTTCGCGTTGCTTCGTGGGGGCTGGGGAGAAGAATCCGCGTGTGGGGGATGACGAAGAGGGGGCACAGGGGAACACAAAAGAAACCTCGACACCTGAGGTGCCTTGCTCTCAGCCCAATCCCTTTGTGCTCTCAGTTGTTGGTCGACATTGTGAAAGACCCTTTGTGCGATTAGAAAAGAGAGGTGGAAGGTGGTTTGGTGCGGTACCAGAATAGTCGAATGCTGGGGAAGGAAAAGCCCGGGTAAGATTGAGACCCGACGGCAAGTCCAGGCAGTGGGGAGGGGAAAATGCACTGCGGCAGGCACGACCTCAACTTCTGTGTTGCAATGAATCCTCCAGGCTGGTGCCTCAGGTATCCCCAGTTACAGCAGGGGGTTCGATTTCTTACCCTGTCAGTGAACTTACATCCTCTTCCATCCCCTTGCTGATTTTCACGGGCTGGCTTTCCGTCCATCAGTACGAATACAGTACTAAGTTTACCGGGCTGGTTAAAAATCTTCTCGATGCCAACTTGCAACCAGCAGGATCATCACAGGAGCTCTAGACTCTTCTTGGCTGTCATCGAACCGCTCAAATATCCCCCCTACAATTTGCGCCAGTGACAACACTCGGCAGCGGACGCACCACGTATCAGGAAAGTCGTCGATCCAAGGCGGCACACCATGCACGAGCAGAACTTAAGTTACTGTACATAACTTAAAGTATCAGGCAACCACCACGATCCAGTGGCTTGTGAATGTGTAGTCGTCGATTCATGATATAACATGATCACCAGCCGCACGCTTCCGATCTAGCACAAAGAAGACGCGAATCAGGGGTCGCGACAGAAACCCGTCATCTCCGACCCTTACAGGACTTGAGAGAACACATGGAGAATAAGGCTTCTTTGCACTTGGAGATCTGTCAAAAACTAGAGTATCGGTGCCTTGCAGAAAAAAGCATAAACGCAGAACTGAACGCGTAGGCAAAGGCTTTCATCGTGGATTGTCGAAACGCTCGCCACCTACAATTTGTATGTGGTCCCCCGCCCCTGATATCCGGCTTACAGTGATACCAGATCTCCCCCGTGAGTCCGGGGCACGTAGTATTTCGTACAGGGCGAGGCTCTGGGGTTGAATCTGACCAACAAACTTGTATGCTTGCGTGGCTTCGATGGATGTAATATTACTCACAATAAAGTACAGTGATGCCTGCTCGGCCCTCCTTCCGCACCTCCACAGCCATCGCACCAATCTAGCAGGCTTCGAAGTACACGAACTACCATGTTCGCCGACCTCTATATCATCGTTCCCGTACCCTATAGTGTTTGAAAATCTAGATCACCCGAATCCTATGGGGGCTATTTCCAAACAGTGAGGGAAAAGGGTGACAGAGATGCCTCCGACGCTGCTCCACCACGGTACAGATCCCGGGCCATTTCGATTCCTTGAGCAAAGGGACCTCAAGATTGCATCGTCCCCCTTCAAACGGTTCACGTCCTACCAACGTGCATACGGACGCTTGCCGTGGTCCTATGCAATGCAGCGCAGCAAAGTCGTCCTAACGAGATGCCTTGTTTGGAACCAACGTCCGAAAGCCGCATGAAAAAGACGGACAAGATTGCTCTTCCTCCCCATGTCCCTGCTGCACATCTCCGCCAATCGACAAGAATACTTCCTCAGGGGCGCGAAAATCGCATCTCATCAAGTGTTCACGGCGGTGGGATGGATCATTTGAGCTGGTGTGCCCATCTCGGCTCAGGCACAGTAGGCGTGTCATTTTTCCATCATACTGTATTTTGGGGTATAATGTACAATACAGTATGCGACGCTCAGCGGTGCCCTAATGCAGGTGCACTTTTCGCATCTGGAGCATCAACTCCGTGATTATATACGACATGTCAAAACATACAAGTTGAGATCAAATAGAGGAAGCCAATGGTATCCCATACCTCCTGTACCCAAGCGAACCTTCATCTCTGTCCAGTAACAAGTACCACGAAATCAGGGGCCCGTTCCCACGCAAGGCAATCCGTCTTTTTGTAAGTCGCCGTGAGCTCTCATCGAGTGCCGGGGCCGACGCATAACTCGCTAAGAGATGAAGAGAAATCGAAAGGCGATGGGTCGCTTCGACGGTCGTATTTACAGGGTGTAAATGAAGTCGGGCCGTTTATCGCCAAGAGCATTGATCTCGTCGACCGTCTTGCCCTGAACCCAGTGGTCACGCTCTCCGCTTCTGCGCTTCTTGTTCTCCCTGGCGAGGAGCGTGTACATGAGCAAGCTGCCGCAAAACATGCACACAAACAGGTAAGCGATGACTGCGCCGTGTCCGGGAAAGTAGCGGGGCGGGTTGCGGTAAATGTTACTGCTGACAATGCCGTTGAGGTTGCCCCAGCCGATGACGAAGCCGAGGACAATGCCGCGCTTGTAGACGCCCTCGACATTGTTGGCGATCCACGCAATTGTAAGGGAGATGCTGGGGTAGATGCCGCATGCTCCAAGGAAGGTACCAAAGTACTGCACACCCGGCGTCGTCGAGGCAATAAGCATGATGAAGCCAACCACGCCAACGACAGCGCAGCCCATGTTGTAGATGCCGCGCTTCTTTGTTCGATCCGACAAGAAGCCGACCACAACGGTCATGACTGCGGCCACTGCGTAAGGAGGCACGCTAAGTAGCTGATTGCGGATGATTTGCGTCTTGTCGGTGAAACTCATGCTCTGGATGATGCTGGGGAGAAAGATGCTGAAAGCGTAGAGCGGCATCAGGGGGCCCATGTAGATGAGCATGCCGACGTAGGTTTTCCAGTCTTTGACAGCGGCCCAAAGGTAGTCAATCTTGAACTCCTCGTGCTCGGCCGAATGCTGGCCGTCGCGCTTGAGGCGCAATAAGACGCGAGCGCGGTCTTCGTTGGACAGGAAGCGCGCCTCATCAGGGAAGTCGTGGACCATGAAGAAGGAGATGAGGCCGATGACAATAGTCAGTACGCCCTCAATGATGAAGATCCAAGACCAGCCCGGCAGGCCGCGAAGGCCATCCATCTTCTGAATGGCGGCGGCCAGGAGACCGCCAAAGGAGCCGGCGACGGCGGCAGCCGAAAAGAAGATGGCGGCGCGGACGC
Organism: Hirsutella thompsonii MTCC6686; assembly: GCA_000472125.2. Taxonomy (NCBI): domain Eukaryota; kingdom Fungi; phylum Ascomycota; class Sordariomycetes; order Hypocreales; family Ophiocordycipitaceae; genus Hirsutella; species Hirsutella thompsonii. The sequence continues at coordinate 125,606 of APKU01000026.1, read as the reverse complement.
CGAACTCGTCTCTCTTGTACCAGCAGCTGAGGTAGTAGTTGATGCCCGGGAACAAGCCGGCCTCGCAGACACCGAGAAACCATCGAGCGGCCATGAGGCCTGAGAAGTTTTTGACAAAGCCCATTCCGAGCATGCATGCTCCCCAGAGGATGCTGCCAAGGTCGGGTCAGTGATTTGTTGTACGAGAAGAGACGGAGGAGCCGAGACGACGTACATGATGGTCGGGATGAATATGGAAGGACGCCATCGCTTGAGCAGAAAGTTGCACAGGGCCTCAAACATGGCGTACGAGATGAAGAAGATGGTGAGAGTGGCAGCATACTGCTCTCCCTTGGGATCTATGCCCAGGTCGCGCTCGAGGTGAGCGATTTTGGCATTTCCAATGTTGGTGCGATCCAGGAAGCAGACGAGATAGAGGAGGGACAGCTAAATGCGAAGGATTAGAAATTTGCCATTTGAAGACGACGGATAGTATTGGTGTCGAACCCAGGGAATGAGCTGTATGTCAAGCTTCCATAGTAATTTACGCTCCTGTGTTGATCGGACATGTCAGCGAGAACACTTCCGCAAAAATTATCGCCGTCAGCGTAGAACTCACATTGGCCAGTCTCTCCTCGTCTGACAGACCAGCATCTGGATCGGCGACTTGAGCAAGGTCTGAGCTTGAGGAGCTGTCAATGACTGCCTTGTCGCTCGGCCTCATCTTTTCCGCCTCGACGCTCATGGCGACACACGTTCTTTTCGGAGAACCGGTGAAACGGTCGGTTCAGCGGTGAGAGAGGAGATCAGTAGCCAGAGGAAGAGAGGACGAGAGGTGCCACCGTGTACGCTGGCACAATGGACCGAGTGTGTGGCCGAGAAGTAGCAGCAGCAGCGAATGCCGTCAGACTTTGAGATGGTGCCGGTGGACAAAGAGAGACGAGTCTGTCTACTTAGATAGTCTAAGACAAGGCGGTTAGTTTCTCTCGCTTGTTGGACCGAAACCCCCTCGATCCAGGGTCGCTACGGCTACTCGATTAGGAGTCAATGTTTTGGATGGGCGTAGACGAGACAAAGATCAAAAGAGCCTGGTTATGGCCATGAGGCTCAAGTTGGAGGATGAGAGAGAGTGATTCCGGACGAGAAGAGTGAGAAGGAAGGAAGAGAAAAGTGCGAATGTGAGCCCTCGGGCTAGAGGCAGCGAGCCTACTAGAAAGATTACCTTGGTGGGCAAGGTACCAAGTACAGAGGTAGACTTGATGTTCCTCTACGCCGCCAACGTGTTCATCAAAGATGTGCCGCTGTTGGTCATGTTGAGCACAGGCCATCTACTGTCGCAGTACGGTCCCGGTCTGACGCTTGTCTCTCTCTCTTTCCACTGCTTGCCGGCTTGGGAGGGAGGGGAGGACATGGGCCTACAGTATGTACAAATACAGTAGATGTTGTGTGGCACCGACAGGACGGCACAACACGCACGAGGGCAAAAAAAGTAGTGCATTTGCGCTACACCTACGCCGGCCGTGTATTTTTAGTCCATACCTTACTTTGAAGCCAAATGCTGGTCTGGTTATACACTACTGTACTGCAAAGATTGAGCACCCAAGTCATTGAATAAACACGAGAAACGTCAAGTCATCTCAACTGCCCTGCCCAGGGACCCCAGCAGCCAAGACTTAGAAGCGGGGGAGGGTTCGGTTCATGGTGACAGGCCTAATTGGGCCTCGTCTGGTCTACCGTCGATCGATGCGAATGCGGGGGAGGGTCCATTCATTGTTACGGAGGGCCTGATTATTTGACGCCCTCGTGTCTTTCTTGCATATGTTCTGATTGCTTCGTACATGGCCCTTTTATATCGGCTCGTCACTTTTCAGCCGCCCCAAAACAACCTTGGTCAACATTTCTGAGCATTTCCCTTCCGTCGACTGCTGCCAACATTGGCCAAGCCGGCCACGGCGTTCTAGCAATCATGCAGCATGCTAGTCTCGGCTAATCGATCTTTTGTATCCATCGTCACCACAAAACCGCAGAGTGAAGAGATCAGATACCCTTCATCTCCTTTCCTCTTTCTTTTTTTTTCCACTAGCAAATAAGTTACAGTAAGCTCAAGGTCGGACACCATTCCTGCCCCCAAACCGACGCCTCGTCCGAGACCCTACATTCATCCAATTCACCCGTGCCCACCATCTTTGTAGACGTTTAGCCAGCCGGCTTGCATGCATACATACATGTACAACTTCCATGTATACGAAATCCCACCTACAGAAATGTATCCTCGCAAAGGAACACGCACATTCCGTACTAGGTAGTATGCAATGCGCAAGCCTTGCAGCCGTGGCCACCAGCGAGAGAGGCTGCACCTCGTCCCTTTTGACTCTTCGCGCTTCTACTTCCCGGATCGAGAGCCGAGCCCTGCCTCCTCCAATCTGCCATGTTGCCATTTATCGCCCCCCCCCCCCCTTCTCGACACATCTTGTGCCGTCTTCGCGTGCCGTGAAGCCTCTATCCTTGGATGAATCGCCACTCGTGTATCAATTCACGGTACTGTACATACTGACAGACACACGTCCTGAATGTACGTTAAAGCATGGTCCGGCCGCTTGTCCGACTCGGAAAAAATACCCGTCGTCTTCGCTACTACTAGCCGACATGCCATGGCAAACCGCCTCGCCTGGTTTTCCCGGCGGCCAGCTGCAGCGTTTCTACAAGGATGTGGATATCCATCCAGAGCGCAGCATGCGCCATCGTGTTTGCCGCATTCTCACGTACCCTCCCAAGCCAATCGCTGCCTTCCCATTCAGTAACTTACACTACAGTAATTACAGTCCAGTCCAGTCCAGACACCCAAGCCGGCCCCCAAGGATCAGGGGATAAGCAGCCACAAAGAGGCAGTCCTCCATGATCCGCCCTCCACGCACAACCCGGCTCCTCCCCCCATGTCGCGAATCCCATGTGTCTGGATCTGTTCAATCTCAGATCGGGAAAGCTTTTCTTCTTCTTTTTCTTCTTTTTGGCGCATCATTTTTTCCCTGTTTGACCAAGCGCTCAAATTCCTGCGTGGCCGTGTCCTTGTCACGCAAGAACCACACAAGCTTTCCGTTGCTTGAAAAAGCACAACGAAACGCCAACAAAATGTTCGAACGACGTTTCAACAAGCTTAAAATCCCGTCAAACACTTGAGTCGTCGTACAATATTTGCTGCGCACCCTGTTTGCTTGTCGATGGAAAGACGTCCTGACTAGGTCAAATTTTGACGCACTGCAACTTGGTGGCCCCTGAAAAACATGGCCGTTTCGCTCGGTCCCGGGTAGCCACGGAATTAGGAAATCCCCTGTACGAAGTAAGTTACTTCGCCAGAAACTCAAGAAGCTTCGAGAGATTGCACGCAATGAGTATCAAGTAACTTGAACTTGTTTTGAAACCCTTTCTCAATGTTGGTTATACAAGAGCAACAAGTTTAGTCACACAAGAAGCCTGCTAGCGGCATTCGACGCCTTACGCTTTTATTCCATAGCCTTGTGCACAACTAGCTAAGATATTGCAATATTCTGGACAAGACACAGCCGATTGCTCGATTGTGAAGGATTTTCGACCCCATATATGCGCATCTGTATAATCTTGTATCTCGCCTGAGCCTTGATTCTCGTGACCAGCGTACTGTATTTGTCTACTCGGGAGAGAGACCTAGCTCCTCGTAGAAAGCCTTGGAGCTCGGCTCTCTGCCCATGAATTCCTTCAAAAACTCCATTTCATCCATACTACCGCCGCGCTCAAGAACTGTTTTGCGATACCGACGGCCCTCGCGTCCACTCATGGGATCTTTCTTGAAGAAGGAATGGAACATGTCCGTGGAGAACACCTCGGACCAGAGGTAGCCGTAGTAGCCAGCATCGTAGCCGCCAATATAGTGGCCAATAGTAGCGTAGCGGTTTCCCCATTCACTGCAAAGACGAGGAGCGAGGAGTCTTCATATTAGCAAGCGTCACAACATATTTCCGGGGGAACAGCAATCACAAAACATCGCAAGGGGGACACGTACAGCCCATGACCCTGGTCCTCGGGTCCTTTGATTCCGGAAATGTCGTGCCGAAGCTGGTTCCACAGGCGACCAACGTTCATTTGCTTGACTTCGTCGTGCGTCTTGGGGGTGTGAATGTTCATGTCGAACAGGCCGTACAGCAGCTGCGTCAAGGTTGCCGTGGCCGAGTTGAAATGCTTGGTACGAACGAGCTTCGCCACCATGTCGTCGGGGATACGTTCATTGGTTTTCCAATGCCGCGAGAGCGCCTTGAGAACTTGGTGGTCCCAGCACCAGTTCTCAAGCATTTGCGAGGGCGCTTCAACAAAGTCCTCTACCACCGAGGTCCCGTGGAAGTAGCTGTAGCGTGTCTTCCCCGCAAGATCGTGTATACCGTGGCCGAGTTCGTGGAACAGTGTCACGACTTCCTGGTGCTTTAGCAGAGCGGGCTTGCTTGCCGATGGCTTGCTGAAGTTGCACACGAGGGCAGTCGCAGGATAATTCCTGCTACCATCCTCTCGGAGATATCCGGGCTCAATATTGAAGTTGGCATTGTGGCCGTACTTATTGTCGCGAGGATGAAGATCCATATAGAGATAGCCGCAGAAGCCGCTGCCCGCATGCTCATCGTCCCAAACGCTGTAGATGACGACATCCTCATGCCATGCGATATCTTCGGCCTTGCCGGTCGGACTCAGCCTGGCCCGATCCTCGCCTTTAAGCTCCACAAAGATGAAGCCGAAAATTTGCTCGAAAATCTTGAGCATGCCGGTGAAAGTGGACTCGACAGGGAAGTACTGCGAAATTTCGACTTCATCCACACTATACTCCTTCTCTTTGACCTTGTTCGAGTAGAAGGAGATGTCCCACATGTAGAGATTGCCGTCAAATGACTCACCTCGCTCCTCATAGTCGCGCTTCTTGTACTCAAGCAAGCGCTCAGCCTCTTTGACTCCGCCAGGAGCAAGTCGGGTCCGGAGATCACCGAGGAATTTGTTGACATTAGCTGTAGTCTTGGCCATCTTTTGCTCGATACGCATGCTAGCGTGGTCTGCGTAGCCGAGCATGCGGGCTGCCTCGTCTCGCAACTCGATGATCTCTTGGAATAGAGGCACGTTGTTGTTTGACTAGGTTACATGGTTCATTAGTATGGTAAGTCGCGCGATTTTCTCTGCTGAATGCATCGACTTACCTTGTTGGCTTCCGCCATGGAGTATCTGCGCCGAGTCTCCTCATGACGGGCGTACTTCATGAGAGGAAAGAGGTGGTTGTACTTGAAAGTAATTTTGACCTTGCCTTCGTTCTCGCCTGTTCCCTTCTCTAGTTCGTCGACGTCAATGTCATCCTTGGGGACACCCTCGAGCTCTTTGGGAGTAAACCAAATGAAGCCGCTCTCTTCGTTGAGATTCTTTTGCCCTTGAATGCAGAGTTGACTCAGGCGCTTTTGGATCTCCTTGAAGCGATCACGCTGGGGACCGGCAGGCAAGAGAAGACCGTTGCGGATGAACTTTTGGCGCTCCTTAGTCAGGAGATGTAAACGCTCCTTCTCCAGGCCCTGGGAATCCCGCGAGGCATAGGCGGCGTCGACGAGCTTGAAGATGTCCTCTCGCATCTTGGTCTCAATGTTGAAGTCGTCCATCATCTGCTCTGCCTTGTTGGAAGCCTCGCGAAGCGACGCGTTGGCCGAGACGTGCTGGTAAAACGTCATGATCCTCTTAGGAGCTGCCGAATTATTGTCGTCCAGCAAGATGGGCTCGAGCACGTCGACAAAGGTGGCCTTGTCCGGTTGAACGCTAGACACGACCTTGTCGTATACGGCCTTGGTGGCTTCCGTTATCTTCTTAGTATCCGCAATGATGGAGTCAGCCGTGGCCGTAAAGACGGGCGGCGGCTGCGGTGGCGTCTGGTACTTTGAATCGGCCATTGTACTTGTCATCAAAGGACGCTGGAGAGCTCGAAAAGGAAGCCTCAGATGGCTTGCGAGGGCGCTGAGACGGGGAAAGGCTCGTGTGGAAGCCAGAGTTGCGGCGAGGGCGAGCACAAATAGAGACGAGAGCAGAAGCAGCACGCGATGAGGGGTGCTTCGGGCGAGGAGGGGGAGGGGCTTGGTGATACGTTGGCGAGCCAGTGTGGATGAGATGGTGGAGAATGGAGATGCACTGAGACTGAGCTCCTTCCTCGGATGGCTATCAACAACTGCCCTTTTTGTTTTCTGTTGGGTGACTTGACCGTCAAGGTACCTGCAACCACACGCTCTTGCATGCGGCTATTTAAGGCAGAATGAAATCGACAGATGGATCTTTGAGTAGTGTACTTGAGCTTCTGCCTCTTGCGTGTGTTTGGCTGTATTCATACATGAGCTTGAGCTACTTCGTACAGCAGTGCAGCATTGTCACCAACGGCAGAATAAGATGGGGAATGCTTGAGCTACCAGGTTAGGCAGGTGGTGAAGGGGGTCCCCGAGATAACAGTAACTTCCTGTAAGGATGGACGGGCGTCCATGTGGGGCGGCAAATCGGCTTCGATGACCCGCTGTTCATGTTGTCTGTCTGTCACTACCAGGCGAAGCGCTATTATGGTCAATATCGAGGAGATCTGAACCGAGAGGGTAACTTATCACGAGAGTAATCAAATAGAGAAACTTTGCCTATAGAAGCCTCAATTTCTTTCTGCGCCGCCAATGTACCGGACAGAGCAATAAGAGTCGTTCTCGAAACAACCAAGTTAACTATTCAATGCATGATTCAGGGCAAGCACAACGTGCCTAATCACGCCAGACGTCGATGCTCTCTCAACCGTAATCCATGTGCGAGTGCGTAAAAACATGATCCATCAAGCGCAAGCACAGCAACGCCATCGTGTCCGCCAAATGCAAAATCGCGTCCCTGTAGCATGGGCGCCCAAAAGATGAACAAACAATCGCAGTCCCGCTTCTCGTCTCATCGCCTAATTGGCCAGGATGGTCCGTACAAGTTCTAGTATCGCAGTCCTATTAGCTGACGTGTGAACCATCAGTGAATTCGCGAGTGCATACCTGTGTAGTTGACCTGACCAGAACTCGTGTCGACAGCCTTGAGGAGCTCGTCGACCTCATCGTCCGACATCTTCTCGCCCAGGTTTGTCAGGATGTACTTCAGTTGGCCGACGCCAATGAACCCTGTCATGTCTTTGTCGAAAACTTGAAAACCGCGGCAATATTCTTCGGGCTCGCCCGGATCGCGGAAGCCACCGGGTCGGTTGAGGATTCGCTGAAACGTCTCAAAGTCAACTGCAATGAATGCGCGTCAGCCTCTCTCATGCTGTCGAACAGTACTTCTGTCTGCCGTTGATAGATTGGCGCGACCCCGAGTAACACTCACATTCGCCGCCAGCTTGCTTCTCGAGCTCCTGGATCTCTGAGAGGGTCGGGTTCTGGCCGCAGGCGCGCAGCAGGTCACCCAGGCTGTCGACAGTCACACGGCCATTGCCGCGCTTGTCGAACAGGGCAAATGCCTCCTTGTAGTTGGTCGAAGCCTGAGAATCATACGTATTAGAAGCCATTCCGCTTTACCGCACTTGCGTGCTTCTCGTCGGGCTCGTCCAAGCGCAATGCAGGTGAGGCTCGCAGGTGGTCGGTGCGGAGTGCAGAAGAGCGTGCGTGACTCCGATCGGGTACTGAGCCTCCCTTGAAGTAGGTAGGACAGCGCAGCACTCGTGCAAGGAGTCGTGGGACGAGGATTGGATAGACATGGCGGTCGGCGGACGAATCATGTGGTCGCGGGGCTCTTTGTTTACTGCCCTCTTGGCTGGCGCTGGGGCAACTCACCATTGTGATGTGTGAAGAATGGAGTCTTTCTGGTCTTGATGCGTGTCGGTATAGAAATTTTGAAGCTCGAGAGACCAATTATCAAACTCGATATCGTGACTGCGATTGTGGTGTCGTCAAGTTTGCGAGGACGGACAATTATGCGTGGATGTTCAGGAGAAGTCGAGACGGGAAGAGAGATGGAGAAGGTCAACAAGCCCGGCCCGTTGTCCAGGCCGTTTAAAGGCGCTTGCAGGTACGTACCTCCCTTGAAGCCCCCGCAGGCCGCAGCCCACCCCAATGCGCACCTGGGGCATCCCCTGACGGGGCAACGGCATGGCCCGGCCAGATTGCCTCCACTTTGTTATTGGCGTCCTCAGCCCGTCACTTCAAGCTTGAGCCAAGGAAGCGGCTTCTCCCAAGTCTGAAGTAACAATTATACGACTCCCAAAGACAGTCGCAAGACTTGATCAAGTGCCTGCTAATGAAGAACCTAGTTTCCGACATTTCGTATTCTTCCTGCCGCAAGTCTACCGGCGTTATGACACCTACAAATGCAAAGAAGAAGAAGTCGAAGCCGAGACGAGCCTCGCGCAAGTCTAAACAAAGCGATCGACATTGATGCTCATCTATCGTCAGACTTCAGTTCGTCGTCGCCTCGCTAGCAAGATGTATGTGCCCCAGACCGTCTCGACCTCGACGTCCCTCCACTTCTCGCCCATGGCCTTCCACTCAGGCTCCGTCGCCACGATGCGATCCATAAGCATATCCGCCAAATCACCAGTGGCACTCTTGTCGCCTGCCTCTAGTCTGCTCTTGGCCTGCGGATGCGCGTCTCTCCAGCCCTGGAAGGCGCTGTATGTCCTAACGTACGCCTCAAGCCCGCCTAAAGTGATGCGTTTTCTCATCCACGCCTTCTTCGCATCGGGAACCTCGGTGGCGTCGCCTTGGACGTCGTAGAGGATATGCTGTACGTCCTGCCACTCAGCTTCAGGTGGCTCAACATCACGCAGCAAGTTACGGATCTTGTCTCGTCCTGGCTGCTCCCAGAACCGTTCCATACCTATGACACCCGGCGCAACCTCGCCTTGGCTGTAGCAGAACTGTTCAAAAACCTTGTTCGCTCGTGGATGCCCAACGAGAATATTGTCCTTGTAGCCCCAGAAGGCCAGAGTTCCGCCCGGCCTGACGACCCTCGATAACTCTGGCCAGGCCTTGGCGTAGTCGAACCAGTGCGCCGCCTGACCGGCAACGACCATGTCAACGGACTGGTCGGGCACAAAAGTGAGATCTTCGGCGCCTCCAAGGCGAAACATGATATTGGGGTCGTGGGTCATGGATGACGCCTGCTTGATCATGCCCTCGCTCCTATCGATGCCCATGGCCTTGCCAAAGTGGGGACTCATCTCCCTAGCGATGAGCCCATGGCCGCAACCAAGATCGAGCAGTGAATTTTTCGGTCCCTGGTGAAGATCGAATATCCTCTTGAAAAGACTGGCTGGATATGTTGGGCGTGCTGCCGCATATCCTGCAGCTGAGAATGTTGCCCTCCTGCTCGCGATAAAGCCGGGTCAGAAACAAGACAGGCATCGAGGATTCTCAGACTCACCCAAATACAGACATGACTATATGTATGATTGCTGGTTATCATTTAAATCTTGGTCAATTCGCCTAAATATATCAGGGGGAAAGGGAGCCATCTTGACATTTATAATTATACTCGACGATGCCGTCACTAACAAGCACACGTATCCGCCCTTCGGCCGACCTCGGTTTACGCCACTCCTGGTTTCTAAGTGAGACGGGCTCGGCGCCATGGGATTCCGGGCCCCGGCCCCCGGCCCCATGACCCCGCAGAGCCTCTTTGGTCCTAGGTTCGTCGCGGTCGAGCCTCGACAACACACTCGAGTCACCAGTGCACATCCGTTTGACCGTGGGACGACCGTCTAGCATAGCACCGCTTATTCGGCTTCGGCTCTCACTTGCAGTTTCGGGCTCGACAGAGACATCAGCACGACTTTGATCATGGCCACCGAAGCCTCGGCTCGCAAGTTCTTCAGTTCGTCCGCGTTCGCCGTTGTCGGAGCCAGCTCTAATCCGGCCAAGTTTGGTAACAAAGGTAGTGGTTCAACTTTTGTAGAGCCATCATTGCGTTTGTTTCCTTTACTGACAGCCTCACTGTCCATGCATGGTATCTCAACCATAACCTCGCCGTCACGGCCGTCAACCCGGCATCGACCCATGTGACTGTACAAGGAAAGGAATATGCCGCAGTGCCGAATCTTGGGGCTCTCAGCAATCCCAAAGAAACCTCCGTATCTATCATCACGCCTCCGTACGTGACGATGTGCGTGCTACAAGAGGCGAAGATACTCGGCGTTCCCGCAGTATGGATGCAGCCCGGCTCATTTGATGACGGCACCCTGGAATGTGCACTGGCCGACGGGGACTTCGAGGCGGTCGTCTACGGCGATGGCGGCCGGGGGAGCGAGGGCTGGTGCGTCCTAGTTGACGGAGAAAAGGCCATGAAGGATGCGGGCAAGCTGTAACCTGCATACGATACCTGTCTGACGCTGGTTTTTTGCATGCTGTACGGTCTGTGCCGCAAGGCATTCATCAACAAGGGTCAAAGAAGACTGCTGCTGAGATGCGGCAATGGCGATTGCATTGCATCCTGCGTCTGCCCAATCATGTCAACTTGAATCATTCGAGTTGTGCGCTTTGAAGAGAACGTGCACTATGACGCAATGGGTGCGATGCATTGTTTCTCTCAGGCTATGCGATGATGCGTGTGCAAAGAGGTGAAGCTGCTTGAGAGAAGAAGAGATGACTTGCAGCTTCAGAGCAGAAATCGGTACATACTAAATGGTGCCTGGTGCACAGCGCGTCACGTACCTAGCGGCTTAAAGTGTCCGTTATTTTCTAGCTCGCTGAATGGCTGGCTCGCAACGCCTTGTCTCGCTCAGCCCCACATGATGCAGTCCCCAAAGTAAACAAACGCGGTCCACGGCCCGTCACGCAAACCGATACAGTTTCCGAGTACGTATCGACACCTTCACCACTTTCATCTCTTTTGCAATCTCGACAATACCAACACTCGCGACTCTACCATTGACCCCGATTCGAAGCTGTCACACAATTCTTATCGCGTCGCTATGCTATTCATGATCTCCTGAGCGCATCTTGGTCGTTGCGCCCTGCTTGTCACGCCCTCAAATCGAGTATCTTCAAATCGCGACGCATCCAATCGAGACCGCCATTCGCGATTGCGGCGGATAATCGCTACGATGGCTGCCATCGAGCTCGACGGATACATGACCTACGACTCTCGTCTCGCCTCCTTTTCGAAAAACACAAAGAAGAGGGGCTCCACTGCCAGCGTGCGCGGCAAGGCGCTGACATGGCCGCACAAGCAGATTGCGCCCGCCAGCGTACGCGTTCACCTTCCCGCTTTCATCCCGTCCTCTGACTGACTTCTCCCGCCTCTTTCAGCTCGCAAAGGCCGGTTTTTACTTTGATCCGACGCATGCCAGCCCCGATAATGTCACCTGCTTTCTCTGCGGCAAGGGTCTCGACGGCTGGGAGGACGGCGACGATCCCCTTCTTGAGCATCTCAAACATGCCTCCCACTGCGGCTGGGCCATTGTCGCCGCCATCGAGGCCGAGATCGACGATTACGCGAAGAGAGACCCAAGCTCGGCTGAGATGATCGAGGCGCGCAAGGCTACCTTTGCCGATATGTGGCCCCATGATTCAAAAAAGGGCTGGAAATGCAAGACGAAACAGGTACGTCTGAATGCCTGCACATGGAACCATGCATCTGACCCTAGCAGCTTGTGGACTCCGGATGGAAATACACACCGACGACGGAGTCGGACGACATGGCAACTTGCACGTACTGTCAACTTGCGCTCGATGGGTGGGAGCCAGGTGACAAGCCATAGTATGTCTCAAACTTGAACAACCCGCCGATAGTCTTCACCGCTGACCTGTGGATAGCGACGAGCATTTCAATCGCTCGCCTGGTTGCGCCTTCTTTGCTCTTGCTAAGCAATTCGAGGGCACCAGAAAAAAGACCAGTCGTGCCAAGGCCAGCCGTGGCTCCAAAGCCTCTCGATTGTCTGTTCAGTCAACAACCACGGTCGCCTCCGAATCCCATTCGATAACAGGAGATACAACGGCGGTAGCGGACGATAGTGTTCTTACGACAGCATCAACTTCGACTCAAGGAGGCAAGAAGCCTAGGGCGAAAAAGGCCGCGGCCGTCAAGAGCAGTCGTGTCAAAGCCAAGAAGGTCGAGCCAATAGTCATCGAGCCTGCCGAGGATGAAAAGGACGAGAACGTGCCAAAGGCAAAGCCCACTAAGGCCACGCGCGGCAAGAAGCGTGGTAGCGAGGCCATGGAGGAGTCTGGCGTGTCGGTATCCGAAGCACCGGCACCAAAAAAGCGAGCAACCCGCGTTCGGAGCAGTACAGTCACAAATGCTACCACTGTGATTCCGGACGATAGCGACTTGATGGATCCGCCTGCTCCCGCTCGCAAAGCAGGGGGTCGCAAGAAGAACCAGGGTTCCTCCGCCACAGCAAGCCGGCAGGCCTCAGCTCACTCGACCGTATCAAGCGCATCCATGGCATCGCTTCGCGCACCTGCGCTCGTCAATTTTCCCGACGACGAAGAGATTGAGCGTCAATTAGAGGCTGATCTCGAAGACGAATGGAATGGCGATAATGAGGGTGATGCTAACGCAGCCGAGACGGATGAAGAGAATGAACAGGTGCTTGCGCCTAAGAACTCTGAGAACTATGCTATGTTTGACCCTGCAGCAGCAGATCCCGATGACGCAGCTGTCGAGGAGGAGCTGCTGGCGTTGCAAGCAGAGATGCAAGTCGACGAACCGCCAAAACCACAAGTGCAGACCAAGGGTCGCAATGCCACTGCCTCCAAGCCTGCTAAGCAGGTCAAGTCGAGAAAGGCAAAAATCGCAACACCGCCTACGGAAGAAGAGCCCAAGGAAGAAGAGCCAGCAGCGCCACGAAACGCGAGCGCAGAAGTTGCTGAAGAACATCCGGCTTCTGAGACAGACGAGGCTGTAGTGGTGGATAAGGTCAACCCTGCACCAGCTGAACCGGCCAAGAGAGGCCGGGGAAGGCCGTCGAAGAACTCACTAGCATCGCAACAGTCCGTCGAAGACCAAAAGCCGTCGTCACAGCCGCCTGCCAAGCGAAACCGAGGACGTCCTTCAAAGGCATCACTGGCTTCGCAAGCCTCTGTTGACGCGATGGACCTTGTCGAGCCGGCCACCACGGCCCGCAGCAGTGAACCGCCCGTCAAGCGCGTTCGCGGCCGCCCATCCAAGTCTTCATTGGCCTCGAGGAGCTCTCTCGCAGCCCAGGAGACTCAGCCCGCGGAGGTACCAGCCAAGCGCGGTAGAGGTAGGCCCCCTAAAAGGGCGTCAGAGCTTACCGAGGCACTGCCGCCTCAAGACGCCATGGACGTAGATGCGCCCGCGCCGACCGAGGCTGATGAGCTCATTCTCACACGGGCTCCCGAAGAGGCTGTGAAGGGAGTACGGAAATCCCGAGTCCTGGCAAAACAGCAAGAAACAGCGCCTGTAGACGAGCTGGCTTCTCTACACCTCGCCGAGCCCCCGTCAACTCCGACAAAGGTCATCTCACCTGCACCCTCGGCGAAGCAGCCGGCCCTATCCCCTTCACAGTCACCACAGTCCTCGGACGCGGAGAACCAGCCGCCGTCGTCGAAGCCGGCAAACAGCACTACCACCAAGCGCGTCATATTGGCGCCCGTCGCCACGACGCCCATGCAGGCCTCGCCGCTCAAGCGCAACGTGATGACGGGCCTGCAGAGCTCGACGCCCTGGACGGCCATCAACCTCGAGGCCGTGCTGGGCACGCCGGAGCCCAGTGGACTGGACAAGGAAAACACGGCCGTCGGTCGGCTTCTCAAGAAGGGCAAGGACCTGACGAGCCCGGAGAAGAGCATGACGGTCGAGGAGTGGATCTACTTCAACGCGGGCGAGGCCGAGAAGAGGCTCAAGCATGAGTGCGAGACCATGGTGAACAATTTTGAGCGAGAGGGCACGAGGGCCATGAATGTCCTAGAGGGGCTCGCGGCCGAATAGATGGTCCTCATGACGCAGCCCGTCTTTTTTCTGGGGAGCAAGGTCTACTTGGTCCTGTGACGAAGCTGTGTCTATGTGTGTATAACGGTCTCGGCGAACACGGGGTGAAAGGGTTTTGTTCTTGGATATTCGAATGTACGAGCCAAGGGTATATGGCCAGGCGTTACGGGGGGGAAGGGGGTATTACTGGTTCCTTGGACGGTTTGAGCGAAAGAAGAAAATGAAATCTCATGAAACCGGCACATTGCGCGATTTCTGCCTATTTAGGGTCTGGTTTTGTGAACGTGGGGCGTCCAAAGATAACACGGACAATGTGGTTTGAAAGTTTCTCGGTTTTCGATCCGGGAGAAATCATTATTATTAAAGAGAGAGGGACGGCCCAAGAACTTTGGTCAACAGGCCGTGTGTTCCCCCTTTCCAAAAGAAACCCGCCATGATGATTTTGTATACTGCAATTTAGTTGTAAACCGCCAAACTACATCGATCCCGCCCAGGTATTCCATCTCTCCATCTTCTCGGGGGAAATCGTAAAAATTACGGAGTCAAGTGTATAAAGGTGCGGGTGTGTGTGACGGGGAGGGGCGGAATAAGTACGCAAGATTGCGCCGACCATGTCTCGTGCATCTAGAAGGGGAAAATGAGGAAGGAAAGAGAAAATACTGCCGTTGTGAAACAGAAGAATTACAGGAACAGCACCGCAAGGATGGACAAAGCGGCAATCTTGTGCGCGCCTCGGGAGTCGAGCATGCCAACGGCAGCGTTCACGATGGCGGGCTGGCTCGATGCGGGCGACGTTGACGAGCCGGACGTCCCTGTTCCGGAGACAGTGCCGGAGACGGTGCCGGAGGCCGGAGCGGTCCCCAGAATAGACGATGCCGAAGTCTTGGATGGCGGCAAGTGTGTCGACGAATCTGAGCCGACAGGGAGGCCGCTGGGAGACGAACCGGCTACGTTGCCGGTTCTCGTCTTGCTGCCCTCACTGATAACAGTCTCTGAGCCTTTTACAGGGTTCGCGAGTCTCGAATAGTCGGGCGAGCTGGCCGAGCGAGAAGAGTCTCCTCCCGTGGATGAGGATGGCGAAGTGGAAGACGTCGCCGTCACCACTGCGTCAGAAGACCTGGTGAGCGAGTACTTCGAACTCGTCGTTGTAGCCTCTGTTTGTACATTCGAGGAACCAACGTTGGAAGACAGTTGCGGTGACGCGCCGGAAGACACAGGCGCTGATTGCGAATCCGTAGGCTCGGCCGTCCAAGTCGCAGTCGCCTCTTCCGCGTCCGAGGTCGCCGTAGGCCCGGTCTGCGCAGCACCGGAAGATCCTGAAAAAGTCATCGACACTCCCGACTCGACGGTCGCCGTGGTCTGCACAGGCAATTCTTCCGTCGACGCTGTTATGGGGAAGAAGCCAGTTTTGCTCGTATCAGCCTGCTCGCTCGTCTGAAGCGTCGGCAGCGCCGTGACGATGCTCTCGCGAAGACCCGGCGTCGACGCGGCAGCCTTGGGCTTTCGTCCTGAGCAAAACTCGAGGTACTGCGCGAAATGAATCTTGGGGTAGTCCCTGATGGTGTCCTTGGTGCTGTCCTTATTGTCGACTCTGCACGCGTCGCACATCTCGTAGCTCCGCTTGAAGGACCTTTGTTCGTCGCACAGGTCATCCGTCTTGCCCGTGGTCTCGGCCACGTTGAGCGCGCCGTTGCATTCGTTGAAGCAGATGGAAGGTATCACGTCCCGCTTGCTCAGCACGTGTAGCGCCCGACGTACGTACGGGCCGCGGACGGGATAACCTCGCGACGTCGTCATGGCTGTCGACGTGGTGCGAGGGTAGTCGGTAAGACTTGACTGTGAGCCCCAGTTTCCAGTCGTAATCTTTCTCGTGTGCCCATTCTCAACTACGTCGTAGACTTGGTAGGAGAAAATATCATAAGACAGACCGAAAGCCTCAGGGTCCAGGTTGAAGAGACCCTCTGTGAGAGGATAGTAGCTCGTCTCATTCTTGCTCCATGTAACGTTCCGCAAGGGCGGCGACGGGATGCAGTCTTCAGGACGACACAAAAAGTCTTGGGATGGCGGCTCCGGCCACACATTGCAGCCGTTTGGTTTCGGTGGGCTGCACACGTATCCTGGCTTGCAGCCAAAGGTCAAATCTGAGTCAGGCAGCAAAGGCACGTAGTTGCCTGTCGGCGAAGGGCAGACCGAGATCTCACGCAAGGTCGTGGTCACAGTCTGTGTCGGCGCAATAGTAGGGCTGTGCAGAGTCAAGACCGCCGTGGACGTGATGATCTGGGTTGTGCCAGGGAGTCTCGATGTGAGCGTCGTACCCCCTTGGATGATAGTAACAGTCTCCTTGGGTAGTGTCATGGTGACAGTCTCGCCGTTACGAGTCACTGTAACGATCTCTCCTGGAAGCGTCGTTTTTAGTGTCGTTCCTCCGCTAACAACTGTCGTGGTCTCGCCGGGGAGGATCTTCGTGATGGTGGAAATGATCGTAGAGCCTGGCCTAGTAATCGTCTGCCCAGGAAGGGACACCGTCGTAGGCCGTCCGGGTGCTGTGACCGTCGCCGTGCCGTACAAAGTGGTTGTCAAGATGGTACCATCTGCCGTGAGGGTAACTGTGGTTCCTGGTAGCTCCGTCGTAAAGGTCGAAACAACAGTTTCGGCGGGAAGCGTGCTTGTGAGCGTCGTTCCGTCGCGGGTCATCGTGACAGTCTCAGCTGGAAGCACCTGGGTGATGGTCGACACTACAGTAGACGCAGGCAACGTTGTGGTTTCCTTCGGAAGAGACACTGTGTATGTCACGCCATCTTTAGTCTTGATTACCGTCGTACCGGGAAGCTCTTCTGTAAACGTCGGTCCGGGAAGCGTAACTGTCTTTTCCGGCAACGTCTTGGTCTCCGCTGGAAGAGTTAGAGTCTCTGTCGGTCCGGGGACCTTCACTGTATTTGTAGTAACCTCTGCGGGTGCCGTCACGGTGGTGGTAGCTGTGACAATCTTGGTGACTTCGGTTACGACTGGATATTGAGTTGAGAAAGTTTCCGTTGCAGTATACTTATCAGTAATATGTACAGTAGTTGTCGCAGTCTCTGTCTGTGTCAAGGTCTTCGTGTTCTCAAAAGTGATCGGAACCGTCTTTGTAGTGACTGTGGTCTCGATCACCGTTGTGGCACTAGTGGTTGTGGTTGTTCTCCATTCTGTTGTTGTGATTGTATCGCAAAATTGATCATCGCCAGGAGAAGCGCCGTATGGTGGTGGTGTTGGGTAGGCGTCATTACCTCCTCTTCTCGGTATGCAGCTTCAAATTATCAGTCCTGAGTAATTTCGATGAAGTTTGGATGAGACTCTCACTTTTTCACAGAGGTCACCGTCACAGGGGGAGACTGACAGGTCAGCGAGAGCCGTCCGCACTTCCATAGAGTTCGCTTACACTTTCGAATGTAGAAGTCGCCGTTTTGGTGGCATAGTCTGTTGTGTGAGATATTACAGTCGAAATGTCGCTTTCTGTCACCGTGATGCAGACCTATTTGTTACCTTTGGTCAGCCTCTACTCGCAAGATTTGGACTCGCGTGGCATACGGTTGTTGTCTCATAGATAGTCGAGCTAAATGTCTGTTAGTGAATCAAGGTCTAGACTGAAGCATGGGATTCATTGAAAGCTGACTGAATTGTTGTCGTGAGGCCTTTAGGCGCTGGAATCTCCTCGTAAGCCGAGCTGGACTGCTGAGGTCCCAGATCTGTGGATTCATGATGATGATTATCGGTGGCAGAGGCAATCGATGTGATAACGGCCACCCAAAGAGCCCCGGTATAACGCATCTTGAGCCGATTCACCGCTTCTACCGCTAGGTTTAGGTGTCAAGACGCAGATCGTGAGCTTCAATGGCAAAAATTGGCTCTCGTCGTGTTTCCACCTGGACTCACGACCCAAGATTGACAGTGCGAGGGTTGAAAGAGAAGCCGGGGGAGCCAAAGATAATTACCAAATGCTACGACAAAACAATAGAGGGTGTGGAGACAGGAGTGGTTGCATAAATATGCAGCGGATATGTGAGCTTTGAGGCTCACGGCCGGGCTCGGGACGATCCAGATGGAGTATGGCAGACTGGATTCTGGCCAGCTAACAGATGGTCTAGGCTCCGAGTTGATGTCACGCAAGAGCGGATCCATCTTCTGGACAGGAAATATCTCAAGGCAGACTGACCAACGTGGAAGGATAAATACGGCGATATACGAAGGTGCGGAGGGCAAAGGTGACTGGTGGGCTAACCCTTTCTTTCTCTAATACAACACGAGAAGTCTCTGAGAGGTCGAATGGTGTGCCCAATCTCAACTTCTAGACGCGGATGCTGGCTCAGGCTGATGTAGACGTGCTTTGTTCTCCGAATCCGGCAGTGTGGCACACACTTGGGCGGCATTTGGGTCTTGGAGTTATTGGAGCGCACGGTAGATGTTGTGAATGATACCTTGGAATCCGCGTCTATGCGGTATGTGCTGGACCAAGAGTTGGACCAAGCTTCACAGCCACCTGTTGCCCTCGGTCTTTGCCAGAAGCCAGTGGGTAGTTCTGCTGCTTGCCCGGTCAACGAGAATCGGGGAAGTGTGATCCCGGGCCGCAGAGACGCCTCAGCCTCGAAGTCGGTGTTCATCGTGCCGTAGCATCCAAGCTGAATTGATGCATGTGCAGGCAAAGAAATACGTCCAAGAGTGGGTCGACATTTGTAGTAGGCATACTGCACAGCAAAGGGCCGTCGACGTACGAATACAGTACGAGGCATCCCTCCCCTAGGTGCGCATAGCCATGGCGTGGCTCTGTGATACGAGCGGACTTAGAACTGAGAAGCCAAAGATGAGGATCAAGAAGTCGCCAGCCGGTCAAAACAGTAGTCCGCTATGACTTTTAAACCAGGCAACCGTCTTTGAGTCCAGAAACGGAACATTGGCGAGCGTTTGTTGGTCGGCGTCGAGGTTACTTTCCGTACTGTCCCCTGCGAGAACCCGACCACCGCAGGCACAGAAAAGCCGGGCTGAGCAGAAGTGACAGCCAGACTTGACGTCTCGATTGTAGGCCCACAATATGTCTCACAATGACTAGTCGACGTCTTTGTCTGAGCGGAGTATATGCCGTCCGCTCCCAAAGTCTGGAGACAGAGGTGTCGCGATGGTTCAGAAGGTGCCGGCTTGGCCGCCAAATCGCGCGGTTTCACAAAGACTCAATCACTCGCAGCGTGAGGTAGGACAGCATCGGTCCGTAGATGGGTACGAGGTCGATATTGCAAGGGTCTTCTCTCGACGTCGATGAAGGCGTCCATGGGCCACCTGCAGCTTGATGGCGGAGATATGGCCGCCGCATGGGCCGAGCCACATGCATATCGCCGAGCTGCATTTCTTCGTCTGGGCAAATAGAAAGGCTCGATGCGTGAGAAACAAGGCTTGACAGATCCGACGTCGGGCAGCTTTGACAATGTTTGATGCACGAGGGTATCTTCGCCAGAGGAGACTGTCAGTGTGAACATTTGAGACGATCCGGTTCACCAAGCTGCAGAGTTGCAATATGACACAAGGATGAATATTTGATGAGAAAGCAGCCGTCAACGGGCAAGAGATAATTGACGAGCGCGAAGGCCGCGTGGCGGATGAAGCAACTCCCGAATAGGTACGCAGTTTGTGGACTGTGGACTGTGTGGTTCGATGTTGGAAGACTGCCCGTGGAGAGAACGTGCCCCAGTGCCCAGTGCCCACAACCCGTGCAGCCCAGGTGGTTGGTGGCCGTGCAAGGGTGCTCAAGTAGCGGATACGCGACACTACGTGATCGCCACGGTATGGTGCAAGTCGAGTCGACTTTTCGCCTAAGCTGGCCATTATCGACGTGGGGAAGGGCCTTGGGGGCAGCCCCGCCTCAGTATCTCTCCACCTGCCTGTCTGCCATCAAGGCTCTCTCGCACGTCGTTCGTAACTGCCTCGACTTTCGAATAGGTAGCCGCTTGCCAGACTCGAAAATACTACAGGAGTACCTGCCTATCTAGAATACATCTCGCTTCTCTTAAATGATCACCATGCCCGAGTACCTATAATAGAGGAATACTGTAAAGCTGGACTCTGAGGCATCAACCCGGTTGCCTCGAAAGCACCCATCCCGAACAGCTTCTCGTCGTCAGACTCGTCATCAGGTACCCTCACAAGTCGCAACAACAGACCAACTGCATCTCAGCCATCCATCTTTTGTTGGTTCTATTGCTCAAAACAACAATACAATACGACTCTGGACCACGCAGCAGTCACTTCGTACACACACACACACTTCATTCACAAAGTTGATCGTGCCACTCACACGTCAGCAGAGCACAAATACGGGCTCGTGCAACTCCGTTCGCAATGAGCCAAACTATCACGGATCTCAACAAGGTCACAGCATTTCCGGCACCAACCTTTCGAAAGCCAGACTCTCACTCCAGGGGCGGACCTCGCTTGATCGACTAATGGTACGTGTCGGAGCACGCTGAACCAGGCACATGCCGTCGAGTGGACTGCGTACGTCTGGCACTTCGCGGCACGGTCGATGGCATATGTTGGCTGCACGAGCCCTGCGATTGCGCGTCCGTATCCTGGATCGATTTGTCATACAAGACATCTCTCGAGGTGCTTGGCAGCTCCGTTCGGGATTCGACCAGCAACTCCTATCCTATCCACGATGCAGTGTCACTTGGGCGGCTCCACGCCACCTATTGCCTCGTTGTTTTCTCGTCTCGAGCAACTGCCGCCATCTGCTCCATGTCTCTGATTCACGCATCCCGGAAAGCCGGTCTTGTCTGCATGATACCATGTTCTTTCCGTCCTGTTTACAAAGTCATCAAATTGGGACTTTGTCCTGCAGTAGATCAACTGGCGCAGCTTGCATCAAAATGCTACTTTCCACTCCTCAAAAAGTCCATACGATCTTCGGGTGACTTCCAGAAGATTCGAGGCGGCAAATGCTATCACACAAAGCCGGTCGGCGGGTTTCGATTTTATCTGCGGGCCGAATCATGACTTGCTTGAAAGGCGATCATTACTGTTGTCTGAATGGATCGCCCTTTGAAGAATCGAGAAATGGTCTGCCGCCCGTATAGCCCCCAGTTTTTCAACCAACGCCTTTCTCGGCCTTGTCCGCTCTTGGCGCAATTGCCCGCTGTGATGCCTAGATGTCACCTCCACAGAAAATTAAGTGCCTCTCGAGGTGCCTCGGCGTCACATCTCGCCTTTGTCAAGGTCTTGTCCCATAGATCCGATCCTGGGAGCCTCGGGTCGCGCCTGTGTCGACACGAGGCATCTTCATGCATGAAGCAGGGCTCGCCTACCGATGCCTTGTGAACTTTTGCGGTTGGACCAATCTCGGGCTTGATAAGCCCCTTGAAATGCTGCATCATGCTACACGACCCATATACTGTACCTACAGTGTAAGACGGCTGGTGTTGCGCTTTCTCCTGTGTCTCTCGTGCCAACGTGCCAACGGAAAAAGGCTTCGCCCATCTCGGGCCACAACAAAGGAATAGTCTGTGCATTGTGTGTGGCTCCATATCGGAGCTAATTGCCAACAACTATCGACGAGAGCTGCTGTTGAAAGGACTCTGCTTGATGCCGCCTTCTTCGTGGGGCTGCCCTGCATGAGTATTCCATCCTTCCCCGGTCACTGACTTGTGCTCCGATATGTCGGCCATTTGACGTGCATCACTGCAAAGTATCTGCCAAATGATTCACGCACATCTGACAAGCTCCTTCAACCGTTCTGTACCTTTCCCGTTCACCTAAAGCACAGAGACTACCCCTGGATTCGTTGGCACAGGGACAAGCAAAGATCCGCGCCTGCAATGCTTCGATAGCCGTCTTGATAATACATGTTGTCAACCCGCACAAGCACGCATACAGTTACCAGGGTCGATGCATAAGACTCGACGCGGCCATGAAGCCTCGCACAAATGTTCGCTTGGGATCACTTGCGCTTTTCACAGCCCAAGCTTGCGCTCAATTCATCAGCTGGCAAGCACATCAAGTCAATACAAGCATTTGCTACTGGAAGCAGCCTCGAGGTAAGAGAAATCTGGATCTCAATGCCGTCGTCTGTGTTTATCTGACGTCTACTCCAGCCGCCGTCATCAGAAACAAAGTCTACTTGGATGGAGGTACCATCTGGTGGACACCAGGACTCGATTCCGGAGAGTTTGGTGCAGTGGTTGACGATGGTACGTTTACTACACAGCGCCACTTATATAATGTTTGCTTTTTGACATGAAAAAGGCAACTTCCAGGGAATTGTTCTTTCGTATGACTTTGGCGAATCCATCACGCCCGAGACGAACATTACGGGTCTGCTAGTGAAAAATAAACTATACAAAGCAAGAGGGGGCAAAGAAAATGGCATCAGTTCAGAACCCAACGCATACGATGGAGCCATGTTAGCAAATGATGCCGAGTTCTTCCTGTATGGCGGTGCTCTCTTCAACAACGATGATCTTTACGAACAGCCTGCTGCGGATAGCAGCATGTCCTATCAAGAGTTTCAGTACGGGCAAGAAAAGTCACTATGGCAAAAGGGCTTCCATCCCGCTCACCTCGATAAAGGCGTTACGCGCTATATCGCCTATGGCGCGGCCGTCAGCGCTCCTTCTGAAAACAAGGCTTGGTACTTCTCAGGCTTGACATCGCCAACACGTGGGCCAATTCTGTTGAATTCTGGCCTGAATAAGTCGGAAAGAGCGGTGAATGTCTCCAACACCTTAATCAGTCTGGATATGACGACTCAGGTTCACGAGAAATGGAGCAACAAGACCCTACCAGAAGACGTCGAAGGCAGATCAAATGCCGAGGTCGTCTGGGTCCCAGTCGGCGAGCAGGGCATTCTCGTTGTTCTTGGCGGCGTCACTTATCCTGAATGGGCAACCGTCAGTCATAAATCCGAAAATGCAGCGTCGAGTGTAGGTATCACACTCTGGGCAAGGTCTTGAGCCGAGTCGCTAACGCTTACATAGGAAAAGGAGAGCCCTGATTTTATGAGAGTGATTGACATCTACGATGTAGCGAATGACAAGTGGTACAAGCAGCCGACTCAAGGAAGTCCGGGCACTCGCAGCAGAGGGTGCGCTGTGGTCGTGCCAGCTTCCGACCTATCCAGCTTCAACATCTACTACTATGGTGGCTTCGATGGCATCCATCCCACAAATAACTTTTACGATGACGTCTGGGCTCTCTCTCTTCCTTCATTCACGTGGACTCAGATCAACAAGGGCACCGAGCTACACGCGCGTGCTGGCCATAAATGCTTCCTGCCCTATCCTGATCAGATGATGGTCTTTGGAGGCTACGCGTCCGAAGCCGGCGCGGTTCCGTCATGCCTGGAGAAAGGCCCCATTGTGATCTTCAACACTACAAGTGGGGAGTGGATGGATAGGTACGATCCGGATCGCTATAGTGAGTACGGGGTTCATGAAAAGGTCAGAGCCGTCATTGGCGGAAGCGCAGCGGGCAGCGCGACGGCAACGGCACCGATTCCCTCTGGATGGGCGACGAGCGGGCTCGGCGACGTCTTTGCACAAAAGTACGACATGAGCAAGATGAAGACTTACTGGCCGTATGGGTCGACGACCCCAAGTGGTCGCTCCGCGCTTCCACTAGACGATGAAAGCGGAGGGGGTGATAAGAAGCATATCATCATCCCCGCAGTTCTGGTTCCCGTCGTCTTTCTTGCCGGAGCCAGTCTTATGGGGTGGCTACTTTTGCGACGAAGATGGTCTCGCCGCAGTGGTTCGTCAGAGTTGAGCTCAGACGAGGGAGCATCACGTATTCGCTCATGGATCAGGGGTCAGACGGCTGAGAAGTCGCCGACTTCGGCGAGCATAGGGGTTTCATCGCCATCTCCGCACATGGCCAAGAGTACCCCTTCTTTGCCAACGTCTTCAGAGGCCGCGCCCTCCACTCAACACGAAATGGCTGACACACAAGTAGCCGAGCTGGGAGGTGAGAAAGATTCTAAAACGTATCATTAGGTTCAAGTTCACTGACACCCTGCGCAGATACGTCTCCTCCGGCCGAACTTTATGATACAGGCCTGACGCCCATCGAGGTGATTCAGAAGCACTCTCGTTTTGCAGGCCATAGTGCTCACTCGAGCTCGACTCGTTCTCAGAAAACATTTCCTGGCCTCGGAGACGGCACTAGTTTTGTGTCGCGAAGCTCAGGGCAAGAAAGTAGTGCACATATAGACTCGCCGTTACTTGGAAGCGCTTCTCGTCTTCCTGGCATGCCGGAGTTCGAGATGTTACAACCCAGCAGAGGGGATAGAGTCGTGGTCTCCCCTTTCCCACCGGAGGAGGACCCTACGGCGAGTGGCCTATTGCCTGCTGTTGTTTCTCGAGCAGAAGAGGATAAGGCGGCGGACCACGCATCTCGGCAGGCTGATGAGCCGGCAAGTCCGGCCGGGAACGTGTTTCGGGACTGGGACGAGGATACGACGACACGTGTATGACGATCTTCTTTGTATGGGAACGGGACGTATGAGCCACAATGCCTCAAGGGTCACACGAGCGGCAACGGATGTCTGAGGAGTTTCGCCGCGCCCAAGAATACATGTAGGGCGAGAAGCGGGCGCGTGGTATGATAACGATAGATGCTTCTCAGGTCCTGAATTTGGCAGGAACTTATGACTTGAACACGATGAATGTACATGAGAGGTGGTATTCGTAATGCGAAGATATCTGGACAAAGGCAACGGATAATCAAGGTCGCGAAGAAAATGCTCACGTCACCTCACCGATCATACTTCAACGACTTCATCCTCATCGTCGTCTACAATTTCCGTGACGCGCTCCTCTGACTCTGCCTCCTCTTCTCGCATGAGAACCTGTACCAACCTCTCACAGGCCTCCCTGACGCCTTCGTCGTCGACGTGGGCGTGAGTTTCGCGGATGATGGGGTACACCTTGACCCTGCGCATCAGCTCGCGGCCCTGCCTCGTAGTCGTAAGAATGGTCAGCGTCTCGACGTGCGTCTGGACGTTTTTGCAGTCCGGATCGCGCTTCTTGTCGGGCGGGAGCAGCTGCAGGTCCGGCAGCATGTCCATGGTGTCGTCGACGTCGTACTCCTCGCTGCCGGTGATGGGCAGCAGGATATAGGGGAGAATATGGATGGCGTCCTCGTCCAAAAAGGCCGGATGGGACTCGACGTCAAATACGACGTTCTTGATGGTGCTGGCGACGCCCTTGCGCCGCACGTCCGACTTGTGCTCGGTGAAGACCTTGAGCTTGGTCAGGGGCACGACGCCGTCGTACTCTTGCGCGGCGACAAAGTACCGCCGCACCTCGGCGTGCTTGGCCAGGTCGGCAAAGACGTAGGCCAGGTAGTTGAAGTCGGCCTTTTTGTTGTACGACCCGTCTTGGCCCTTGACGAAGAGGTCGAGCAGCTGGTTCAGGACGAGGTCGTCGGAGCCAAGGGCTTCGGGCGCGGGCTGTTTTCGTTGCAGCACGCCCTTGAAGCTGTCCCACTTGGCGATGTTGGCGAGCAGCATGGCTAGTGAGTTGGCGTTTGGCTCTTCTTGTTTCTGAAGTTTTGAGTGTTAGTTGGGGGAACGTCATGGTGATACATGAAGCAGTCAAGACATACTATTATGTAGCTAAACACGACATCGAGAAACTTTTCATCTGTGGCCAGCTCTTTCAATATTTCAGGGTCGGCAGATAAATTGATGAGTATTGACAAGACATGCTCAGCAATTTTCTGTAGAAACATGTCAGTAATCGACGCCCAGAAGAACGTCTCATTGAGTCGACTGTCCACTTACAGGGTGGTCCTTGATGAGCAGCTTGAGGTTCTTGACGGGCTTGAAGTCATCTGCTTTGAAGACTGTCAAATCTGCGGTGGAGTAGGGTACTAGATTCTCAGTGGCGAGGAGGCGGACTTGGGGATTGGGATTGGCGATGAAGCCCACGAGCTATTGCATTGGTTTGTGAGAAACGAAGTCTGAGATGAGATTGCATGGTTTAAGCACTGCATTATTGGCTTGGACCGCATACCTCTTCGAGTTCTGTCGGCATATTCTATGTTTCTCCAGGTGTCTGATCAATTGCGTGAGTGATGCGCCTCTTCTGGTGAGCTCGTTATATCTATGCAGTGGTTCGGTGGTGGAATCGATAAGTGAGTGAGAGAGCGATGGTGATAATCGCGAGTGACTGACTGTGAAGACGATGGAGGGGCATTTTTTTCTAGATGGTGGGGGTTGGAACTTGCAAGTCCGGACCCACCATGATGTAGGAGGTAGTTTTCCTAGAGCCTGTATTCGTCCGTCCGTTGACGAGGATGAAAAAGACATGCTTTCCTCACTGTTTCTGTCTAGGAAACTCGTCTCTGTTGTCAATACGAGTTTAGAAGCATCCTCAATCGACTGATTACTTTAGCTGTGTCCACGAAACGCCTAAACCTTTGTCTTGTCCAGTAAATCAATCTCTCCACTGCCTCCTCCGCAAAGACACAAAGACTTGCACACGTGAAACATGCCATGCTCCCTAGGTAGTTAATTTCCCGTGTCCTCAATTGTATAAAAATACATGATGGCGTGGTTTTGCTCAACTTTTATTCGTCTTGGTCGACTCTCTGCTTCGGGCGGTGAGGGCAACCATCATGAACAGTAACTGCGCTAATCCCAAATAGGTCAGAGGGGTGGCAGATCGATAAGGCCGACATGGAAATTTTTGATTTCTTTCCCCTCCACAGCATTATCGTACCCCCGTTGAGTCGGCACCGAGCTCACCTTGGCCCACGAAACGCATCCCGACGCTGCTCGTACGAACTCACATTAACCCCTCAAAATGCCAAAAGCCTCGGCGTCCATGGCCGAACGTCAGGTCAGACGCCATAATCCGCTCGAGGATGACATTATCGCAACTGGCGTCCTACGAGTGAAACCTGGCAAAAAGCGATCAAAGAGCGGGCAAGACACCGACGACAGCTTCGTCGACTCGAGAGCCTCTCAAAATATTCTGCGTATAGGTCGCGAGCTCGCCGAGGAGGAAAACGCAGAGAGGAGGTCGGCGATACCCGAACCCACGGTTGACAATTTCGGTTACGACTCGCGCTTCGACGACGCCGCCGACGAAGAGGGCAGGGCCTTTGATGATGAGGAAGCTTGGGGCGAGGAGGAGGAGGTTGTCGAGGAGATTGAAGTCGACCCCGAAGACCTTGAGACGTACAAGAAGTTCATGCCCGACGAGGAAGACGACCTGCTCAAACACGGCTGGGATCGCAAGCCGACGGGGGAGGAACAGGGAGATAGCGTCAACCTAGCCGACCTTATCCTGGAAAAGATTGCTGCGCATGAGGCAGCTGAAGCTCGCAAGGAGGCTGGTATGCCAGTCGATGACTACGAGTTACCTCCCAAAGTTGTCGAGGCGTATACGAAGTGAGTTCATTTCAGCGCCATGAGGCCGTGGTGTACGAGTCGCTAACAAAAACACAGAATCGGTCAGATCCTGTCTCGATACAAGTCAGGCCCTCTTCCCAAGCCGTTCAAGATTCTTCCCACCGTACCGCACTGGGAGGATATTCTCGAAATTACCAAGCCCGAGAGCTGGACGCCCAATGCCTGCTATCAGGCGACCAGGATATTCGTCTCTCACAAGCCCGCCGTCGTCCAGCGCTTCCTCGAGATGGTCATCCTGGAAAAGGTCCGTGAGGACATTTACGAAAATAAGAAGCTCAACGTGCATCTCTTCAACTCGCTGAAGAAGGCCCTCTACAAGCCGGCCGCCTTCTTCAAGGGATTCCTCTTCCCTCTGATCGGCAGCGGCACCTGTACCCTGCGAGAGGCCCACATCATCTCGGCTGTCCTAGCCAGGATATCCGTACCCGTCCTTCACTCTGCCGCTGCGCTCAAGGGATTGTGCGACATCGCTGCACAGGAGGCATCGCAGGGCAGCGAAGGCGGCGGCGCGACGAATATTTTCATCAAGACGCTGCTGGAAAAGAAGTATGCGTTGCCGTACCAGGTGATCGATGCCCTCGTCTTTCACTTTCTGCGCTTCCGCAGCGTCGACCCGGCAAACGTTCAACAAGGCGACGCCATGACTGGCGTGTCGGGAGACGGTGACACGAGGGCTAAGCTGCCTGTTATCTGGCATCAGAGCCTGTTAGCTTTTGCGCAAAGGTACAAGGGTGACATTACCGAGGACCAGCGCGAGGCGTTGCTTGACCTATTGTTGAGCCATGGCCACTCTGCCATTGGGCCCGAAGTGCGGCGCGAGTTGCTCGCTGGCAGAGGCCGGGGTGTCCCTCTGGAACCGCAAGGAGAGGTATTCGACGGGGATGATACAATGGCCATCGACTCATGACATCGAAGCTGTTGAGATTTGGGCACGGATATAGTACGAATTTAACGTTTAGGGAGTTTCCTGTATGGCGTTTGGCGTGTTACAGGGTCCTGTGCAGGGACATTCGAAGACAGCACTCTTCCAAATGGTATATCACGATGAGGTTGGAAAGAATAAGAATGGGGTGGCGGCATCAAGGGCGTTGGACTCATTATATCAAGGCCATGTCATGTTTCGTCATTATATTCCATGTGCCTTCCATATTTAGTACTGTGCCTGCCTGAGCAAGTTTTCGAAGCTAAACCTCTGGGGCAAGAGCGATTGACGTTCTAGGAAGGGCGCATGCAATTATCCAACTTTGACTCCAATGAGCGAAGATTGTGATCAAAGCATCACTACGAAGTACGTGCCGCCCGACCGCACTCTTGACACTCTTACCTAAGTAATTACCTCCTGATCCCTTTCAGAAAGAACTCGTCTTACCTGTGATAATCGAATATCGTCAACTCGACCGTCTGTCCGACCTATTCTTTTGTAGTCATTCTCATACCTTGACATTTGTCTATCAATCGACTACAAAGGTGGCCCCTTTCTTGATACCAGGAGTCGAGACACGGCCCGACTCGGCGCGCCCGCGCCCTGTCAGAGGCGCCATGTCGGACTCGCTCATCCAAAGCACCATGCTGTCCAACAGTGCGAGCCCAGGCGAGATCAAGTAAGTGAATATGTAACTGTTATGGCCTTCATCTAATCCCTTTGTGAGCGGTGGCTGATGACAGTCGTGCGCAGCTACTTCAACCTACGCCTTGAGCCCCTTTCGACGCCATCGGCCTTTCCCTTTAATTTCCCAGCCACTTCACCTATCTTCGCAGACGAAGATGGCGACCATGAATCCTCTGACGGTGGCCCTGCTCTTGCCGGAGACGCTACAGTGGCCTCGGCCCCTGGACTCGGATGGCGCAGCATGATTCCCGACGACGGTGCGCTGACGGACGTGTCGTCAGCTACGACGACTGTCCTGCGTGACGCCAAAGCATCTTCAGTCGCGATGCCACGGCCGCGCTGGCACGGTGTCGATCCTCCGCGACTACCTCGCGACGGGTTCGAGTAGGTCTGGTTCCCCGACGGTTTCTGGGCTGAGCGCCGGCTCACAGCCCAGTCGCGCCACAAGAGCAATGCCAGCTCGAGGTTCTGGAAGTGGCGCTCGCGCTCCAACAAGTCGATGAGCGAAATCGATGCCGGCGAATTCGCCATGCTGTCTCAGGTACCGTCTGAGAGCACCTTTGATCCTCAGAGCGTGACGATCGACGCTGCTGCCACTGCTACGGCCGCGGTCATTTTGGGATCACCGCCTTTAAGCCCATTTATTTCCGAGTCCGCACATGTGCGTTCGCTACAGAATCCAGCCGGCATGGCCTTGTCGAACCAATCAATTGGGAGTCTGGTTGTCCCTCCTTCGTCCATGAGTGAGGTATAGGATGAAGACCAGATAAACATTTCTGCAGCTCGCCAAATGATCACCCTCCCGTCTTCTAGCTCCCTGTCCTTTTACGAGTCGTCCCCTGTAGCATCTACCACAGCTTCTCCGTCTTCCGGCTGGATTCTCTCCCCGCGCCGGTGGCTCACTAAAGTGAAGCGAGAGGTTGAGTCTCGACTCAAATCAAAAAAGGCCAAAGAGGTGGGTTTCTCATACTGTACAAACGACTAGATATTTCAAGCTTACGCATTGTTCAAAGCTTTCTTGTACTCTCGCGTCAGACGATAATGACGACGAGACTGCGAGGCCTCGACTTATGTATGACAGGATGAACGGATGGCCTTGGCCAGGAGAACACGAAGGCGACCATACCCAAAGCAGGAGAGCGCATACAACCCAGAAGGAGGTGTCAGGTAAAGTTCGAGTCCCGCGCAAGCTCTTTGGTAAGGCGCCCTGGCGGCGTAAAGGGTCCGCGGGTACTTTGAGCTCCGTCGGCAGTTCGATCCGGGATATACTCCGAGGCGGGACACCACCGGCCACCCCCAGGTCTGAGCTTGCAGAAGACAGTAAGTCTTATCTAGCCAGTAGAGCAATCTTCAATAGATGTATGGCGTGGCTGACTTGAACTTGACAGGTAACTGCAAGCCGGTGAAAAGCCAGTTCCCGGGTGGTGTAAGGTCTACTCTATATCACACGTTTGCAGCTTCTTTTCTCATAACTGTAGCAGGAAGCCATCCGTGTAAGCACACCTCCACTAGACGAGTACACAGCGGACGGCAAGGCGCGAGGCTTCTTCACCTGCACCGTCCCTCCCTGTGACAAGGAGCCGTTTGCCCATGGGGAACAAGCTGATCCAAAAGCTCCGCCTCAGCTGAACGGCCCCCTTTCGCGCCACGCCTCTCATCACGGATGCCGTGGTAGTAGTCTGTCTGCCCCCAAGCGCGAGTGGTGGGAGCCCCATCCTGCACATGGCTTGCGCCGCGTGTCAACGCGCGATCCCAGCATGGACCTCAACTTCGAATTTGACATTCCGGAACACCTACCGAGTAGCCCTCTGTGCCCTGCAAATAGTCGACACAAGAGTGGCGGGACAGGTGTCTGCGTATACCACGGCCGAGGCAAGTTGAGATCAAAGTCGGTGTTCAGGGACGCTGCGGACCGTCATCCGAAAGGTACGAGTGGTCGCGATGCGCATGGCGGGATTGCGTTTTAAAAGAAGCCTCTATATGAGATTGCTGTAGGAGATGGAGAAGGAAGTAGCCTTAACCTAAGAAATCGCAACTGGATACGCCAGCAGGATCCATTACCTCTATTCTCGGAAATTTGGCAACACTCATTATTGACTCCCTGCACACAGTGTTCCAGGATAACTGCGTGACTCAGCTCACCGCGATAGAGACTGTCGTGTAAGTTTGGATATATCGTCACGCGCGACTAGCAGTAACTCCCTTGTGTTATACAAGAAGTCTATTGCCGTCAATGCTGCCGTGATATGCTGTGGCGATAGATTTTGTAGGAATTGAGATAGCTTGGATACCATATGTGCAACGTCAGCCCGTATGGTCGTTGTAGCATATCCTATTGATCCGACTAGTGACTGATAATAAAGTCGGTCTTGCTGTGTGGCTTGCTGGTCGTACGGTTTGAATGCCTTAAGGGATTGAGGTTGCTTTAGTGGCCGGGATATAGTTATTCGATGGAACTTCGAGGCTATTTTCTCGATATATGACTTTTGTGATAGCTATAGCTTCTTGTTCGGTCGATCCCTGATAACCTGGATCCCTAGGAACTAGCGTAATTGCCCTAGTTCCTTGACTTTGAACCTCTTGACTAGCTGGTTTCGGAAGTTATGATGTTCCTTCTCGTGTTCCTTTCGAAACAATACGACTAGGTCGTTAATATAGAAAAATATAATGACTTTGCCATTATGCAGGACATACGGATCTTCTAGAACGGGCAAGAAGCCCTGTTCTTTGAGATATGTTACTAATTCGTTGTACTAAAGGAGTGGTGATCGTCGTAAACTATAGAGAGCCTTGTGGAGCTTCCAGGCCTTGTCCTTCTGTTTGAACCCGTCTGGTAGTTGACTATAGACTTCCTCGTCTAATGGGGCGTTTAGGAAGGCGTTCACGAAGTCGTATTGGTAGGCTTTAAGGTTAAAGTGGGCTGTGATAGCTATCAATAACCTGAACGTGCGGGCCGCAACTGTGCATGCGGATAACGGCATCTCTGTGTGAGGTTGTAAGTCACCTCCTTGTTTGGATTTCCAAGGCTAGGTATCGGATCGGAGCGAAAAGTTGCGTCGACTTGCACCGTCCATGAAAGCATCACTGCTTTTGAAACGCTCCAAGGTCCAGTATTGCTTTCTTTTCTTTAAGGACTGTTTTCTCCATTGCTTAATTAGCTTCGATGCTCTTGCTAATCTCATGAAGTCTGCGCTTCATATAATCTAGTCTTAGATGAGCCACGGGCTCTAGCGCTTCAAATAGGACGCCTTGCCGCAGCAGCTTGCTCGTTGCCGCTATCCGGCCTTGATATTGATCTTCAATTGCACATGATAGTCTCTTTCGAAGGAAGGCTTGAATGCAACGGCGGTGCATTCAGGGCAAGTAGAAGCCTGCGATGCAGTGACTTTGGGCGCTGTAGTGAAAGCGCGTAGCAGGTTATTGTCGCGGATGCGCTCGGATAGGCCTTGGAAGGTCGGTCAAACCCGTCAAGGAGATTGGTCGGGATGCAAGCCGTGAACAGGTATAGCTGCCGCGCCGCTGTGCAAGGCATCGCAAGGACATGAGCCTTCGATTACATAGAGTTAATCGACTGACTCCTGTGTGCCTGGTGGGGCGAACGTACCTTGAAGATGCTCGGGAGACTGTGCACTGGTTCGCTGGCCGGAGTCGTTCCCCTTCCCATGGGATTGCGTTCCGAGCATGGGTTGGGGCCGTTTGGCGCACCTTGTTTCT
Source organism: Hirsutella thompsonii MTCC6686 (assembly GCA_000472125.2). NCBI lineage: Eukaryota > Fungi > Ascomycota > Sordariomycetes > Hypocreales > Ophiocordycipitaceae > Hirsutella > Hirsutella thompsonii. Next base: position 92,934 of record APKU01000026.1, on the reverse strand, counting down.
GCGCCCTATACTGCTCTTGCGCCAGTGCAATAAGAACCGCTACAACACACGGATCTTGTATGTCGTCACTGGGCTGTAATCGGCGGAGCATCTTTTGAACGAGCCGGGAAACGGGAACATTAATCCTAGCTTGCTTCTTGCCAGAGCCATAGAAGCAGGATCTGAACTTTTTGCGATAGAAGTATTTCCTGCGCACTTGCTGTATCGTGTCAAGGTTCATATAAGCAAGCGACGGAGTGTTCGATTCGGACGCGAAAACAGCGGGCGCGAGGAACCCGGCATCGTATTGAGTGTGATCGAAGTACAATGACGGTGAAGACATGCTGAATGAAGAACGAAGCGGTTAGCAACGCCGAGATTGGGGCAACGAGGATGGGTGACGCGCTGACCCAGTGTAAGTAAAGTTGCATGCGGCAAGAATGTCGCTCGCCGCAGCTATTCTTGCCTCTACGCTGCAGGGCTCGGACAACGATTTGGCTGCGTTGGCTGCACAGTCGCGAATCGCGACAGATGGCTCGGGAACGTCCTTGCCCTCACGGGATGGCTTCAATTCAGGGCGATTCGGCTGGTCGAACCTCTTGTGGCCTTTGGGCACCTCCTTGGCCAAGATTTCAAACCCCAACAGCTTCATGTGCTCTGCCGTCCAAAGAAGCGGCGGTACGTATAACCGGGACCTGCTGTTGTCGCGTATGATGGACCAAACTGAGCCCGCTTCGGGCATGTTCAATCGATCATGTCGAAGTGGGTGAAGCGGTGCGTCGTGGGGAACGACAGACTCATGTCGGAGCTTGGGACGACGAGCAGCGCGCTCTGCAGCCAAGGCGGTGTCACTGTCGGCATCTGCCTTTCGCTTCAGCGGCAATTCCAAGGTCATCGAGATTTGATACTCTACGATGGGGCTTTCGGCTGGAGCGGTCGATGATACGATTGTCGCAGACGCCACCTAAAGCATCGCTGTTTGTGCTCAAGGGCAGCAGCCACGCCAGAATTACCTGGGTAGGCAGACGTCACGTTGGCACGCGTCGCTCCATGCGCAAGATGATGATCCGAGGTCACGTGAAGCAACACCACTATTCCTTTTCTCTAGCTTCCTGACGGGCAGGAGAAATACAGCTTCGGTGCCGAGACGGCGCAACCCTCGATGACACTGGGTGACAGTGATGACAGTGATGACAGTGATGACAGTGATGACAGTGATGACAGTGATGACAGTGATGACAGTGATGACAGTGATACCTATATGGATGAGACTGGCAGCGAATGAGACTGTCATGTAGGACACTTGGATTTATCGTAACGCGCGAGTGATAAGCCATGGGCCCTGCCGTTTTAAATAGGCCGCCCAGTTGCCGCTGCTTGCTCGATGCCGCTATCCGCCCTTGATCTTGATCGCCGATTGAGCATAGGAACCTCCTTCAAAGGGAAGATTGAATGCAAAGGTGGCAGTTTTAGACAATCAAAGAAGCGGGCGTTCCGCTTGAATCCTTCCCCGTTGATATGCGTGAGTACAAGTACGAGTCCCCAGACAAAGGCTATTGTTTGCAAAAGCCAGGAACTCAACCAGAACTCTAAGCAGTATACTTTTCTCAGTATCAGAAGAGCAGTGAGACCGACGCAGATAGCGAGCAGTAGAATGAGAGATAGGCGCGCAATGGGCCACGCTCTGCGTGGCAGTCCACGATACAGACTCGACATGGATAGCATCAAGATCAAGGAGACTCCCATAGCTGCAAAGGTATACGCGAACTGCATCTCGAAATCAGTACGTTCATGAACAACCCTGGCGGTTCAGCGTTCGCGACTTGAAATATGACAGACTTACTATAATGAGATGGCCATTCAATATCGCATCGTAGACTACCCCTTCGTGCCATTGATTATGCGATATATGCCCTTCCAGATTGCTTGGTCGGGCCTCGACGAGACTGGGCCCTACATCGATATTGTATTCAGCGGCAAAGGTGTTGAACTTTGCCCATCCCAGTTCCAGGAACGCAAGGGTTATTTGGTTGTCGAAACGGTCCCATTCAGCCTGATCCGTTACGTTGAAATCTTCATAATCCTGGTTTGTGACATACCATACCCAGTCCGGGATGCGGGTTATGTTTTCAATGGATTCGCGAGCTGCGAGAAGCGCCCCATGATACTTTGCCGGATGCTCCTCAAAGAATCGGTTGGCACTGGCATTGAGTTCCTGCGCAATTTCGGCGCTTGTCATGTTCTCAGGATTTTGAGTCCTGAATCCTGATCCACATCTGGCAGAGCTTAATATAATAAGGGCCGAGGTTTGTTGTTCATATGACGTGTGTGGAGACGGCTCATTTCGAAAGGAAAAGGGCTTTTTGGCCTTGCGAAGGATGTAGCGCGATTGCATGATGAGGACATACACCATGACAATATTGCTTGTTCTTCAAGTCGAGAGGTCAAGGTTCGGCTTCAACTGCTGAACGCGTTGCGAGTATCGTAAATAGTAGATAGATGTCTGAGTGAAGAACAAACGTTATCTTCTTTCGGGAATGGACGAGGACGATTTAGACTATGGCTGCAAGAGGAGACTCGCTTTGCTGTTTCCTTGTTCTACGATTTAAAGTTGCTGCATTGCCATCGCCCTAGCAATCGCACTCCTTGTCAGCTTTTTCGATTATGCGAGTCCTCGCGCCAACTAGTATAGCGCAAAGGCGCTATGATTGTGTAACATGAACCTGATTTTGGATTCAGCAACTTGGGCATACAAAAACTAGGTCTTGCTTTCTTCGCGCGAGGAGAATCAAGATATAGACAAGTATGGCTACTTGAGGTCTGTGAAACTCCACTCTGTTAGCGACGCTTCACCAGTTTACCCGAATTTCCATCACGACAAGAGGATGTTCCTTTCAGGCTTCTATAAAATGGCACTCAACAACTGCATATTGACGTGCTAAAGTTCACACCTCTTCCAAGTTGCAACTAGTCATCAGCATATCAACACCTCTATCCCGGTGAATTAGTTGTCTGATCTGCGTAACATGCATTGATAATGGTCAACCAGATGAATCCAAGAAGACGAAACGTGTGTATGACGTAGAAAACATCAACTTTCGCGCATAACACTGGTCTGACCCTAGGAACTGGAGCTCAGCAAATGAGTCGGAAGTCGGAAATTGGCAGTAGTCTAACATGACCAGACGGTCCACATCGAACAGCAGCCCCATACGCTCCCACACTTGACGGGAATCGTCGTCCGTGACCTTGGCAATTTCTCCACCTTGGTTGCGGGGACTAGGAACAACAATTGCGACATAGTTCTGCACTCGCCGGGCATGCTTCGCCAGTGACCTGACAGTGTTCGGACATGCTATAGCGCGTTCGTTTGTAGAGACCTTGAGACTTCTCTCTTGATATACCGTCCCCCTTGACACCTTGAAGTGCGTCATTTCCATAAGGGTGCGTGGTAGTTCTCAATTCTGAGTCAGTTCCTATCATAATAAACGCGTGTATCCGAGCCATCTCTTTTCCGACTCAATTAAGTCGTTGACGACCTTGATCTTGGCCCTGTCAAGCGCACTAGAAGTAGGTCAACGTGGCTTGACACTTATGTTCGCGGGATTACGACCACAAGGGTGTTAAGGGCGGCAGTGGTAGAGATAGAGTATACGTAGGTGCACGCAGTCGAGGCAGGCACAAGCAGTCGATGTCCATACATGTAGGTAAAGGTCGGTGTAGCGGTCGATACCGTCGTAGTAGTCGAGGTAGGTCAAGGTTGATACTGACAACAGTCGAGGCAGGTGGGAGTGTCGAGCTGTCGAAGCAAAGATAAGTGAAGTTTAATATAGAACTCGAGGAAAATATATACATATATGTAAGAAATTGCGGTAAGCAGAAGCTCGTTTGCTTGCATCTACATGTATATGAACGGTATGTCTACCGCTACCGCCCTTCTTAGCCTTGTAGCCGCCAAGTGTAAAGCCATATTAACCTGTGCTACTTTGAATACGCTTCATAAAAGGAGGCGTGCGCTTGATGAGAGGGGCTTCGACTCGTGTTGCCTGCCCCATCGTAGAGCCTCAACATGCAAACTTGCCAGAAGAGCAGAGTTCAATGGACGAATTGGCCCAGCGTAGTCATAGTTTCTGGCTTATGACGCAAATTTCCCTATAGCTTACAGCGTCTGTTGAGGAAATGACGCGCAGCTAATCGACCCCGACGTGCGGAGAAGCCAAGAAGGCAGTTGAAACCTGCAACCTTTATCCATGCTGCTTCTTTGCCAGACCGGGCCAGTGAAAGCAACAAGGTAGAAGGACGGGCCGATCGACGCTACCAATGCGAGCGCTATGTCGGACGGCGCCATGCCAAGTTGAACGGCGGCCGCGGATAAGCTTATTGGATTTAAGCTCGAGGTCTTGGCAATGACGCATGCTGCTTGCATAGAAGAGATTCCTTTCCAATGTTAGAGAAAGAGAAACCCCGCTTTCATTATGTTGATGAAGAGTGAAGATCATCGTATGTCTTTGAGTATAAACATGAACCCCTAGTCTCACCAACAGCAAAGGGCAATGTCTCTTGCAACAATTGAAGTTGATGGATTGGATTAGAAACAACACATTGATTGAAAGAAAGATGATAACAAGGTTCTTCCGTGTGAACAATAGCCATGTGCTCCGTCTTTGCATCGTCGCTTGGAGGACCAGACATCGGAGCCTTTGCCCGGCCGTTCCATGTCGTCTTGGCATCTGCGCCTTTTGCCACCCATCGTGCATCTGCTAGGCCATCAAAAGCATCCTCCCATCCACCATCCTCATCCTCTTCTTGCTAGTATTCGGCCTTGATGGGAAACCTGCAAAGCGTCACGAGAGCCCCCCACGCCTCGGCCTCTTGGCAGAGCGACCGGCGGAAGCTTGGACAGATGCCAAGTCGATGCGGTCTAGGCAACAATGAAGAGGCTTGCTTTGGGTAAATGGACTCGCTGCAGTCTCCGCACGGGGTAGCTTATACGGCTCTTGGCAGATCTCGTCGCCATGACATGCGTTGAAGCAAGTGAGGCACCCGGCATATAAGAGAGAAGAACTCCGCGCGAAACGATACAGACTCTGTCTGGATGATACTTGACGTATACCAATCCATCGTTCCGCGGCATTGCCTCTCTCGACATTTCCATGCGACAGAATGCCGATTCGTAAATCTGATCTGGAGTCTGCCCACGCAGAAGACTCCCCATCGACGCACCGCAAGACTAGCAGCAATGACACCCTTGGCGATGGCCAGGGGCAGCGAAGGGCCTCGACGGCAGCCCTCCTACGCAATCCACTCTCTGGCATGACTCGGGAACAGATCCTCGCAGACGTGGATTTGTTTGTCGATGAAAAGGGATTGACGGAGCATCGCGACCAGTTCCACAAGGGCGCCTTGGTCGCCCAAGTCACACACACAAAGAATGGCTTTGAGAATATCGATATTCTCGAAGAAGACGAAAAGACTATTCTACGGAGAGAAGAGACGCATCGATGGCACCAGCCTTTTATGCTCTACTTTCTATGCACTCTATGCGCGGGCTCGGCCATTGTCCAAGGCATGGATCAGACAGCCGTGAATGGGGCACAGGTGAGAGCGGCAACCCAAGTATAACTAACTTGCAAAGAAACATGCTGATGAGCCGAATTGATAGGAGTTTTACTACATAGAGTTTGGGATCCGGGACCCTTTCCTGCAGGGCCTCATGAACGGTGCCCCTTATCTATGCTCTGCCCTGATCGGCTGCTGGACGAACCCGATACTCAACAAGATTGGGGGACGTCGTTTCACAATCTTCTTTTCCTGCGCAATATCCGTCGTCACTGGCATCTGGATGGCCGTCGCAGACTCGTAAGCCATCCCTATGCTTTGTAGCAAACAATCTGTTATAGAACCATGTCTGACTGTGCCCTTCTCAGGTTTGGCAACCTACTGGCCGCGCGTTTCATGCTCGGCTTCGCCGTCGGCGCAAAGTCGAGCACCACGCCCGTATACTCGGCCGAGTCGACGCCAAAGAGCATCCGCGGCGCTCTTACAATGATGTGGCAGATGTGGACGGCCTTTGGCATCTGCCTCGGCTTCGTCGTCTCCGTGGCCTTTCAGTATACCGACTTCCTGGGCGAGAACTCGCAGTGGCGATGGATGCTCGGCTCGACCTCGATCCCGCCGCTCGTCGTCATGTGCCAGGTCTACTTTTGTCCCGAGAGTCCGCGTTGGTACATGGAAAAGGGCCGGTACGACAAGGCGTTCCGGTCCATGTGCCGCCTTCGCCATCATCCCGTGCAGGCCACGCGCGACATGTATTACGCGCACAAGCTGTTGCAGGTGGAGAGGCAACAACGTCAGAGTCGGAACCGCTTCAAGGAGTTCTTTACCAAGCGTCGCAATTGGCGGGCGGCGCAAAGTGCCTGGTTCACCATGGTAAGCTTGCCGCCTCATGTCAATTCTCTGTTCAACAGCATGCTTACCTTTTGTCCAGTTTATGCAGCAATTTTGCGGTGGTAAGATGCCTTCATGGTCTTTGATCAATTCTTATGAGAAAGGTCTCCTAGTGCTGACCGCGAAATGTGTATAGTCAACGTCATTGCATACTATTCCACCTCCATCTTTACAAACGCAGGATACAGCCGCTCGCAAGCATTGCTGGCATCCATGGGTGGTGGTCTAATCAACTGGATATTTGCCATCCCTGCCATCTACACGATTGACACGTTTGGCAGACGAAACCTGTTGTTGACGACTTTCCCGCTCATGGCAATCTGCCTCTTCTTCACTGGCTTTTCCTTCTTCATACCCGAGCAGCAGGCGCAGTTGGCGTGCGTGACGACTGGTCTCTACCTCTTCATGGCATGCTATTCGCCGGGTATGGGGCCTGTGCCGTTTACATATAGCGCCGAGGCGTTTCCTCTGCATATTCGCGACATCGGCATGTCCTCGAGCACGGCCATCACCTGGGGCTTCAACTTCATCATTAGCTTCACCTGGCCACCTCTGGTACGGGCCTACGGTAACGTCGGGGCATTTTGCTGGTACGCTTCTTGGAACCTGTTTGGTTGGGTCTTTTGTTACTTTCTCCTGCCCGAGACCAAGAATCTCACGCTCGAGGAGCTCGACACGGTGTTTAGCGTCAAGAACAGTGAGCATAGCGGATTCTATCTGCGCAAGCTGCCGTGGTACTTGAATAAGCGCGTTCTTCGAAGGGACGTTGCGCCTTTTCCGTCACTGTATGAGTTTGGAGAGGAAAGGGTTCATGACCAGCAGACGTCGGGGTTGCGGCATCGCGAGACTCCTTTTGCATATAATGAGGAGAAGACAGCACAAGGAGATAGGCGCTGATGATTGCGGTATCAGCTACATGATGCATTTGCAAATCAAGAAAGAATATATCAGTGGGATGTTCGGACAATAATTCGGCCTGATAATAATGAGGGTTTTGACTGAACCAAGGTGAGAATGAGAGTAAAAGTGAAGTGAAAGTAAAGGTGAGTGTGAGTGAGATTGGGAGTGAAAGAAGTACCTTGATTTCATCACGTGACTATGCGCAGAGACGCCCCTCGCTAGTCCCCGTTGACTGATCAAAAGGTCGCCACACGCGTTAAACGCTTAAACGCGTCTCCAACGCGCTTGGTTACTGGACGTCATTCGAAACCACTTTATCACGGCTTCTCCTTTTCTGACACAGCCATCGGCTCCGACTTCCCGCACCCGACTCCACTCTGCATACCTGTCCGACCCTTGCAGCTCTTCATTGCGGCATGAGAATCGACAATGCTGCCGTCTCGCATTGCTATTGCTGTTGAAATCGACATTTGCTTCGAACTGCTGAAAATAGCGAACAAATCTCCTATACGATCACGAATCCACGGCCATGGATCATGATGGTCCTACCACGGTCAGCCAGAAAAGACAGCTTGAAACCTCGGACGCTCAATCGAATTTGGAGCCTGCCTCAGCAAAGCGGTTCAAGCTCGACGATGTCTCCTCCGAGCAGCAGCCATCCCAGACGGGCACTCTGAGTGCCATAGCGTCGGCAATCTCAGGGGTGCTGGGCTACGGCAGGCAACAGCAGAAGCCTTCTCCTAGCGGAACCAACACTATTCAGAACGATACATCAAGTGGCGCAGACGGTCCTAAACCAGTCATCATGCCGCCCCAGCGGGCACCCACGAATGCCCCATCACGACCGGCAATAAAGTTGGCGGCACTGAGAGGAACGAAATGGGATACGGGCGACCTCGACAAAACAAAGCTGTCGAAAGCCTCGGCTCCGCGCGCGAGGCCTGCCCCGAAAGCCTCTGCAGCTAAACCCCGAGCGCGGGCTGCGCGCGGTGGGAAAGCCCGGGCTAAAAGCACACGAGCCGATACTCAGACCAGCGAACAGCCAGGCTCCGGCGACGAGCTCACATCGGCCGATCATGCTGCCGGTACCCCGACAAAGAATCTGTCCGTAGCCAAGAAGCTGCTCGCAAGCACGAATGGCACACCAAAGGGCATCTTGACACCTACCAAGAAAAGGGGCCGACCGCCAAAGAGCGTCACCTTTAATAGGGGACTCGATGGCGAGGTCTTTTTTGAGGACTTGCCAAAACACCCAAGCGTCAAGAAAGCGCGGGCGCCCAAGAAGCCAAAGGTGGAGGAACATGACGACGAGATCCGATGCGCCATCTGCTCGAAAGCCGATTCGGAGCCGCCCAATGAGATTATACTCTGCGATAATTGCGACTTTGCCGCTCACCAGGAGTGCTACGAGGTCCCGGAGATTCCAGAGGGAGACTGGTTGTGTAAGTCGTGCACACAGGAGGACGTGATCCAGACGCCGAGCAAACCGAAAGAAATTACGAGCTCCCAAATTGTGCCAGCAAAAGACATTCCCGAGATACCCAACCTCGATCTGCATTTGCGATCATTTCAGCGTGTTCTTTTAGATCGGTGCAGCGGGAGGCGCCGGATACGCATTTTCGGACACGAAGAATCCTACGAGAAGGCGCGGCAGCTGATTGAGCAGACGATTGTTGCAGGAGAAGGCAACTCCATGCTACTGGTCGGACCCAGAGGCTGCGGCAAGACTACGGTAAGCTCACTGCTGAAGAATCCGAGAAGGTTTCTAACACGATGTAGATGGTTGAAAACATCATTGTGGACTTATCACGAGAGCATCGGCACCTTTTTCATGTCGTTCGATTGAACGGCTTCATTCATACCGACGATAAGCTGGCACTTAAAGATATCTGGCGACAATTAGGCAAGGAAATGGAGGTTGAGGACGATTTGGTTAATAGGGTAATTCGATTTCGATGGTATCGTGTTCATACTGCTGACAAATCTTTCTTAGACAAATTATGCAGACACAATGGCGTCCCTGTTGGCGTTGCTCTCTCATCCGTCAGAGATCACAGGAGAAGACGAAGGCGTGACGTCGCAGTCAGTCATTTTCATCATTGACGAATTTGACATGTTTGCATCGCATCCCCGACAGACTTTGCTGTACAACCTCTTCGACATTGCGCAGTCTCGCAAGGCACCCATCGCCGTTCTCGGATGTACGGCACGACTCGACGTTGTGGAGATGCTTGAAAAGAGAGTCAAGAGTCGATTCAGCCACCGTTATGTTTATCTATCACTTCCAAGCGCGCTTCCTGCATATTGGCAAGTATGCCGACAGGGCCTCATGATCGACAAGACAGATGTAGAGAGTGAGGGGATTGACGCAAGCTTAGAGGGTTATGATGAGTTTCATAAGTACTGGACGCACAAAATTGAGGTGAGTCTTACGAGGTGTGAGGCGGAGACGTGCTTCAATATGTCACTCCGACGGACGGGGGCTTCTGACGTGGTACTGACAGCTACTGTGCAGAACCTGTATAAGCAGCGGCCATTTCAGAACCTGCTGCAGTATCACTTTTACACGACAAAGTCGGCTTCGGCATTCTTCACTGAGTGGATCCTGCCGCTATCGTCACTGTCGACGATAGATTTGACGCTGAACTGCCCCTTGGTTGGGGCTGAGCTGACGTCGCTGGCACCGCCCGACTCGCGACTGCAGCTCCTATCAACGCTCTCGGAATTGGATCTTGGGTTGCTCATCGCCGCAGCTCGACTGGATATTGTCGCGCACACGGATACCGTCAACTTCGCCATGGCTTATGATGAGTACAGCGGATTGGTGGGTCGACAGCGTGTGCAGTCAGCGACATCGGGCATGCTGGCCGTGGGAGCTGGAGCGCGAGTCTGGAGCCGAGGCGTGGCAGGCATCAGCTGGGAGCGGCTCATCTCGCTGGGCCTGCTGGTGCCGGCGGGCATCGGAGGTGGCAGGGCGCTGGGCCACGGAGGGGTGGAGGGTAAGATGTGGAAAGTGGACGTGGCGTTGGAGGAGATTCCAGCGGCTGTGAAGCTGGGCGCCGTACAGGCAAGGTGGTGTAGAGAGATTTGAACGATTGGATCAAAGGTGTTGGAATTCACGCCCCCTTCTGACTGGGGGGTGTAGATACTATGCAGTACAGTACGGCCAAAACGGCCGGGCCGGCGACGGAAGGCGGAGCACGCGGCGGAATGCGGAGTCCGAAGTACGTACCTGCGACGGACATCACTGGGTCCCGCGGGAATGCGAGGAGGAGCTACCCTACAGACCATAAGCAAAAATATGGCCATCCGATTGAGATGCCTGCAATCAATCAATTCGCAGCTAAATGTCTTTTCCATCGCTCGTGAAACATCTTGGCAGCAAATTTCGCACATCTGACAACGGCGCACGGCTTGCATCTGTCGGCGAGGACATATGTAAGTTATTGTTAGCCGGCAGAGTGTGCATCCATAAAGCTCGATGGTCATGAACCCGTCGGTACATTTTCCACTGCCGAGTGACGCGACCAATGAAGTAGCGGCTCTGCGGGCTGCGGCAGTGCGTCATCCCGCGTGTGGGCTGTGGACTAAAGCAACGTCGCCACGTGCATTTCGAGGACTTCACTTCTCAACTCCACAAAAGCTCCTCACCAACTCCCATCAACAACACCCTTGGCCTTTTACGGGGGCTGACTTGGTTCCTCGCGACCCTCGTCCTCGGATCTTGCAAAATCGACGAAGGCTACTCTCTTTAGCCCACTTGAGTCGGGCGACGATCCATTCCCCTCGTCAAGCAAGATCCCCAAGACTGGCCAAGGGGGGCAGACGTATCAAGGGAGCATCTGTATCCTTACCGTCTTGACCGGACATTACTTCATTTGTACTGGTGTATCTACCGTGTCGGGCAGATTTCCAACATGAAGACCCGCAGCGTCTTCACCACCATTACGCCCCTGCCGCCAGGAATGTCGCGCGAGCTGGCCGTCGGCTTCCTGCACAACCACCTTGAGATGATTGACCTGAACCCGCTGGTGACGGAGCGTCATCGCATCGACCCGCCGCCTCACGCGCCGCCCGAGGAGCGTGGCTGCGCGTGGTATAGCATCACGGATCGCGTCGCCCACTGGCCGTCCAACGTCTCCTACACGTGCGCCTTTCACGACCTCGAGCGCGGCCTGCAGACACACTGCTACGCGCCCCTTGGCGTCGAGATTCGCGAGATGTGGTCCGTCGGCGGCGCCATGCCGGGCGAGCCGCGCGAGCCTGTCGAGCTGGGCGTCAATGCCCCGGCCTCGGGGCTCTACCTGCGCGAAGACGTGGACCTGCGCTGCAACTTTGTCATGGCCGGCTTCGTCAAGAAGACGCTCAAGAAGGCCCACGCCGACCTCGTGGAGCACCTCAAGGAAAAGGCCCAGCGGTTGCAGCAGGAGCAGCAGCAGATGAAACACCAAGGTACCGATGTTGTCTCACAGCTGCCCTCTCCCTCGCCGCACGCCCACAACGCGTACAACCCCAACCAGGGACTCGCGGAGCTCGAGTAAGAAGGCATCACTTGTCGAATGGATCTGCGGCGAAGACGTCTTTCATGAGTGAACAATGGATAGCAAGCGCACATGCCCGTCAAACACCACCATCTGAGTCAACATCTTCAGACACGTCCACTATGGAAAGACTTGATGATATGAATGCATTAGCGCGTAATGGATGCTCTCATATTACTCCAATAATAATATACGAGAAGCTCTCGGTCTCTCAGTCTCTCCATCTCGGAAGAAATGTTAAAAATCTATACAACGCTCCGGAAGAGAACCAACCATCCCACACAACTCGGCCCGAACTCAACATTCCGGACCCCACCGAAGCGGCCCAACTATCCGGGGGAAGACGCGACCCGGAAAGCCGTCAGGCCCCATTCCAACCCCGGCACATGCCGGTCGGGGAAGGAAACCAAAAAACAACAACACACAAACAACAGGCTCAAGGCGCGAGGCGCGCTTACAGGGCCAGGTAGCCGACGAGACCGGCGGCAGCCATGGCAAAGCTGTAGGCGATCTCGCGGACACCAGCGCCGGCAACCTCGACGGCCGGGGCGCCGGGGGCAGCAGGGGCGCCAGCACCAGGAGCGGCAGGAGCGCCAGCACCAGGAGCAGCGGGGGCACCGGCACCGGGAGCAGCGGGAGCACCGGCGCCAGGAGCGGCAGGGGCACCAGCGCCGGGGGCGGCAGGAGCACCGGCACCGGGGGCGGCAGGAGCGTAACCGCCAGGACCAGCAGGAACACCAGCGCCAGGGGCACCGGCACCAGGAGCACCAGCACCAGGAGCCATGGGGGCACCAGGGCCGACGGGAACACCGGGCAGCAGAGGCTTGCCGGGGTAGACGGGGGCTCCAGCAACGGGAGTAGGAGCAGCGACACCGCAAGTGTGGCAAGGCTGTATCATTATGTCTGTCAGTCACAAAAGCTTTCAAGCCAAGCCCGCGCACAATCAGGGAAAACGGGCACGACAACGGGACTCACCTCAACAATGGTGCAAGGGCAGTCCTTGATGGTCAGGGTGGTGGCCTTGGTGACGGTGTACTTCTTGTTGTTGAAGGCCAGGACGGTCGGGCGCGGGCAGTACGTGACGTACTCGTTGACGACCTTTGTGGTGATGACGACGGTGCCGACGGTGCCGTTGTGGTGGTGGAGCGGCAGAGGGGCCTGGGTGACCTGAGGGTAGTGGGCGGCAGCAACGCCAGCGAGGGCAGCAGCGACGATGATGTTCTGGCCGTACATTTTGACTGTTGTTTTTGGTGGAGTAGAGTTGATTAAAGATGGAAGTGTGTATGTGATTCTTTGGAAAGCGAAAGTGTGTGTGTGTGTGTGTTGTCTGTAAGAACGAATGTGGAAAAAGCGAGTGGAAGTTGAGATGGGAAAAGAAGGGGGTAAGACTGAGAGCGAGAGACTGAAGATGCGGATGCTGATGATGATGATGGAGAAGATGATACGAGAAGAGAGAAGAGGGGAAAGGGAGCAGACGACCTCCTTATATGCGTGCTCAACTCTCTGCGTCGTCTCGATGCCTTCTCGGGCCGGTTGTACGTACGGCCACTATGGGCGTAACAGCATGATGGAGTACGTGGTATAATCCTCCGATCCAAAACACACCAACAAATGCGCATTTCCCGTGATACGCAAATCCAAGGGGGGCGGCTCACATACACATACACATCAACAAGATGCCGTTTTCGGATAGGTACGAAAGTAACGGGAGACAGGGTAGAGAGAGAAAGAGAGGCGCCGATCGGCGCTTGTCTCTCTTTCTCTGTTGTTGGCCTGCGTGTACTTGGCAAGTTCCTTTGCAGGTGCGTCGCTACCTAGGTAGTAACTCAACTTTGCGGAAGGTATCAACGGGTGTACTTACTGTACCGCAGTGTCTCCTCCCCCGTCCGATCCCCCCCGTTCAGCCGCCGTCCCCCGCTGGCCCCACCCACCCCGGCCCGCCGAGCACATGCCGGTCCAGCAAAACGGCGCTCTCTGTCTCTTTTCCCTCTCTCTGTTTCCCTGCGTTGGTACCTTACATACTGTCAATAAGGTACTCTACGTACGTACCCATCTCTATACCTAGGTAGTATCAGGAACAAAACAAATCCAGAATATGCCTCCCAGAACAGTCCCTCTACAGTAAGCTTTCTCAGGAAAGAGAGATAGAGAGAGGGCCCCAGCAAAACTTGGATCTCGATTTGCGAATTCTCAAGACTGCCCGAACCGGACTGTTCGGACAAATCACCCACCAGAAGACTGAGTACGTAAATATCTAAAACCAACATTTTGATATAAGGTACCTACCTAGCGCAACAGCATGCTACTACGTACCCCCTCCCCCCGAAAAAATAGGACCAACATGCTGCCATTCTCGTAATCTTTCCTACAAAAACGAATATTATTCTGGCCGCTCTCATCGGCCTCCTCTTCTCTTGTTCCTCCTCGCCCCAGCTTTTCCGAGGGGAAAAAAAAAGGGCCACCACAGTCATGTTTGTTTCCGGGGGCATCTTCTCCCTTTCCCCCTCCCCTTTTGGTTCCTGGTCTTGACCAAACATCACACTCCTCCCCGTAGACAAAACTCACAGATCTTGCGGGTAACCAAACCAAACCGAACCAAAAGGTTTTCAGATCCTTTCTCCGAGGATTGCGGATTCACATGCCTTACCGGTACAGCAAGTACCGACGTACACACTTAGCCTGCGCTCAATGCCAGAAAACAAAACGCCAGCCTTTGACTACCTAGGTAGGTAAGTTGGGTACTGTAGGTAGGCCACCAGATGACACCACATCCGCATTCCATTCTCTCCCTCAGACAATCACACACCCACACACTCATACATACACACGCACGCAGGGCATACAAAGCTCCCATCTTTGTTACTCTTCACTTACGTACGCACTCCTCTACCACATACACTTATCCGTGTGCTTTGCTTTCCTTGAAAACAAAAGACTTACCCGTCATCGTCTCAGTCCACACTCCCCAACGACCATTGATGACGCCACTTTGTTTTGATGACAACCAGTTTATTCTCACATGCTTTCTGATTTCCATCCGTTTCCGTACTTCCGTTTTCCCAATTCCCCTGGCCCTATCACAGGAATCCGTCCCTCGGGGACTGCCGAGTCCGGCTGTTTGTCGACGTTGCCCCAATACAAAACAACAAACAGCCTCTCTCTACATCGTACAGCTCTACCATTCATCACTCCTCGCTCATCCCTTACCCATCAATTCTTCACCTGCAAGCATTCATATGAACACAAGAGCCTCCATCTCGAGCGAGTAAACATTTATTGTCTTCACGCTCTGCTTCTCCCCGTTGCAAGCAACTGGCGACCATCATCTCGCCTATACCTCGACTATTTCACAGCCATCCCCATTGCCTTGCCTGGCTCATTACAGTCACTTGACCAAGTCCTGCCCGTCTCAATTTCTGTCCACAAAAGGCCAACAGAAATTCCAAATGGCACAAACTATGGCCAAGCAGTCCGTTGCTTGCTGTGAGAGAGTCCCATCAATGTCGAGACGTCATGTCGTCCTTCTATGACCAATACCCCCAACGCCTCCACCCATTTCCAAGCGATAGCGCCTAGCCAGAGCGACTGGCGAGGTTTGGATGACCGAAAGATCGAAGGAACCCGACAAAAATAGCCACGAGAGCATTTAAAGCTCAAAAAGAAACAAGTCCAAGTGACGTCGTCGTGAACAAGAGAGAATCAAAGGACTGTTGGAGCAAGCCTCCATAAATGACGCGAAACACCGTATGATGCAAAGGTATAGCAAGCTTGAATCTAGACCTCTCGTAGACCGTGTAAAGTGAAGTACTGCCATGTCGTAAATTGGTGTCATTTTGATTGCACGCTTGGGCGTGTATTGTCGCCGTTTCGTGTAAGAGTTCGCTGCGAGCGAAAACGGCCAGGTGATTGACACATACCATCGACCCCGTACTTTCGTACATCTAGTTGCGCTTAGAGCGACTTTGACTTCGCTCAGGGATCCGTCCATTAATGTCAAGATCGTGATTCCGCAGTTGATGCTCGTACTTGGCGTTGCGCAAGAACTTCGGAACCGAATCCTGTATGTATCGTCAGCGCCAAATCAATCCCGGGCAAGGACTAGTACTCACGCTGGCCATCAGCTTAAAGACAGCGTTTTGTGCATCTTCAAATAGAGCTGTGACTTCTTGCAAAGTGTCAATCATGGAGTTATCCTGGCCGACGGCCTTGGTCATCCGTGTCGCAAGATTGTTGCGCAATTGATGGTCGATGTTGAGCTCGCACGGCGAGCCAGGTGCAAGGAACGCATTGTATATACCGTACGCCTGCGCCATAATCTCCTTGATAGTGTCCATCGACGTGGCGGTTGGAGACTTTTGCGCCAACCGGATGGCTACCTTGCATGAACGGACAAACTCGGCCACGTCTTGGTAAAAGGACAGATTCTCCTCGCAGTGCGTCTCCCTTAGGTTTTCGCGAAACAACAAGCGCAGCGCCGGATCAGTCAGAATCTTCTCGAGCCGCTGCGTGTTGGAGTCGCGCGAAATGCCATTGCGCTGGAATGAGGCTGTGCCGGCCTCGCTCTCAGATGCCCGCCCTCTCGAGCCAGTGCCGTTGATGAGGTCTTTCCCTCGCTGGCTAAGCTGATAGATTGCGTGCTTGGTTGGCTGAAAGAGGTTGAAGCCCGTGTTTTGAGCCATAAAGGCACGGTCAGGGACGACGCATTCGATCAGGCCGTACTCGACAAATAGTGTCGCAATCTCGACAGTCTCGCGGCGGTCGACGATGGTGGAGCAGTCCATGAGCCAGTCCGTCGCTGCCCTACCGGTAAAGGTGTCACGGTATATCCTGCCGTTGATCTTGCGCTCCGCGGCCATCTTGACGCCAGTCAGGCCGTCTCTGTAATCGTGCAAGGAGTCTGAGTCGGCCGCCGTAGCCGTCGATTTGATGTTGCGACTTTCGGTGCCTACAAACCTCCGAAAAATAACTTCGACAGTGCCTTGGTCGTTCAGCAGCTTGTCTGATGCTTGGTCTCTCTCCAGAATAACAAGTTGAGCCGAGTTCATGCTCACAAGCTCAGCAACCTGCTTCTGCTGGATGCCATTCCGTGCACAAAACCTATCAAGCACGGTGACTCCTTTGGGGGTGAGTTGCCATACTGAGCCCTTCATATTGTACACCTGCTGATACTTGCCGTCTGCCGATTCAATGAAGCGGGCCTCGACGAAGCGCTGACAAATTGACCTGGCCATGTCCTTTGCCATGGAGAAGGTCGTCGTCGTCGTAGTCGTCACTATTCGTGATGGATCCTTGGGGTCGGGCATGCGATTGGACTGAGAGAATTTGAGAGAGCCAAGATTGTTGATGGCATCTTCGGAGAGAAAGGTGTATTCCACCTTTGATAACCGGACTCTGTGAGCTGACAGAGGCAGTAGGCTGACAATTAGTGTTGCAAAGAGGTCTTTGAAGTCCTATTGAGAACAATTAGCGTGCGTTCAAGGTGTAGTCCGATTCACGAAAGATGGGTCTCTCGTCACGAACAGCGCCGATGCCCCATTGACTTTGCGACGGTTGACAAGATAGTCGGTCGGTTGACTACATCAATCGCCGAGAGAGAGGAATGACAAAGGTAACATACCCTCGTGAACGGCCTGTCGTCGTCTGTCATTCTTAATAATCGCGAGGAAGTCTGATGCATTTTGCTGTCGGCAACGCTGTGCCTGGTCCTGATGGGTGGACGGTTTTGCACGTCAGTCGAGGGCCGAGTGGGCGACTCCCTCAACTGTGCAGCGTCGGCAGGCTGCCTTGATTCGGACCTCAAGCCAGCCTCGGCCGAGTGACCGGAGGCGACCTTGAAGATGGTGGTCTTTTCGGGGCTGGGCGGCTCCGAGCTCGGGGGAGTTGCTGGGGCCAGAGACAGGCGGGCGAGTGCTGCGGTGGATTGGCGGGGCCGGATAACCGGATCGGAGAGGCTGGCGATGGCGCTCTGGGTGCGATCGAAGGCGGCAGCAGCGCGGGTCAAGAGGCTGCTCGACGAGCGCTGTGACTTTGAGGATGACGAGCCGGTTGAGGGGGTGCTGGAGTGGCGGCTGGTGGAGGTGCTGCTGTTATGGGCGACAGCCGTCGGATCGGTCGAGCGGTCTGAAATTGAGGAGCGAGGCGTCGGCAGGCTGTGCTTACGGCTGCTCGGCAGCGGCTCCGTCGTCTTGACTTGCGGAGGCGGGTTCTCGGCGACTGTCGTGAGGGAATGCGAGCGGGTGGCCATCTGACGAGACGAAAGGGGGAGGGAAGAGGCCGGAAGCTTTGTGGTGAGAGGAGACGGCAAGGTTGAAATAAAGGCGAATAAACGAACGCGGGCAAACGTGGGACGACCATGAGATTGCAAAGAGGGGAGGGCCTGGTTCAGTACAAGTACAACGAGCCCATGACCTGGCAAGCAACGAGCAAGGGCGGGGGGGAAGAGGAGCAGAGGCGCTCGGGCATGCTCCAGGACGTCCCAGAGAGGGTGGGCAGCGAGACGAAGACAGCCAGAGAGCGACAGGGACCACGCCAGGTGGGCTAGACGGAAATATGGCGCTGTAGAACTACTAGCATTACCTCAGGCACCCAGGCGTGGTACATCCAACTATTACCCAGGTCGATGGATGCCTTGGCTGGGACCGGGGGGGGGGAGGGTGAGAAGGGGAGAGCGGGGCCCGCCAGGATGAAGGGGAAGGGAACAGAGGGGTGTGTGCGTATAGTAACTGTGTCAATGACCGGCGCGTGGGTGAGGGGCCACGAGTTAAGGAAGGGGGGGCTGCACAGTAAAGTGCATCTCCGTGGATACGGTACTTGGTAGTTGTCGAGGGAGAAAGCGTGCTTCGCCGGTGTTCTGGATGAAGCATCAAATTACAGTACCGTACTTGCCCATACAGTGCAGTGCCTTCCTGTAGCTTACCTTGGGTACCCAACTTATGCAATGCCGGGTAGACCAGTTCGCAAAACAGTGCGCGGGTTCATCGCAAGAGGAGGCACTGAAGCAGAGAGGAGAGGGAGGGGGGCGTGCTGGAAGGCTGTGCCAGATCTCCCTATGCGGCTATAGTGCTGTACAATGGAGGCCAACCGTGTGCGACTGTTGATACATTTGAACCACGTTTGCCATGAGGATTGCAGCGGCGCAACGTGCTCCAAGCATGCAGATCACAGCCTTGGAGCCACGATGCTCTCTGTGCCTGTCCATCCAACACTCGGTGACACTGGACCTGCCTGACGGGCAATAAGTGGACGAATGGGAGGTCCGGGAAAGAGCTCACGTAGCGAACGCAAGTCGCGAGTGCCGTTTCGGGGAGGTGGGGTGACGTGGGTGAGCCGTACTGTGCGGCACGGTACAGTTCTCTGTATCACCGCGCCCACTGTACGGTATCGTCGGTACAGTACGGAAGTACGAATAGAAATGGTAAGGAAAGACGGCACCTGCATCGAAGCATCTCCCTTCGAGCCTGCGCCTGTGCATGCGCAGAACACGTGCTGCAACGTATCCAACACAGCAAAGGATCCCGCTTCGCTGCGAATCCTCCATGCGCTAGGTAGGCTATCCACTCGCCGGGATGTACGGATGCAATCCAAAGGGCGCCGCCTTCACGTGGCTTCCATGATCCAGGTGTGGCCTAACAACGGAATACAGAGTGGCGCGGCGGAGAGTTCGGAATTGCTCACAGGAGAGATGACAGGGCTGTCTGCTTCATTGACTTGTTTGCCTGCAAGTGCGTACGGGCTTTCCTACTGTACCTACGAATACTCTGACCCAGCAGGTACGCATTCACATGTCGTGTCGGGACCCCCATTCGATAATTATGAGCTTGCCGGCCTCGTCATAGTCTGCTCCCACAAACTATCGACATCCAAGGCGACCGGTTGTTGGTCAGCCGTCAGCGGCTAAGTTGGTCGTCGCGTGGGGTCTGCAGCGCTGGACCCTCCCCTCGGGACTATATTTACTCGGGACGAACAAGACGAAAAGAGACGAAACTCGCCTGGTTTTCTGCCTCGAGATGACAGCCAATCTGACCTACACGATAGCAAACGTCGTCGAGGGCGGGGGGGAGGCGAGCCCGTGCAACGAGCATCAAGGTGAACCTAGTCTCCGACTTTGGACTAACCTTGGGGCTCAGGCTCCGTCATTCTTCTCTTCGTCGGAGAGTCAAGGTTCGGACGCGAAACTCTATTTTAAACATCTTATTGACCTAGGGAAGCTGTTTTCCCCGGTGAAGTGAACGTACGCGGTGTGACGTATACCTGAAGCTGCCGGGCTCGATAGACTGACTGAATGCCTGCCTAAGCTGCTTCATTGATCAGGCTGGGTGGGTATTGGGGCTCGTGCCTTGCCCGACCGCTATGGAAAGGTGTTGAAGTGTTGCTTGTTATTGTTAAGCATTCAGTAGTAATGCGAGCAAGCAGGCTGGTTGTAATATTGTACTGTACGAATACGCTTACTTCGACCTCGGTGGCAGCATGGCAGACCTGCCGATAGACTTTCATCTAGCCAGCCTCAGCACTCCGTCACAGACGTTCAGTCGGTTTGCGGCCATATCAGCGATTGAAGTTGGAGCTATTGATTGACAGTCCATTCGTTACAGTGAGAGAAATCGAGCAATATCTGCAACAAATATGCACTGCACAGTACGAAGTACGCACGAGAATATGGGTTGCTGACCCTGATGGGCATCACGGGTGAAAATGGCCTCCATCAACAAGTCTGCCGCGCCCATGGTCTGAGCCTCGAGGAGCGCATCTGCATCTGCATCTGCACCGGCTGGGGATGCAGAGCAACGACAGCACGCGTTACGGTACGGAGCTTGGCCGAAGCTGACAGGGCTGGTTCTGGCGTGCAACCCCTTCTTCCGCTGCACCCTCTGCAATCTGCATACTGTACAGCAACTACAGTGCAGTCGCAGGAGGCGGAACGCCGCACTGGTCGGCGCACCCAGTCATGCAAGGATCCCTCGTTGAAAAGCTTCGGGTCGGAGCGACGATCCGCCACCTGAAGCCCTGGCTCCCAAAGGCGAATTTGGCTCGGCAGATGCTGGGAAACAAGTGGCCCTCCTGCTGTAGCTAACACTACGGCTCGCCACGTGCGACCAGACGTTCGTGAACGGATAAAATGGGACGTGCTGGACCCAAAGGTGATTTCGCCGGGAGAGCCCCAAGCATGGAACCTACAGTAAGTAACACGGCCGTTGGCGTATTCGTACTGTACGCGGGCTTGGGGAGAGCTTCGTTGCTTGGCCGCACTTGTCCAGGTCCGTTCCCGCAGTTGAAGGATTCAAGCGCTCGGACCTGCAACTTTAAGGAACCAAAGACTTCGACTGGCAGTTAACTTATTCGACAAGTGGCAATAGTAGGCCCAGGTAATTAACCTGCTGTACGGGCAAAGCTGGGAGACAGTGCGGGAGGTGTCGAAGAGGCAATGACGAAGAATTGCCAGAACAGCCGTGAGAACACATCACGGCATGTCCGCCACTTTTTTTTTTTTCTCCAATGCTTCTCCCAGCTCTTCCATGGAGATCAAGAGTGGTCTTTCACCCTTCGTAGCCGATTGGCTAAAGGAGGGCTCGCGAAGATACAGTACGACGTCGTCGCGTGGACAAGGGGGCGGGCGATACTGTACTGTAGTAGAAGGGGCGGCCACCACTCCTTGTTTTTCTCCCCCGCTGCCGAGATTTGATGATGGTCAATTTCCGTCACCTACCTACAGTACAGTAGGCTTCGAGCCCAGACCCGAAGGATATTTCTGCCAACGGGTTTTTGATGGGATGGCAGGGCAGGATCTGATGGGGGCAGGCATTCCCGTAGTGGGTGGCTGCGATCCTGTCTGTATGTAAGTGGTGGATGACAGTGCCTAGTACGTGAATTAACCGACGAGAAGGCCATCCGTCAAGCAAAGAGAAGAGAGGCACAGGACAGTACGAGGCAGTACTGTGCATATGAATATCGTAGATGGTAAAGTTCTGTATCTGTCTGTACAGTGCGTACGGTGCGCTATCGCATGGACTCCTTCACCCCCTCTCAAAGAAAAAAAAAAGGTTCGGGTGCTGGAGGAGTGCGAGTCCACCGCTACAACCACGCGGCAGAATAGGCACCATTCTCTTTCCCCGGGACAGTTTCGATTGCAGCCGGCCCCAAAAAACACACAGGGTCGCATTGGCACGGCATGGCAAAGCGGACCTCTCCCCTCGTGGTCGCACGCGAGATTCTTTTTTGGCCTGCCTGCCTTCCCACACCTTTCGCGAAAAAAAAACCCAGATCGGCGCGTGGTTCCAGGGATGCTCATCGTCGGGCCCATACCATTTTCGGCGTGGCCGCGTCTGCGCCCGAGGAGAAGGGGAGGGGTAGGGTGTGGGCGGGCGGGCGGGCAAGGGAAGCAAGCATGGTTCGCTGGCAAGGGTGGGCGGCGGGCGGCCATGCCAATCCATCGATGCATCCGCCGGTGCTGCTTGCTGCGGTGCTGACGTTGGTGTAAGTTTCGTATCTCGTACTTCGTACAGGTAAAAGTACTCCTTTTCTTTCTTCTCTTCGGTGTCTCTCCCTTTGCAGATTGTCCTTCGGCCCCCCTAGCCAGCGCAATCTATCCCATCCAAAGATGAATCCCCATCAATCAGTTCATCAATACCCCATTCTCCCCCGCCTGCAAGAAACTCCGGGTACGTAAAAGGTACAGTACAATCACAGTCACAGTAATATGCGTGTGACGCACATGTACGAAAGTACAGTGCAGTACAGGCATGACTGTGATCCGTACATGAAGCATCCAAGGCGTGCGTTTTTTTCTGTATCACCGTGCATGCAGCCTCTGCCACGCGGGAATGCCCCCCCCCCCCCCCCCCGGGGAATCCCCCCCCCCCCCCCTTCGGACGGCGCGCGCGCTCTCGCTTCTCCTCCCCCTTCTTCCCTCTTCAGTCTTCAGACGGTTCCCTTTCATGCACCTCCGGGGCTTCCAATTCCAGACGGCGTTCCTATTCTCTCGTTGGCGCTGGGTTGGAAAAAGTGCATCCTGCCTTGCTTGTCTTGCTTGTCGCCTACAGTACTAGAAGTAAAGCGCACAAGGCGGGGGTTGCCGCATTACTAAGGCACGATTGTTTAACGCGGAGGGGAAGCGCACCTTGGCTTCTTTCTGCGACACCTATGGGGAAAATACGTCGGGTATTGATCAATCGTTATTTTCATTTTTTCCCTTCATCTTTGACTAGATGCGTATCCGCGCCGGGAAGGGCTTCGATAGCAGGGGAGGAGTCAAGGTACAACTCCACGACGGGTACTGTACGAACTCGTGAGTACTGTATCGTGTTGTGCCGAACGAACCCTTTCCCGACATCGCAGCAGCCGTCGCGGCCTGCATTCTTTCCCCCCCTCTTATCCTCGGATCTCCTCCTGTCCGTCCCCGTCTCCTTGCCTGCGCTGACATGCCATCGCACTCTTTTTGTTCATATATTCTTCGTTGCCCAGAGACTATTTTCTTGTGAGGGCGTATTTTGCTCAGAAACATACCTATAATACTGTGCAAGAGAGGACGCCTCGCGGCTAAGTCGTCCTTCAGCTTCAGGTCCCTCCGTGTCGGTCTGGTCCGCCGAGCCCCCTGTATCACGAGATTCAATACCCGCACCGCGGCGCATTAAAACAAGGGGACTCCTCTATTGCCGCTCGCTCTCCACCATGCCACTTGTTGTCGGAGTCATGACGGGGGAACTTTTGGCGCCCCACGGTTAGGCCTCCTGTATGTACAAAGAACCGTACAGTATGTAAGTTACCGTACAGTACTGTAAGGCAACGGGGTGTCGCTGCGACGATGCGGCTCGCCTGGTGCGGGTTCCAGAGCTTCTTCTCCTCCGATGCATATCCCGCGTGGCCACGCCCCCCTACCCACCGAGCTCCGTCTTCGAAATCACCCGGCGGCTTCGACCCCATGGCCCGGGCTCCGGGTTTTCCCCCTTGGCAGCGCGTGTCAGGTCTGCAAAGTCCCTCGTGCTCGCAACGGTGGGGAGGGGAACTTGGGCCCGACCGACGCGCGAAAGACGGTGGGAGAGCGCCAACCAACAGCCATGGCGTCTGACTGGCCCTTGTCTGGCCACATAGCAGAGTCCTTGCCGCCAACAACAGAAGCAAGCAATCGGGTTAATGACGTTGGAATCGACTGTTTCGCCGATCCCTTCTAGACCCGATTCCGCTCGATCGGCGCCAAAAGGGGGTAAAGTCCCTGGCCTGAGTCCCTGGCCTGAGTCCCTGACCTGAGTCCTGGCCCGAGTCCCTTGGTTGGAGAGACGGGACGCAGGAAAACGTGGCCGTTGGAACTCCTCGTCACAATCCTAGCCGACCTGACTGCATCTTCCTATGCAAAGGGGTGGCATTCGTATGAATGCGATTCTGCAATCTCGCCTTGCTAATAATAAGTCAGAACCGCACGGGGGGGCAATGGGCCACAATTGCCCCGTGCCAACCACAGCGGTAGTCGCAATGGCAGTTCGTAGTCTATGCCGCTCGCTGACGCCGACGTTCGCCGCCGTTACGCCGTCTTGCCATGAGAGCAAGGCGTGGGGTTAAATCAATCAACTCGCTCGCCAATAGTCGGTGAGCGCAATAATGAGTTCGCATTGAGCCACGATGGGCAGATGCAACGGAAATATCGCGGACGGGCGCCTGGGATGGTAACTGGTCCTACCGTCCTATCGCAATTGCTACCCGTGCCGCCCGCCCATCCCGGCAGCCCGGCTTCTGCGGGTTCTCCATGTCGGCGCCGCTCGCTGCACTGTAAGTTGACTTACTGTGTTGTTATGTGCAGCCGCACTGATATGCATGCATCGGCCGGGTGATGCGCATGTTCCTCTTGGCGCGCCCAAGTCTGTCTGGCCAGGACACCACGTGTTTTTGATTTCGACCTCTTGCCGCGATTGGCATTTTAATAGACACCATGGTAGCACGAGCACTCGATAGCAGGCGTGTTGGATTGTCATTGCCCACCTAGGTAAACTAACTTACGGTATGTACTCCGTATCCTGGCGGCCTTTTCGTGTCGAAATCCGAATTGCACGTAATGGTCGGCACTCCTGTAGGGTAAGGCTCAAAGTTGTCGTGAATCGTATGAAGCTGCTGCTTTCCCAAATGACAACGTCTTGGTCTCACCGCGGGAGATTCAGGGTCTGACCATTTCGCCCGATATCTCTCTTCAGACATGGTGTCGCAGACTCTGTCCAAGGCGGAAACTTCTGGCCCATAGCGCACCACGCGATGTGAGCTAACCCTGCACGAAAACGTCGAGAACTTCGCCCGAGAGAACTACCTTGTCCAAGGGCTCATCCCTGAGGGCTTTCCTAGATAACAAGTCGAGTTAGTAAAGCGAGGCATCCCGGACGACTTGAGGTGCTATGCTGTCCCAGCCGTGCCATCCTCACAGGGTCTAATGGCCGACGCAAGTCTAGACTGCCTCTAGTACGAAAAGGGGCGCAGAGACATGACACGAGTCGTCAACGTCAGACGAGGCTAAGGCAGTCGGACGGCGCCGTCGCGTTGTTTCTAGCGGCGCGGCGCGTGGGTTTCGTTTCGAATCGATGGATGAGACGGTGACGATACTTGAGCCCCGGGGCGTCAACGCCCCCTCCCTCAAGTTCTCCTTCTCTCCTTCTCGAGGGATGCAGGCGTCTCGTCTCGGGAAAACGGGCCTACCAGAAACACGCAGCATAGCGTAGACAATACAATATAGCAATCCGGGTAGAGCGAGGGCAAACAACCAGGATAGACCTTGTCTCGATAATTCCAAAGCGTGCCATCAAGAGATTCTCCAGTGGAAAGGTAGGGAGAAAGGGGTTGAGACACATCCCCGCAAGATTGTCCCGTCAGACGCTTGCGTGGAGGGAGCGAGAAGCCGCGTTCCAAACGGAACGTAATACGCCATAAGTAACATTCTCGACGAGGGCTGCGACACCTCACAACTGTGAGCCGTGCTCGAGTCAAACCAGCAGTCACCCGACTGTGCGCCTTCCCAGGACCTCCGCAACGTGATAGTCCGGGGAAGGGTGGACTGGCGCAAGACGTCGGCCGAGAGAGGACAAGCCGGGGGACCTCTAGGCGCGCGTCTGGAGCATCGTCCCAAGTAATGTAGAGCGGTAGAGCGGCAGTGGGCCGACTGCTTCATACGATGCTCCCGGCCAAGTCAAGTCACCAACCCGAGTAAGCTGCTTGTGGCTGCAAGTGTGCCTCCGGGGCTGCCGGGTGTGAGCAAACAAGCTTCTAACCAAGCACTTCTTTCTTTTTCCTTCCTTTCCCAAGCTCTATTCCCGGCGCCCGCACCATCCATGCTGGTGGACTGACTGGCTGGCACCCTGGTCAGCGTGAAAACGTGGCAAAGTGCAGCAAGCCACGAAGCCAAGGAAGGAAGAACAAAAGGAATGGCCGTGGAAAGGGTGTCCGCCCCTGTGCCTGCAGCCATTTGAAACAGGTCTCAGTCCAACGTCTTCCCGGCCATCCTAGGCCTACATACCTTTTCTCACCTCGTCCCATGCTGCGCGGATATCCCGGTGCTTGTTTGACCTGCCCAGCACTGCCGCCGGCTCGTCTTGATGCCTCGCCGCACATTGGGCTGGTGCGCCTAGCTGCTGGCATCATTTTGGGTTTCTGAGGGGTCACAGTTTCAGCGTCATTTCCTGATCGACGATAGCGGTCCATAGGGGAGTAGCAGGGGCAATGACTTAGAGAACATGTAAGTTAAGCTACTGTACGTACTGCTCGGGGCCGGACAGGCAGGCAGTCACAGCCAGGATGGCTTCCAGGTCGGCAGCGAGAAAGTCCTCTGGCTGCTCTTGACCCTGATGTACCTGCGGTGTCGGGCTCCGGTGGACCACCGAGATGACCCGGTCGTCTGGCACTGTCCACAAAGCTTTGGCCAAAGCTACCGAGGCTAGAGCATCATAAGCCACGGGCTAGCTTCGTGATCAGCCTGTTTTCTCCCTTGAAGCGGAATGCGGCATCGCTCCTCGATGGATGGCAGACATGATGTCCCACGTGGTCCGCTCCAAACCCTGTCCCTTGGAATCCTTCCCTCCCAAGGGGGATAGAACGTGTCAGTGCAATGACGACGTGGCCGTGAAGCAATAGGTACAGTACAGCGATCCTTACCCCATTTCTGTTTGCTCGTCTTCCCGGATAGTCTTTGATTGCGATATGGAGCTATCCTGTGCCAGCGAAGCACCGACGAACTGTACGACGCGTTCCTGGAATTCCATGACGCCCCTGCTGCGGTCCAGAACCTGGATCGAAAAGAGAGACCTGCTGCCCCAGGGAGGGGCTATTGCCAGCCCAGACTGCGGTGGTCGGGACTCGGGACTACAGTACTTCGTATCGTCAACGCGGATAGGTTCCCCGCTCTCAACGTTCCACTTGACAGTCGGCCGGAAGCTTCCCGTGCTGGAGACCGGTCTTTACGATCGGTGCTAAGGCAGACCCTCCACTTCCCAGGTCGATCCCACGATGCCCGTCCACCCAGGGAATGCAAGCGAGGTGGTGCTGGGAAGACGCTGTGGGGCTTGAAGGCACATCCTCGACTGTTCTTCTCGACTGCGCCGAATGTTGGGATGGACCTGAGCTCTCCGGGTTGAAAGTCAGTAACTCGGGGCCATGTCTGGCGGCCTCCAGGCAAAACTATTCTGTACTGTACATATTTCTCGGACACAGCTGACTTGGGCGAATTGTCGGTCGTCGAAAGAAACAGCCGAACGTCAGAGGAGGATCCTAGCAAGTCTTTTGCATCCTTGTTCTGAGGAGACATTGATTACCTTCTAGAAGAGTGTCTCGAATCCGGCCTCGCACCGGACTAGCAGGCCGCCAAAACGCCACGGACCAGGGACTATGAAATGCCATGTGCATGCCGTGCTGTTATTCGTCGTGGTGTGAATGAAAATTACTACTGCTGGAAGGCATCAATGGACTGAACTATAGCGGAGGTAGCGAAAGTTGCTTAGCGCAGGTCGGAAGCGACATTGGTAATCCCAAGAGACCCTTCACGAAGTCTGCACCACACCTTACACAGTACAGTACAGTGAAGGCAGTCGCTATCGGGCGGGTTGCGACATAAGAGGGGTGAACGTATAAATGGGGGCACCAGGTGGAGGCGACAAGGGCGATATCAGTGATGAAGTCACACGGTTGAGAAGCTTAGTAGTGCGCACAGTGTCGCGATAGACTGGCTTGGCAGAGGGGAGCAGGCTTCCCTTGTCTGAGGGTACGAAGTTACGAACGGTGCGAGGAGCATAAAGTGGCTCCTTCTACGAATATCGAGCTTGATTGCAATGAACGGTGTGGGACAGCAGAATTGGCAGCCGAGGGCCTACTGTATGTACAGTACAGTACAGTAGCTCGCGCAGGCCCCTGTCTGGCCCCACCCTACGGAGGTAAAGCCACGTGGGTTTGAAGAAGCCACTCGCAGTTGTCTGGCTTTCCGGGCAAGGGCTTCGACAGTCGTGCCTGGTTCACGAAAGCTGGCTCGGCTAGAGAGGACACGACGGTCGGCGAGATTCCCTTGCTCCTGCCTGGCTACTGTATAATTTCGCGGCTTGTTGAGACTCAACGTCCAGTGTTGTGCTGCTTGTCACCGTGTCAACATCCTGGCCTTAATGAAGATGAGCAGAGAGCTTTTTCCCCTTTGTCAGAGAATCGCCAACTGCACGTTATGCGGCAACAAGGACACGTACCCACTTGGCTCCATCTCAAAGCCTCTACGAAGCGCAACACAGATTGCTAGACTCTTTCATCTCGTCTCAAATGCCACGCCATTAGGTGTCTATTGTCAGCCACCGCCCGAAACTGTGCGTTTCTCTTCGGCGTTGCATTTCCGCACTCCACGGAACGGTTGTCCCTTTTTTGCCGACGGCTAATTTCTGTGCGACTACAGTACTCGGGCTCGCGTACGAAGTACTGTACCTACCTGCAGTAAGTTCCGGGATGAGTGCACTTCAGCTGGCTGGCAATGCCATGCACAATCCTTGGCCCGGAGAGGCTGATAGGACATCCGCCATCGAGTGGAAAGAATGAAAAAGCAAATAATCGAACATCCCATCCTTGTCCCGTCAGCCTCAGCCTGCAGTTGCGTCGCGTGGCGCTTCCATGATCTGAAACACGAGGCGGCCAGGCCCTGTTCAAGCCCGTTAAACATGTCACCCGCAGCACCGGCCGCGATAAAGGGTGTGGGGTGCCGACCAAGCATTGCCACCCGAGTCAGTCTCTGTGCCATTGCTTGCCAAAGTACGAATACTTCGTACGAAGACACTTTGCCCTCTTTGCCCCATGAAAGCTCGAGTCATCGACGGTGGGGACGATAGCATGCTTCCATCGATGCTCCCGGCTCGGCCACATGGTAGCACAGCCACGACTTGGCCCGGCCGTCCATTAGTTTCTCATGGTCGCTTCAGCATGTTCGCTGCCCCCTTTGTCGACTGTATGACGCAGATTACAGTCGGCGCGTCTGCCCGCTGTTGAACCCGGACTCGTTTGTACCGTTGCGGCGCTGTCGAATCTCGAGTACACATAAATTACATTGCGCATTTGAAGCCTTGTTCTCCGTCTAAACGTGAAAAGGGTACAGTACGCGCACTTCTGGGTAATGAAATGTGAGTTAAGTTACTATGTGGATGCAGACCTAGCATAACGCGAGAAACTCAGACTAAACACGTCCCTGCCGTACAAACTAGGAATATGTAAAATGACAATATGTAGGCGCAAAGGATGAAGTTGAACGGTCCACAGGTTGACCCAGCAATCTCCGTGTTTCGTGCCCCCGAATTCAGCGAATGATACCGGGGACTTTTTGCGGAAAGATTGAATGGAGACTCTCGACAAGTCTCGACAAGACTCACTTTTGTCCTAGAATCCATTATCTCCTTCGCGTCCCTAGTGTCATATGTCTCATTTTGGAATATCGCACTGGCTGGAAGAATGACTCGCTGGCCACCAGCCTCACCAAGTGCCACCTCAGCGTTTGGGACGAGCCGTTGAAATTATTGCGTAGCAGTCTACAGGCACTGCCTTGCAGGTGTCGCCATTCATGCCGGAGACTCTGGTGTTGGTGCTTTTTCCGACGATAGTCACGCCGTTGCCCGCCTGCTGTAGGCCTGCCTTGCTGGGAGGAACCACAAAAAAGGAAAAGGGGACGAGCAAAACTATGCACCTGGCGAACTCGAAAAGATTGGACAACCAACCGTTGTTGCTCCACATGAGAAAAGACCGTCATCCTGGACGGTTTGCTTGCAGTACGGTAGACAGCCGAGGGCGCGCCTTATTCGTTCCTCATACCAACTATCACCCGACTATTGGAGACTCAACAGCTGTTATTCCAGCAACAGAGGCCGCGCAAGGTCTTACCGGCAGACTGTCAGATGCCTCGACACCATCTGAGCAAAGTCGAGGTGTTGTATGCTCAAACAGGGAATCAAGGCAACGGATGCAGCGCCACACCGCAAGACTTCGGACGGACCAGAAACGCGTTCTTCTTCCGAAGCCGGGCCGCTTATTGATCGATTATCATCGACTCGCGGGCCTTTGGCAGACAGACTCTTCGGAAATGAAGCGCAGAATGTGCGTCTTGATAGCTGCTAACGACTGATCCAGCCGCCCGCTCATGTTGTTCCTGACATCCTCGAGTCAGCCTCCACGAGGAGCCAATTCTGATCAGCGTGGACCGTGACAAGGAAATCGGAAATACGAAGATCTCTTTTGTGGCCCGACACAGCGGCAGCAGCCGAACGGGCGAGACGAAGCCATCAAATAGTCTCGAGATGAAGCGGAGGCCAAACGTGGCTGTACGTTTGCTATATCAGACCCGAAGTACCTGGCTTGCCTATTCGCTCGGGATGTCCGGCTCCCTAGTGGGCAGAGTTGGAAGCAACATCCAGTCTTCCGGTGGTGCGATGCCTGAAACAAGTATTTCTCCTCAGATCCTCCGGGACTTGAGAGACATCCGAGAATGAACTTGGACCCTCCTGGTGATTCCAAGGATTACTGTGACGAGTTATTACCCCCAGCCTCTCAATATGCCGCCCTTTTCGGACCTCTAGAATCAGCCCGTGGCCCGCTTACTCTGCTTATTGAGTTCCTGGCGAGCGGCTACAGGAGAAGCTTACTTCGCCCTGGACGACGAGGCCGGCACTAGTATTGGATCGCCAGGGAGCCTGTCCTTTTCCGTCTTACATTACCAGGTCCACGGAATCTCTTCCAGTCGTGGATGTAAGCTGCCCGGATCCGTCCTGGTTGAATCACACCATCCATGGTGTGATGAGTAGGGGTTACAAGTTTGCTGGGCTTCCTATTCTAACCTCAAGTCCGAAAGGAACTGAAGAGCGATATGCCTAAGTGGGCGTTGCCAGCTCCCGTTGTGTACCAACCTTTAATCACACCGCCGTCGTCCGCGCTATGCCAGAAAGTTGGACTATCGATCAGAGCTGGATTTCTTTCACTACCGCCCTGTTCTCTGCCAGCCTTCATCGGGTAACTGTCAAGAGGCATGGTTCGTCAGCGCGCCAGTCGCGGTCTGCGCCGAACCGCGCGCCCCTTGGATGCTGACGTCGAGTCTCACCTGGACTCCCAAGGGGCGGCCACTGCGACTCGCCCTTCGACACCCCAGTGCTGAGCCACAATTGCCAGCAGCCATGTCATGATCCTGCAGTCAGGTTTGCATCGCACAGCTGCTGGGTTGGGTCTTGGCCGAAATACTCGGTTCGCCGTCGTTGAAGCTGTGGAGATACCGCGGCGAACCTGCGTAAATATGCATCCCGCATTTTGTCCAAAAATTCGAGTTGGAACACGACAGCTCACTTATGTATCTGTTTCAGCTTTCATCTCGCCACGCCTTATTAGAAAGATGTTCTGCTGAGCTTATCATGGAGATAGAGCTTGTCCTGGATTTCTATCGGCTTTCCTTCCCGATGAGGCTTACGGATCGAAAACCGCGTCTCTTGCCTTTGCTTGATTTCCTTCGTTCAGCTGGAGATTTGTCAACGAAGCGGATGCGAATGCCTGTTCCACGGCATGTCGAGTCATCGACACGTGAGACGGGGCCAAACCTGACGATCCTCGCATGGGGCGCTCCGCGTAGAGCTCCCGAGTCCCGACGAAGCGGTTCGAGTGGTAGCAGTCGCAGGTCCCGTACCCGTTCCTAGTCATACGATTACGTTTTGCTGGGGCAGGCGTCTTCCTGGACTGCGGCATATCGGCCATGTCGGTTTGCGAATTTGCGACGGTGACCCCGCCGAGCGTACATTCGGATCCTTTGTTTGTACGTATTCGCATGTGCGTTTCGGTCGGTTGGTCGGCATATGGAGCCGCCTGCACGGAGGAATAGGCAATTCTCGGAAAGCGACTCAGAAGGCGGGAACATCCGAATGCGACGCTGCCACGCTGCCACGCTGCCACGCTGCCACGCTGCCACGCTGCCACGCTCCCTCTTTTTCTTCTTCTCGAACTCTCACCGATGTCAACAATGCATTCAGATAACGGCTCGGAAAATAAAAAATCACATGTACAGTACTAATGCGAACGGTGAATTCCAAGTTCTTTGCCTGGGCTCTGATTGGACTATCTCAAGCACGGTAGTAAGAGACGGCTGAAAGTGCGGAATAGCATATTATGTACAAGCACCTATTCAACCATTCAACCTGATATGCCGAGGTTTCAACTCATTGAGGCCGAGGAAAAAAGAAGGGCGTGTTGCCGTTCGTCCGACAAAACGCGGCGCCAGGAAGGGGGGCGTGGGATCGGTCTAACGTACAGTACAAGATGCCGGCCCGCCTCCGCCCCGCGGACGCGAAAGACGGTGGACGGAGATATCCGTGCTGGCGCGCAGGTCTCTATCGTCTCTTGCTCCTCCGCCCCGCTGGCGCAGTGACAGTGGGCGTCGGAGATGCAGATTTCCACGTGGCCCGCGCCGTTCTGCCGCGAAGAGGGTCCAGGGAGCCTCCTTGGTCAACAGCCACGGGAAATCCTACGGAAAAATGGGCAAGAACTGAAAGCCGAGAGCAAGGAGCAAACCGGCTCCCGGAAGTACCTCTCAGGCCACACGCCGTCGAAACAATGTTGTGCCAGGAGTCTGGGCAGACCAGGTCCCTCCTTGACTGGCCTTTTCGTTGCTTGCAGCTCCCTGAGAATTGGTTGACTGCATAAGGAGCAACCTCAGAACGGTAGCCTGGCTGCGACTTTCTGATTCGAGTCGTGGAGTCGAGGCCATGAAAGACCTCCGAATTCGGTAGAGCGAGTTGAAGACCGACTCGGCCCCCGGGCATGTTCGAAAGCATGATGGAGGAGTCGTGTACCAAATTGTCTCTCCCTTAATCTTTGAACTGTCTATAATTCATGTCACACGAAGGCCCGGTAGATGCTCTCCCTTTTCATCATCCCATACCTTCTTCCGTGCTCTTCACAGACGACAGTGGTCTCGGCGAGGACACTTAGAGCGTCTCGTCAAGTACAAAAGGTCAAAAGGTCCCAACGCCGTCGCTAGCATTCTCTGCATTCTATAAACATGGCCGACAACGCCGACCAAGCCAGCCGCCGCCTGGCGCACCCTCGTGGCTGACGGACCTCGCGATGCTGCTGGTAATAATCTCCGGAGAGAGCGCGCGAGGGTGTTTTATATCGACGTGGGCGCCGCGTCTGGGCGCCAGCCCTTGGTGCGCATGTTCACCTCGACGGCCTTCCAGATCTGCTCAACGACCTCCTTATCGCGGAAGCGAGACGAGTCCTGGCCGTCACCACCCCTCCAGCGGTCGATGCCCGTGGAGAGGACGCGGTGGCCCCAGTTGCGGACACTGTCCGGCGGCTGGTCGCCGCGCCAGCCGACGTAGACGCCGAGGACGTGCTTGAAGAGCTCGTTGGGGCTGCTCCACTTGTAGTTCTTGAACTGCCACGTCTGGCCCGTGGTGAAGACGGCCACGACGCGGTTCCAATACTCGGGCTTGAACTGCTCCGACCCTTCCACCAGGATGAAGCGCATCGGCCGGCTCGGGTCAATGGTCCGCATGGTGCGCTGAACGTGCAGCATGCTTATGGCCGAGGCCGACGCGTCCGCCATGACGAACTTGCCGTCCTCGAGAAAGGACCGCGCGTTGGACATGCGCAGCAGCGACGAGGCAGAGGGCGAGAGCAGGATGATGGGGTCCGGCCTCCGGCCCGAGGCCTTTTGGCTGCTCGACAGCGAGCCATTGGCGGCAGCAGTGGTCGAGCCAGACTGCGACTTTTTCTGGATAAAGGGGACTGCCAGCTTGCGCACGTGGGAAAAGTCCTGACACGTGTGAGCCGATCATCCTCGCGGGTTTAGTGTGAGGAATCGGGAGTGATCCTCTCGGGCGCAAGACTTACCGTAGGCTTGATTCCCCGTAGAACCGTATTCCTGTCACCCATGCGGCGTTCGGCATCGTAAACGCTGGCCAATCGCGGGTCAATAGTGCCTTTACCGGACCTGGCCTTTGCAGAGCCCGCGACAGCACCCGTCTTGGTCTCGAGGGCAGCACCGCTCGCGGCACCAACACCATCCGTGTCGCCGGCGAGCGGCTTGATGTACTCGCTCTCCTCGCTGGCACCCTCGAGCCAGGTGATGAGGTCGAGGCGCTCGATGAAGCCGAGGTTCTGGACCTTGGCACCGGACCCGCCAGCAGCGAGCTGCTCGTTGAGCGTCGTCGCCGACGCATTGTACTCGGGGATGGCCAGCTCGCGATTCAGCCAGGCAAAGTAGATGCTGCGCAGGTCGACAGGCCGCTCGTTGGACATGAAGCGCGTCGGCGCGTCCATGGCCAGCGCCGCGGGCTGCCGCGGGAAGCGTAGGTGCGTGGCCTGCGCGAGCGCCGCCTCCTTATCGTCGCCGTCGCCGTCGGCTGAAGTGCTCGGCACAATGGGGCTGTCGGATGAGATGGCCTGGCGCAGCAGCAAGAGGGGGTCATGGTCGGCGGCGGGCGCGGTGGCAGCAGCCATGACGGGCGAAATGGATGGGCGTGAGGACCGGTGTTTAGGTAGTTGAGGTTGCTGCTCTCTTCTTGACGTCCTCAGGCCCTCGTTGTCTGAAGAGATGCGCAGAAAGAAGGAGCGGGAGACCCGACTGGACCAGAGACACTTGCAGTCTCGTATCGTGATGCGGCTCCTCGTCGAGAACGATACCGAGATCAAGGGCGAGTGTCGGTGCGAGAACGATGGGCCGACAGCGCGTCGTAATGCGTGATGTACAAGAGCGAAAAGAGCGATTGAAGTCGACGAGATGAGCTATTTCGGCGTGCAGAAGATGGTGAGGTCGTTTATTGTGCAGCGCAATGGCGATGATGCGAGGTCGATGGTTCGTTTTTTGCAGCTCAAAGCTGGCTCCGGGAGCTGCCAGTCCTTGGAATGATTGAAATATACTGTAGGTAGGTACCTCGCCTGCGACGTTTTGCGCTAACGGTACATGGCTCCTAAGCATGCGCATGCGCGTGGAGCAGCAGCAGCCGCGCAGCTTCGAGCTGTTGGCGGCAAGCCTGTCTGTCTATCAATCGAGTCTCGTCGTCCTGCTTCTGCTCTTACATTTGTTGCACATTTCTTTTTTAATTCGATCAGAAGTAAAATCTCTGGTTAGGTGCCTAGGATCGTCCTCATACTATAAGGCTTGCAAAAACTAACGTCACCCGTCGCATGGGACAGCTCACTTCGGACGACTACCGTGTTACCATGCCTCCTAGGCTCCTATGATATCTTTGGGACGGCCGTCTTGGGAATCAATTGATAAGTGATGCCATTTCTACCATCTACGTATAATTCGTGCTATTCCAACTCATGGGCCAAGCTTCCAGAGCGTGGACAAGAAATACCAAGGCTGCCACTCCAATGCATGGCTCTGCAACATGACCACCAACGCCGAACAAGCATGCAAGCCGACGACAACATTGTCCCACGGTGAGAAAGTCATCCAACCATCTGTGTAAGTAACTCAAATCCCAAGCACGAGCTTCATGCGCTCATATGTATAGAAACTGACTGCCGCCAAGGGGATCACCTTGACGTAGCCGATGGTGAGTCCGACAAAGAAGCCTCGAACGCCTCGCTCCTGAAAGATCAGCCTGGCCGTCTCGCCGATTCGTAGTCGCCTGCCGTCGCCTACGGCACCTCCGACCTGCATGCGGCGGCGTATGACCTCGAGCGGATACGACGCGGTCTGGGAGATCAAGCCAGCGATACCGCCGGCGCTCAGCTCGGCCCATGGTCGAAGCGGCGCGGGCCTATCCGGAGACTGGTGCGGTTTTCGAGGAAGAGTCGTGCTCGCGGCCAGTGATGGATGGCGCAGCATGTCGCTGACGGTGTCATGCGTCAGAAAAGACATTCCGGCGTAGGGAAGCATCCCCAGGAGTGTCGGTACGAAGCCGCGGTAGAAGTTGATCAAGCCGATGCGTGGCGCCAAAGACTCCGCAGCTGAAGCGGCGGTCTGCGCAGCGGCTTGGACGGGGGCCGGCGCATTCGGCAGCCTCGCCGTCTTTGACTTCTCGACGGGGTGCTCATTGTAGATTTGGCGGCAGATGGACGTCAACGATGAGCGGCCATCGCGTTTCGTCTCAAAGGCAAGCCGCACACGGACAACCTCGAGAGGGTAGGTGAAGAAGACGGAAGTGACGCCAGCCAAGCTACCGCTGAGCAATCGGCGCATGGGTGTTTCGTGGTTTCTGCTAGGGATCAAGACTGCGCGGATCTGTTCGTATGCGAGGAACTTGATGCCGGCGTACGGGAATATTCGAAGAAGCGTCGCGGAGTGACCGCGGAAGAGGCCACGACCGCCCTCGTTGTAGTAAATATCCTTGATTGCCGTTGCGACGCCAAAGGACGATCCTGTATATTTTGCGAACTGTGGATTGCTGGCCTGGAAGAGGATTTTGACTCTATCGAGTGGTGCAACGACAGTCTTGGCCTAGATTTTGCGGAACGAATCTAGTCAGTACTATGAGCTTGGAGAATGCACCTGGCATTTCGTTCAGGTAAGACGTGATGGTATGGGCACTTACGGCGCATCCAGCCAGACCGCCCGCCACTCCGGACCTCCATATATAATCAAACGATCTGGTCTGCTTGACGGGCGTCAACGCCTCGTCGTCCGTCGGGCATACGGCCGGGTCCTTGTTGTCGGCGCCGGCGGAAGCGACGTGCTGCCGCACATGGTGTATTTGATCGCGGGCCATCTCGGACACGGTAGAAGCATGATCTGCCAAGGCCGAAGACGGCGATGGCGATCCCATTTCGCCCAATGGCGACTGGTCCCGGCTTGATTCTAGAGCGTGCGTGTCACCAAGGCGGCATGCCGGCGCAAAGGCAAATTGAAAGGATGCGGCTGCGAGGTGAGAATCGTCGTGATGGCGACGCGGCGAT
Source organism: Hirsutella thompsonii MTCC6686 (assembly GCA_000472125.2). Classification (NCBI taxonomy): domain Eukaryota; kingdom Fungi; phylum Ascomycota; class Sordariomycetes; order Hypocreales; family Ophiocordycipitaceae; genus Hirsutella; species Hirsutella thompsonii. The sequence continues at coordinate 55,711 of APKU01000026.1, read as the reverse complement.
TGTAAAGGATGCTTGTACGGATAGCGTAAATCGACTCGAACAATAGGTGACTTGACGACCGGAGGGAACGGAGGAGGGCAAGGAAAAACTCGTCTCGCTTAGTTTTCTGCGTGTGTGTGCGGGAGAAGGAGAGGCATATTCTGGTTGACGGGAGGAATTTCCGGTTCACCGCGGGCCAGGAGAAGTCGGGTGCAGCAACTTGGACGAACCGACGGCTGGAGAAGCGAGGGGGGGGACGTCATTCCCGGGCGGTTTCAGCGGGCTTCGTTGCTTACAGCGCTCCGGACCGCTGGAAGAAGAGCACCAGACCGGACGCTTGTGCTGTCAGCCCCGGGCTGCGATGCGGGGAGGCCTGAGGTTGGTCACGCGGCCCAGGGGCCCCACGAGCCGAGGATTGCCGAGCTTTGTGACTGTGCAGTGTGAGCCACAAGCAAATCCGCTCTTAGTCATCAGCGTCGGCTGTCCCTGGCATTAGCGGCGGCTCGTGGCTTTTCTGTCTTTTGGCCCCCAATCAATCAGGTGAGGAAACTGCTAGGTATGGTGCCAATCTGTTCCTAGATTAATCATGAAATTTTTGGATTCACACCCAGCCGTTAATCTCAGATCGCTGTCTCCCGAAAGCACGTGGGAGATCTGCATCGGATGCGAGCCGCCAACAGCGACACATCCTGACTCACATAATCACACCCAAGTTACGAAGTGTAGCAGTGCGAGCTTCGTATTGCCTCAATTGAAACGCGCTTCCATTCACAACTCTTCTTGGCAGCCGTCTCACCAAGGAGCGCACTCGAGGCTCTCCCTCATGGATCATGACCAGCAGTCCAAGCGAGGATGGGTTAGTGTCTCATGAGACTCAAAGAGGTTCAGAGGCGTCGTCGAGCATCCTCTTCCAAACCCCGGACAAGGCGGTCATTCTGTTGGATATCCCACGATCGCTCGAGGAGAGCCAGGTTCTGCCAGGACAAGACATTTCGAGGCGCGTTGTATCCGACCATCCACCTGCTGCACCGTATCCGACGCCCGAACCCAAGGATGTGGCCGGTCAAGGGTCCGCCGCTCATGGCTGGTCCACCTTAACGCCCGGAGCCGCAATCGCGGACCTGATGACGGCCGCAGCGGTGCAGAACGCCCTGCAGCAGGTTTCAGACCAGTACAAAGGCCCTCTGCATCTTCCACGTCTTCTTCCCGCCGCTCAACCTAGCACGGCCTCGGTCAGCAACACTACCCCGATTATACCCCCCGAAGCTAGGTATCTTAATGGAACCATCGAGGACATGAGACAGACGTTCCTCGATACTGCGCCAAAGTTCGACCTCATCGTCCTGGACCCCCCGTGGCCGAACCGTTCTGCACGTCGCAGACGTCGCAATCGTCGCACTGACTGCTATGCGACGGTGGACACGATGGACGAGATGAGCGAGTTACTTGCGCGGATCCCAGTCGCCGCCCATCTGTCACAAGAAGGTCTAGTCGCCGTATGGATCACCAACAAGCCCAGCGTTCGCGATCTTTTGGTGTCTGCCAATGGCGTTTTTGCCAACTGGGGCCTTGAGCTTGCAGTCGAATGGACCTGGCTCAAGATTGCCGCCTCGGGAGAGCCACTGTACGACGTAGATTCGCTGTGGAGGAAGCCTTGGGAGAAGCTGCTGATTGCCAGACGACGTGGGACGCGCCCCAAGCGGCCCCTCGAGCCCAAAGTCGTAGTCGCCGTACCTGACGTACACTCTCGAAAGCCCAATTTGCGCGCTTTGTTTCGAGAAATGCTGGCCGATGAATACCTTGGTCTCGAAATCTTTGCCCGCAACCTGACTGCTGGTTGGTGGAGCTGGGGCAACGAGGTGCTCAAGTTCCAGGGGGCGCATCACTGGGAAACGACCGCAACGTCGTCTACGACACCGCCTCAAAGTCTGTAATGTTGAGTCTGACAAGTCTTGCCAGCTCTCGTGATTCGTTATTCAAGCGCCGGCAGGTCACTGGCGGCGAGTCTATAATGTACAATCGTGTCCTGGGACACACCCTCGATCCAGGGGTCATTGGCTCGAGACGCCAGTTCGATGAGCCATCGCACAGCAAAGCATTTTCTTCCGTACAGTATTTCCCTCAGCCCCATCACGGCCGAGCCTCTTGGTCTTTCGGGACCTCGACTTTCGGGGTCTCGACTTCCACCGTTGTTTCCTTGGGCAGCAACTTTTCCCACCTTGGATCGAGCTGCACGCCGTTTGTCCACTTGACCTCGCCCGACAGCATCTTCTTGGCCAGACTGGCAAGCTCCTTTCTCTCCTGGGTCAAAGGCTTCTGGCTGATGAGGGGAATCTTGCCCGACTGCCGGTTGTACTGCTCCTCCTCGCTCTCGGCCATGGCTTCCTCGCGCTTCTCCCACAGCTCTTGACTCCACGGATCGGTGTTCGCGGGGACGTCGGGCCACTGAAAGGGCTTCGCAAGCTCGACCGTCATGATTTTCAGGGACTGAGGCCTGTACATGGAAGACGCGTTGAGGGGTCGGCTCGCGAGAGGCTGCGACTTTACGAAGACGCGGACTTTTTTGACCTCGACACCATACAGGTTGTACAGATAGTCGCGCAAGTCGAATTTTGTGAAGCGCAAGGGCACCTTGAAGCAGGCTTCGTTTGGGGGGAGGTGTTCTTTGCGCAAAAAGGTGATGACATGGTTCGGTCTTGGTCGGGCGAATTGTCAAGCACGGGTTAGCCAGATGCGCCGTCATGTCGCCGAGAAGTTGGGGGGAAGGACTCACAAGTAGACCTCTTTTTTGCCGAGCCTAAAGGCCGGGCCTATGCGTGCAGCCACTCTCGCTGCTTCGGCCATGGCTGCACGATTGGTGGTTATGGCGATGAATCTCGGAAATCTCGATGGTAGTGGTTGATTTCAGCATGTCAATTTGGTTCTGCGCCGGCGGGTTCGTTACGTAAGCACTTGGGGGAGCTTTTAATACCTGGTCACACTACGAAGTATTGTCGCAGATCCCTAGCAGGCTAGCATCAACAACCACATCTCTTTCTACCTAGGTAGGTTTTCCTTCCATCTCACTTCTTCTATTTCTGGAAACGTTTCTTTATACTTCCTTTCACCTTGGAAAACTTGATTCCATATTCAGGACTGCTACCCGTAACTATTTCGCATTATATGCACCTCTGCTTGCTTGTTAGAGTTTCTCGCCCATTATACTTTGTGCAGTGACTTGCTCACCGAGGAAGCAGCATTCAGACATCCTGCCCTCTTTCCATCTTTTCTTCCACCTTTTCCATTTCCACCTTGGTGAAGAAGCCGAGACCAGATTTCATCTCTTCTTTGTACACCGCCGCCATGACTGAACGCTCCTTTCGCTCCAAGCCTACTCAATGCGCAGACAAAAGAAGGCTGCCCGCCGCAGGGTCCATCCCGCTCGTTCAGTGCAAGCCATTTTTAAACTATCCTCCTTTGTCCTGCCACCTGGACCTTATTCCTGACCTGAAAAGTCGTAAGCCTCGCGAGGATTCTGGCTCGCGGTCATCTGCGCATGGCACGGGCGCGGCGGGAAACGTCTGCAAACGCCGATAGCCCAGTTGCAGTCAAGTCTTTGTGGTCTCGTGCCTTTGCAGTGCTCTCGGGCACGAACACGCTGCCTTTATCCTCTACCATCCGCATCTTGTTGCCTTTTACCCAGTCTCTTGTGGATAGTCAGCGTTCGAACCTTGAACAAGAATCGTCGTCGCCCGCATATTTTGCTGCAAATGCCACTGTCTCGGCGGAAACACATTCGCAGATCGTCACATTCAACCTCGACAAGCATCACTCACAGCGCCAATATGGACACCCAGAACGAGGTCAAGGACGAGCATGAGAATAAGCAGAAGCAGCGCAACGATGACATCGAGCAGAGCTTGCTGGACACGATTGCAGACGAGAAGAAGCGCTACCCCGGTGCCAGCGACTGGGCAGAGGATGAGGAGCGCCTCTTCGAGATTCTGTTCCTCAGAGAACACCTACCGTTAATGCCAGCGCACTGGGATTTTGACTTGAGTCGCGTTCCGTTGAATCCGAATCTGTTCGGCTCTTCAGACAAACGGCCTCCCGTCATCTACGCCCACTCATCCAAGGAGTTTTCAGGTGAGCACTCCAGCATGACCTCGAGGATATGACCCTGCACCTTTTTCCAAACTATGAACTTATCATCGATTAGCTACTACGGCACTGATGCGTCTCATTGAGCTTACCTCTCAGGTCAGGACGGACTGTCAGTCGGGACTTCGCCATAAGGCACCATCACGCATTCGCAAGGGCATCGACAAGTTCATGCGGTGGGCCTCAGAGGACGGCGGCTACGTCCATCTTCGCTATATTCCTAACATTACCGTAGCCACCGTGGATGATTCCTTGGATGAGTCTGGTATTACTCTCTTCATGGAGCAGCATATGCACGCCCTCGCCCGTCTTCAACGCGAATTTTTCAAGGATCCTCAAGATGCCGACTTCTGGGACGGCGACGGCAGGGAACGCCGTCAATCCAAGTCACCTTCGAAATCGCCCCTGCTGAAGAAATTCCTGCCGCCTTTTGCTCTACAGGAATCACCACGTAGCAACGAGAAGCGATCACCAGAAGACTTTTCAAAAGAAACATCTGCGCACCATGGGACGCTGATCAAAGCAGAAGATACCGGGGAAGGCAAGCCACACTTCAAGGATCTCTGCAAACTTGTGGACAGTGAGATTGTCAGACACTTTTGCAACGAAACTCCAATACCTATCAAAAGAGAGGAGCCGGCGGCATGTGACGTTACTCTGGCGACATTGCCACAGAAGGAGGACGTCGGGCCATCGGCCTCGGAAGACTTTGAGAACTCACCAATTGAGAAAGAATACAACGACGAAGATATCCAGGACCCTAAGGATGGAGATTTCGAGCCGAGCGAAGACGATGGCGACTCGGATGCTGATGACGTTTCCCTCGAGGGCAATAGCTGCGATGTGTCTCCGTTGCCTAGCCAGTGGGAGCGTGATTGTCCAGTGACCCCGAGGACCCCTAGAACCCCGAGGAACCCTAGAAACCCACGGACCCCAAGGACCCCGAGATGGAGAAGAGAAGCAACGGACCTTGAAGACGACGCAGAAGTCACTCCAAAGACAATCAAATATCGTCGGCAGCCGCCAGTCGTATACGGGCTGTTCATTCTGCGCACTTCCGTCTTCCTGCTGACCCTCGACTCGGCCAAGGGGGAATCGGCCACGGTCAGCTTCCAAGAGGATATGCATTTCGCTAACTACAGACGCAGTCTGTGGAACGGGCTGACTGTGGCCATTGCCGTGTGTCTGGCACGAGATGAGCTCATGTCCAGACTCGACGACTTTGATCCTATCCGCGTGTTAAGGGACAGCGACCCCGACGCTTGATGGAGCGTCCATTTCACCCTTGTACTTTGATTTCTTCCGTGTTGCCCTCGAGTCTGACTTTATATCTGGGAGCTGGGGAAGCTTGATGTGATTTGTCTTTTCTTTTGCTGGATTATTCACTGGCGCAGATATATACCCAGCTGGTGGCTTCTAGACATGACCTCGAACTGTAGTGAGTTGCGATGAGAATTTGAACCTTCTGTTTCCGATGCAATTGAACATGTGCAAGGGGCCCGCAGGACGGATCTTAGTATCTTGACACTTTCACGCCTCGCGCCGTCTATAAATCTGGCAAACCCGTTCTGACACCCAGTCATCTACACTGTAGATTCACCATAGCCACCCAACGCCCACAAACGATGCATATATTCGTCCCCACGCGCGCGGCGACGTTTCTCTTTTCCTCGCTTTCTCTCCAAAAGCCTCGTACACGCCATCGCCCTTTTGACTCCCGTCTATAATGTTATACTTGAACTCGCCGTGATGATTGCAGCAGGACCGCCGTTGAACTAGTCGTCGCAGGACTTTGTCCCGCGCAGACTAGTCGATACCGCTCGCCTCCCCGTCTATTCGAAAGGAGAGAAAGAAAGAAAGAAAGAAAGAAAGAAAAGGTAAAAATCATGTGTGATGTGGAAGTGGAGAGCGGCGGGGAAACATGGAACTCGAGAAAAGGGGGAAAGGGGTAGTCTACATGGATTTTCTCTCCGTCGGCGTCCATATCTTGAGTTGACGTAGCAGGCGCTGATACAGGAATAGCATGCAGCCGCTCTGGATAAAGGTCCAAACGCCGCGGGGTCCCACGCCGCGGAACCAGCCGGCGATTCCCTCGGTTCGATAAATGACTTTCAGGCCGGTGATGACGGACGACGTCTCGAGCGCGATGGCTCCGGGCCGCGGCCGATGCGTACTAGGCGACGAAGTCGAGATATGACGCTTCTGAGGGTTTACGTCGGCCGGACGACCGACCTGATCCGAGGGCGGGTTGACCTGAGTTTGGAGGCGGGTCTTGACAACGTCGAGCGGGCAGGTGATGACTCCCGCAAGGCCGCCAGCAGCAGCGCCGGTGAGAAGCTCGAGTGGTACACCAATGTCGCGACTCTGCTTGTAGCGTCGGGCCCAGGTATGGAATTGCTCCCAAAACATGAACTGTAAGGCGGAGAAGGGCAGGTCGCGGTAGAGGGTGGCCTTGTAACCATAGAAGAGGGCCGAGGCGCCCTCGGTGCGGACGATTGTGCGGGCGGCGTCGACGGTGCCGCGGTAGTTGTAGCCCGAGGCGAAGTGAGGGTTGTTGAAGCGGCCCTGAAGCTGCAGGCGCGTCTTAAGCACCTCGGAGGGGACGTAGACGACCGACGCGGCGAGGTCGCCCAGAAAACCTGCGGGCGTTAGCTTTGATCCAAGATGCGCCGAGAATACAAGGACCGCGAAGAAGAGAGAGAGGAAACGAACCTGCCGTGAGGTATGCCAGGTGGTGTTGCAGGCCGTGATCGATCAGGAATCGTTTACTCCATTCGTAGGTACCAAAGAAAAAGACGGTGCCGGGGAACGAGCCGCTGAGAGCCGGTATCCAGCCTCCGTAAAGACCTCTGCGGATGCCCTCTTGCCTCCAGATTGTGTAGTATGACTGGCCGAGCGAGGTGTATTTCGAGGGAATATTGGGGTCGCCCTGCTGGCGCGTCTTGACCGTGTCGAGCGAGTGCATCAACAGGTCGCCCGTGGAGCCGCCAATGCCGCCAGCGATCATGGACTACGGACAAAAATCGCAAGAAGGGAGAGTCAGCTGAATATTCCTGAAGCCACGAGGCAACCCAAGTCTGCGCGAAGAGAATCGCCCGAGGAGAAGGGACGGAGAGCGAGAGGAGGCAAGATTGCGCGTACATGAATGTAGGGCGGACGGCCCTCAGCCTCGACGTCGTCATCGGCGGGCTTCATGTCGCCGCGGCGCGGCCTTCTGGCGCTGACTCCCGGTAGGTCGAGCAGGCGGCGACCGGCATGACGAGGATCCTCGCCGTCGACGAGCCCGGGGGCGAGAGAGGCGTCGCTGATGCCGATGCTCGCGGCGCTCGCGTTCGCGGTGATGTTGCTGTTGTCTCCCGTCGCAGTGGTCGAGGACGGATGAGAGAGTTGCTGCTGCGAGGCCAGGGGCATTGACCCGTGGAAGGGGGATTGAGAGGAGGAAAGGGACTAGGCTCCGACTTCCCAATGACCCAATGAAAGAGATAAATAAAAAGGCGCAAATCGGAAAATGGATTTGCCAATGGGCCGGTCGCCTGGTTCTCCCGTTGTTTGGAGTTACGTCGGGCTTTTTGGGAAGGGGGGAGGGTTCGAGAAGTAGTTTCGGGCCCTCGAAATGTCGCGACGAAATATTTTTTTGGGTCGCCCGGTTTTGCGTGCGGTACCTTTCAGTGTTGACTTACGAGCGTGACGGACGATCCGGCGAGGAACTGCGACCGGCGGGAGTGAGGTACGTACTCGGCCTTGCGGCTCGCTATTCCCGAGCCCGGATGGCCCGTGCGCGCGACCTCAATTATCGGGTAAGTTACGTATAAACAACGACGGGCTTTTTGGATCGGACTTTTGCCTTTCACCTGGCAGCCTTAGCTGTAGCCAATGCCTTCACTTTCGTCAGGGCAAAGGACAGTATTCCAACCATTCTCTTATGAACACCGCTCCGTCAGAAGCTCTTTCGGGAGTCTCGTCGTAGGACCACGGTCGTCCTTCAACCATTGTCAGAGAATCGGTAACGCAACGTCATAGATCTCTAACGTAAACATATCGATTCCCTGTCATGAGCACGTGGCTTCAGCTCTCTTTCATTCTTTTGGAGAAAGCATCACAACAATCGTCGACTCAGCCTCAAACGATATCTTTCGCTGCAGGGTCATGCCTTTGTTGCAGTTCATGCAACACGACTTTGTTGACATGAGGTTGATCCTCATCTCCTGAGCCTAGAAGCGCATGACCTGGCTTGGATACTGACTGTCGAAATAGATCGCTCGACAGCGATATTGTATCCTGGCGCCTTTGGCCCGTGCTAATCCGAAGTCTCGGGATAGACGAGGTCGCCATGCCTGATTTGAGCCCCACTTCAACGCCGACCCGGAACCTGAACGGTTTAGGAAGAATGCATCTGGATATAGAGATGTAAAAAGTTCAATCTGTATAAAGAACTTGAGGTAATGGTTCGCTTCTTGTCTCCTAGTTCACATGAGCTATGTCCCTCTCTATCTGGTTCCAGATACTCAAGTACGTATTGTCAGTATGGCTAATTACTGGTACGATGCATTTCGCAATTTACGATGCTTCAAATTGAATTGGATCTTTCATAGACCATTCCTAAGACTTTTAGAAGAAGTACTAGAGTTTATCATCGAGATTCTGAACTTCAACTCTGCTGCAAACCTACAATGGAGTTGACAATTGATGCAGAGTCGTGATTGGTCAAACAGCTGGCTCCTCCAATGTGGGCCAAGGTGGGGTGGGAAGTGCAGAGAGTCCCCTCTCTTATCGATAGTGTGCGCGCCGTTATCGTCAAGAAAATTTCCCAAGCAGCGGAACCATCTGCAAGTGCGCCGACTTGACGAGCGCATCCTGACCGGTTCATCGCGCAACGACCTGCACAATGGAGGAGCAGGTGCACAAGCCGCACCGCAAGTCCAAGGAGAAGAAGCAGCATAGCGGAGGTGAGCGACAACTGGTATTTTGACCAAAATGCATCATTTCACTAACATTGGCCAGAACGCAATCCCAAGGCCTTTGCCTTCTCCAACCCGGGAAAGCTTCAACGCACGGCTGCGCGCTCTCAGGATGTGAGTCTCACGACTGCCATGATGTAGCTTGTGTTCTAACAATTCATTCTGCAGATCAAAGAGAGACGTCTACACGTTCCTCTCGTCGACCGACTCCCCGATGAAGCCCCTCCTCGCCTCGTCGCCATCGTCGGCCCTCCCGGCGTCGGCAAGACGACTCTTCTCAAGTCTCTGATTCGCCGATATGCCAAGGAGACGATATCCGATCCTCAAGGCCCTATTACAGTGGTCACGTCAAAGAAGCAACGTCTCACCTTTCTCGAATGCCCGAACCAGCTTGAAGCCATGGTTGACATCGCCAAGGTCGCAGACATTGTGCTACTCATGATCGACGGCAATTATGGCTTTGAGATGGAGACCATGGAGTTTCTCAATGTCTTGGCTGCTACCGGTATGCCGGGTAATGTCTTTGGCATCCTCACACATTTAGATTTGTTCCGCAAACCCCAGGCGCTCAAGGACGCGAAGAAGCGACTCAAGCGCAGACTATGGACCGAACTATACCAAGGCGCGCATCTTTTCTACCTATCCGGCGTCATGAATGGTCGTTATCCGGACCGCGAAATTCACAACCTCTCGCGATTCATCTCCGTTATGAAGAATCCCCGACCGCTCGTGTGGCGAAACTCTCATCCTTATACCATCATTGACAGCTTCCGCGACATCACCCATCCCTCCAAGATTGAGGACAATCCGAACTGCGATCGGTCGATAGTATTGTCAGGATACCTGAGGGGGACGAACTTCGCCGCTCAAGGTCAGCGAATCCATGTCGCCGGTCTAGGAGATTTCACCGTCGCGAACATGGAGGTGCTACCGGACCCGTGTCCAACGCCAGCAATGGAACAGGCCATGGCGAAGATTACAGGCAAGACCGGCCGGCGGAGACTTGACGAGAAAGAGAAGAAGCTTTACGCACCGATGTCGGATCGCAGCGGCCTAAAGATAGATGGTGACGCCATCTGGATAACAAGAGAAAAGGGCTTCACCTTCGACAAAGATACAGAGAGCGCTGAGCTGGGTGAAGGCGAGGAGATGATCATTGGTCTCCAAGCCGAGCGCAAGTTACTCGGTCAAACAGAGGATGGCGTTCAGCTCTTCTCTGGTGGCGAAAAGCTGAAGGAGGTAGCAGAGGAGAATACTGGCAGGAAGACACAACGAAAGGCCCGTTTTGCTGAGCGTGACGGATCCGACGAGGAAGAAGGACTCGACGACGACGAAGGCTTCGTCAGCGGCAGTGATGATCAGGGCTCTGACGTCGAACTGGACGAGTATGATGAGAGAAAGGCTGGTAGGTTATTCGACATGGGCGACAAGGATGACAAACCCCACGGCGACGACGATGTTGCTTTTGCCGACAGCGATTCGGATCTCGGTTCGATATCGGGCGAAGATGAAGCGTCAGAGGAAGAGTTCGACTCTGACGAGGAGGAAGCGGCTATGCGTTGGAAAGACGACCTGAACGAAAAGGCGAGGCGAATGCACGGGAGGAGACGCTCATATCACACTGGCGATTTGGCCCGGTATATTTACGACGACTCTCTCAGCTTACAAGATGTGTTGAAGCGGTGGAGGGGTGAAGACGAAGCCAAGGAAGAAAATATCGAGGACGACTCCGACGACGAGGAATTTTTCAAGAAGACCTCGACAGAACAAGAAGAATCGCTGGAGGACAGGTTAATACCACAGTACGACTACGAAAGCTTGGCGACCAAATGGGAGGAGCACGATAACGTGGAATCCCTGCGTCGGAGGTTTACCAGTGCAAAATTTGCTGGAGATGACGAGGACGGTGATGAGGATGACGACGGCGATGAGCATGAAGACGCAGAATCCGACGAGGGCGACGGCGTATTTGAAGATCTCGAAGCCGAAGACGCTCCAAAGCAGGACTCGGCCGAAGACATTGCCGCGGAGCGCGAGAAAAACGCCAAGCGAAAGGAAGAACTCAAGATGCGCTTCGAGCAAGAGGACAGGGAAGGATTCCTAAATGACAAAGCCAACGCGCGTCGCGAGGGAGGCGACATTCAGGAATTCGGCGAGGACGAGTGGTACGACGCACAAAAGGCCATGATCCAGAAGCAGCTCGACATCAACAAGGAAGAGTTTGAGACGCTCGACGAGCGGCAACGAGCGGCCGTCGAGGGTTACCGGGCAGGCAAGTACGCCAAGCTGGTGCTCGAGGGCGTGCCGGCCGAGTTCGTGACGCGCTTCAGCTCGCGGCAGCCGATTGTGGTGGGCGGTCTGACGGCGACCGAAGACCGCTGGGGTTACGTGCAGGTGCGCATCAAGCGACACCGGTGGCACAAGAAGATTCTCAAGACCAACGATCCTCTCATCTTCTCGCTCGGCTGGCGGCGCTTCCAGACGCTGCCCATCTACAGCATCTCGGACTCGCGGACGCGGAACCGGATGCTCAAGTACACGCCCGAGCACATGCACTGCTTCGGCACCGTGTACGCGCCGCTCATTGCGCCCAACACGGGCTTCGTCTGCTTCAACTCGTTTGCGGCCGACACGCCCGGATTCCGCATCGCGGCGACGGGCACGGTGCTGAGCGTCGACGAGTCGACCGAGATTGTCAAGAAGCTCAAGCTGACGGGCACGCCGTACAAGATCTTCAAGAACACGGCCTTCATCAAGGACATGTTCAACTCTGCGCTCGAGATTGCCAAGTTCGAGGGCGCCTCCATCAAGACGGTCTCGGGCGTGCGCGGGCAGATCAAGCGCGCGCTGTCCAAGCCCGAGGGCCACTTCCGCGCCACCTTTGAGGACAAGATCCTCCTCAGCGACATCGTCTTCCTGCGCGCCTGGTACCCGATCAAGCCCCACCGCTTCTACAACCCGGCCGCCAACCTCGTCGGCTGGCAGCCCATGCGCCTCACGGGCGAGGTCCGCCGCGACCAGGGCCTCGCCGCGCCGCAGCTCAAGAACAGCCAGTACCGCAAGGTCGAGCGCGAGAACCGCCACTTCAACCCGCTCCGCGTGCCCCGCGCCCTCGCCGCCCAGCTGCCCTTCAAGTCCCAGGCCGTCGAGGCCCGCCCCCAGCGCGCAGACGCCTACATGCGCAAGCGCGCCGTCGTCGTCGCCCCGGGCTCCGACGAGAAGAAGGCCCGCGCCCTCATGCAGCAGCTCCTCACCGTCCGCAACGACGCCGCCGCCCGCCGCCGCGCGAAAAAGGACGAGACCCGCGCCGCCTTCAAGAAGAAGATGGCCGACAACCTCAGCAAGAAGGAGGATCGCGAGAAGCGCGAGACAAAGGAGTTTTGGCGCAAGAACGGCAGGAAACGCGCTGCCGGCGACGATGCTGGCGGTGGTGGTGGTGGTGGCGGCGGCAAGAGGAGGAGGTGAAAGGGCGACGCGTTGTTGGGGCATCCCATTCATGTGCAAAGTATCAGATCGTTCGCAGGTCCTGCACCGCTCGGTGTTGTACCATATTGAAGCTACTAGTAGGTAGAGAGTACCGCTTCACACACTTCCTTGCGCTCGTATTTCGCAATACCATTCAATACAATTCGTACTTCTCACACTGCTTGCATGCGGAACCCGATTTGCAGTCTGACCGGCCTTGACGAGCTCAATGCTATGCAACACGCCAATGCTTCAATTACCAAACACGTAAAGGACGAGCCCCGAGACGCCCAAATATCTTGATACTTGCGTATTCATAGGAACTTCGCCCTCCTGCTCCCCTTTCACCATCCGCCTATCATCTCCGACCATAAAGAATGTGCCCTGCCCATTTGGGAACATGAAGTTGTTAAGACACTCATTAGTACCAATACACCCCTCGCTTTCGCTGAAGCCCAGGCAAGGGACATGTATGCCCGCTTCGTCTTCCTCATCCCGTGAAGCACGCACTCAGCGCGACGTTTGTCGACTACATCACGACCGCCGCCGATCCAAATTGTTTCTCTCTGGCCAGTCAATTAACCAGCCAGAGCCCTCAGATCACACGACCACACCACATCCTGGCGTGAATCATCAAATCGTACGTCGGCGTCATCTTTGTCGCTTAGGATTCGTTCAGACCCCATCCATGCCCTTTAGTATGCATGCGCGTGGAACTTCTCATGATGAGCCGCCTAGGAGGCAAGAAGAGGCTCCTGCTCGGGCATGATGGGGTTTTCGGGGACTCGGCCCTCGGGCTCGTGAGCCTTTCGGGGCTCGTCGACGGGGGCAATGGGGAATTCGGGTTGCTTGACGACAGGGGCGGGCTTGGATGGCTCAGGCGAGGCGCTGCGACCGCGAATCATCTCCTGAACCTTCCCGGTGTACTCGCCGGCGTACTGCTTGCCCATGGACGTGAGATGACCAGCCTGCTGCTGTGCGGCTGATCGGACCTGGGAGGTTTGCGCGCTGATGACGTCGGAGGCGTTCTTGAGGTGATGATCGATGAGCTCCTGGTTGGTGGTGTAGATGAGAGGGACGAAGAAGGCGACAGTGGTGGCAATGATGGCGAGACCCCAGTACGGAACAAGCTTAGCGAGCCAGTAGGACAAGAAGGCAGCCACGCCGACCTGCACACCGTCAGCGAGAAGGCACAAATAGAACTTTTTGGACAGGACTTACGAGGGCAGAGGCACCAACGTTCTCGGCAAACAGGATGCGCTGGGTTTCAATGACGAAGAAGTTGACGAGCTCATGAACATCGCCGATCATATTGTCGAGTGTGGCGCGAGAGATCGTATAGTAGCGTCGAGGTCTCATTTGTGTGGCAAGGCCGTGGTTCAGGACCAGCTTTCCGGCAGCCTCAGCGCTAACAGTGACGGCGAGAGCCATCCATGCCATCTTGAATGCGTATCGGATCACATCGAGGTATCTAACGGCGAAGATGAAGGATATGACTGAGGCGTAGGCGATGGCCGAGGCACCTGAAGGGGAGAGTGGTTAGCTGGAGAGGCCTTACAGATAGATGTCGTGACTATACGCACGAGGGTTCTTCCAGGATAGGAGCTCCGAGAAGAATGAGTGATAGTGCGTCAGAGGCTGGCCCGTGGCGGCGGGGTTGGCAGGAGTCTTGCGAGAAGCCGCCAGGTTGGACAGCTCCGACGAGGCCTTGGCAGTGTGATCCTTGACATTCTGAGCAACGGGACCTATGAAGAATGAGTTAGTTTAAGGCTGCTATGTGCGCTGAAAGTAGAAGCTCACCGTTGGTCACAGAGTCGTAGGCAGCGGCGGCGTCTGGCGTGGAAGAGGTTAGCTGGCGCGCACTGGAACCTGACCAGAAGCTAGTCGATAGGGATAAAACTATTGCAATGGTTAGTGAACGAAGGCCTCAAGCTCAAAAGAGGATACCTAAACATACCATACTCATCTTCGCAGTCTCAAAAGAGCTGCCGTTGGCCGCTGAGGGCGCATCGAAAGAATCGGACATGGTGGGCGATGGTTTGCTTTGGCGAGGCGCGAGGATGATTGGTCTGCGACTGGCACGACTAGGTGAGATATTGTAGGAGAAATACAGCGGACTGTACGAAGCAGAGAACAAGGTCGAGCGGTGTCAGCAGGTCGCAGGAGGAGCTCGGTGTTTGCAGGAAGACAAGCTGTCGGGATGCGTGGAGGAGGAAGAGAGAGGGGGGGGAAACGGCGAGAGCGGAAAAGGGAAGAAAAAAAAGGATACAGTAGATGATGTACTGCAGTGCGCAGGCAGGGGTGGTGTTTCCAAAATGAGGGAGGGGGGACAGGACATGTACTGTAACTTTTTTGATGCGTACGTACCTCGAAATGCGAAACCCGTTTGCGCAGGTTCCAAGGGCGTCGGGGCGATGAGAAGAAAAAGTGAGATGAGGACAGGCAGCAGCAATGAGGGAGGAGAAAGCAGTCCGTGAGGAGAAGGACAGATGGAGAGAGAGAGATGGAGTAAGGCAAGGTAGTGTAGTGTGTACCGTATTGGTTGTGAGTGAAATGGAGGAGGGGGGAGGAGGAGGAAGGAGGACCCAAGAGAGATGGATGGGCAAGCGATGATGACAAGCGATGACGGTAGAGGAGGGCTTCTGCTTGTTTTGGTGCGCAAGGCCAGACCAGGACCAGGTTTTTTCACCTCGTTACCTTGCCCTTTTTTTCTGCCATCATTACCTCACTGGCCGCGGGTAACACAGACATCCGGACGACATTGACTACTAGAGCCGCCGACTGTGCGTCAGAGTGGAAGTACTGTACGGTACAGGCACTGTACGTCACAGGGGTAGAAACACCAAGGGGCACGCGCGCCGTATTCCATGCCCAGCACTGCTAACACGACCTCGTCTTGCTACTGGACAATCCGACCTTATCCCAGCCAACGGAGGGAAAGAGCCGAGATGGAGTTCTGTTTTTGTACCATCATATCGCGACCTGCAGTCTGCTCGGAAAAGTCCTGTTACCCGTCGCAGCGGATTTCCGATCAGAAAGACGACTACTACTACGACAGCGTCAAGCATGTGATTATCAAGCTCGACATCCTATCCGCACTGTGCACAGCTTGACAGGGAGTCGCGTACCTCGCTGCAAGTACAGAAGGCCTCGTCGGAACCACCCCCGTCCGTCTCGTGCGCGCATGCCGGCGTACCTGAACGGGATGACGAAAGAGACACGAGACACGCCGCTACGTACCATCGGGCGCGCTGCCGAGTTACGAAAGCGATGTTAGAGGGTCAAAACCATTGTAACACGGGTACCAAAACGTTTTTACCTCTCTATCACGATTTTAGAGAGCCCAGCAGATTTTAGAACCCGTGTTAGAACCATGAAAACCGTCAAAATCGTGACCGTAACTCGGCTTGGCGCGCGATGGTACCGCCAAGTGCACGCGAGGTAGCGGATACTAACTTCAATACTCGCACCAACCGACTTCAAGTTCCACCTTGATGATGCTGGTGGCTGACTGGCAGCGCAGCGCAGTGCAGCGCAGTGCAGCACAACTGCAGCCTGCAGCAACGGCCTGGACCTACCTGGCTAGAAGCTTCCAAGGCGCCGGTGCTTGTCGCTGTCTACGTTCAGACTCGGAAATCGGGACATGCTTCATCGCGCGTTGAGAAGCATGAACGATCTCATCCGGTGAAACGGGTCTCTAGAATGGGGTTTCCCCCTGCGTCTCTGCGAAGTATTAGAAAGCGGAAAGCCCTTTCTCGACATCCTCATACAGGTCCAACTTTATACTGGTGGCAATCAGGGTAAAGCTTTTCTACCACCTCCTTACCTTACTAACCGGTGCAGCACCTCGCGAATGCCTACTAACTTGATAGTGCACAAGCCAAGCTGCCGAGACACGCCAGACCAGACGTTTCTCCTCACCTGGCGAAACTGCCGCTCTTTATTCGTAGGCCTACAAACTACCTACCTACTGTGCAGTACTCAGCTCAGCTCCCCTCCCTTTCCTCCATACCATAACGACTCAATGACGTAGCCCTAGTCGCACCCATCAATGAACCTATCCCATTCATCGATTCGTCATCCTCCCCGATACGCCTACGTACTTCGCACGTACCGCACACAATCACACCATCAAGCACCCAGCACTCAGCAGCCCCTCGTAACACCACTTGTTGGCCTTGCCCTCCTCGCACGGCGCCCGCGCGCCCATGTCCATTCGTGCACAAGCCAACATGTGTCCCTGATGCTCTCTTACGACAACCGAGCACATTCACCAATGCCAACATCCGATAGTCGAAAAGATACAAACAAGAAGAAAAGACAGTTGGTCAAACTACCTAGGTACCGAGCATCTAATCACTCATTCCTCGTAAAAAGAACAGTACTACATAAGTTATCTTATATTGCCTTTTTTCGAGTACGATAAAAAATAGTATCATCCTTGTGCGTACGCGTGTAGCTCTAGCTATGGCTGTACCCATTCAACCTCAAACTCCGTGCTAATGAACATGCGAATCTCCGACCTTGTCCTTCCATCACATCTGCAACAACCACCGCCACTGCCTCTTCGGTGTGCGAATCCCGTTCCCCGGCTAAATCATGTTGCGGGTAATGATGGGAAGACACTTGATACACAATACCAAGGTCCCATTGCAACCACAATCGAGTTGCTCCCTCGATCCTTGTCGTCTTTTTCCCGATCACATACAGTTTAGATGATGATATGTACAGTTGGACCGTAATCGTAGCAGCGCTCACGACTTGTGCCCTGACAGTTGAATTAAAGAACTTACCTCCGCCATCCCCAGAACCCACCGCTGCCAGTCGAAATACTCGTGCCCGAGCCAGTTGTCTTGGAGCTCTGGTCTGATGACGGCGGCGATGCGTGGCCGGTAAGGAGGCCAAGCACCCCCATAGCTATATTCGAGTTGGAAGGTGTGAGCGGCGCGGTTGTCGCTGACTCCCCGGGTCCAACCCCATACGACTTTCGTAGAGCTTCGAGCTTTTGTTTCGCTTCTTCTGCCTCTTGCTTGGCCATGGCTTCGGCAGTCTTTGCCTGGACCAACTCCAGCAAAAGTGCCTCGTTGTCGTGGACGGGAGAAGAGTTTGCCGCCGAAGACGATGACATCTCCCTGGGTTTACCCAGCGAAGATGCTCTCTTGTTGTAAGTGGGCGCTTGAGTAGGCGACGACTTGCTGCGGCCTAGTTTCAGCTCTCTTAGACCGCCAGCAACGCTCTTGAGACCCCAATCCGACTCGGGTTCGCGGTTGCTCCCGTCGTATGTTGCACTTGCTGATGCTCGGGTGCGCAGCCCCTGTATCTGCTTCTCCAACCTCTGCTTGTCTTGGTGGAGCGCGCGCACGTGGCCGTGGCTTTCCCGCAGCTGTTCCTTAAGAGATGCTATCTCTTGATCCATGCTGTGAATGCGACGGTTAAATTCTTGCGATTGGGACGCGGCGCTGGTCAATTGATCCTTGGCGCTAGCCAATTCATTCCTGAGCTGTGATTTGGATTGCAACGAGGAGCCCCGACGCGCATCGTCTCCGCACTTGAACCGAGTTTCTACTCGATCTAGTAGTCCCGACAAGTCTTCGGTCGAGGGCGCATCTTGCGACTCGACACTCGGGCTCGTCGCACGCTCCGTCGTGTCTGATAGCGGGGTTGCCTGGTCTTCATCGTTGTCAAATGATGCTGCTGCTTCTTCACCCGGGGCAGCGATGTCGGTAGAGTTGGCTTCCTCTCGGATGAGAGCCTTTCTTCGCAAGCCGTCAAGGAGCGACGAAACCGCACTTCGATCCTCTTCTCGTTCTTCGCGCTCTGATTGTAGCTCGTTCGTAAGGAGTGCATGACTCCTCTGCATTTCGCTCAGGGCAGTCAGGAGATCTTCAATCT
Source organism: Hirsutella thompsonii MTCC6686 (assembly GCA_000472125.2). Lineage (NCBI taxonomy): Eukaryota > Fungi > Ascomycota > Sordariomycetes > Hypocreales > Ophiocordycipitaceae > Hirsutella > Hirsutella thompsonii. The sequence continues at coordinate 37,277 of APKU01000026.1, read as the reverse complement.
GGCTATGCAGATACTTTTCGTCCGTCGTCTTCGTGCTCGCAATCGACTTGGGGCCCATTGGTGTTGATTCGCGTGTGGACTCGTCCTCGCACAAGACCGAATCGCGAGACATGATGGTCGCGTTGGTCGATGAAGAGGAACTGGAGACGCTTGCCGAGCTCGCGTCCATCGAATTGAGTGTCGACGCGATGCTCTGCTTCGACGTGCTGCGCCGGAGTGTGCTCGCCGGTCGTGGCGGGGCCCCGAGGATTGGCTGCAGGCTGGTGGCCTTGGCACTTGTCGACGAAGCCCAGATGCGACCGAGGAAGCGGGTCGCCGCGGCGGTAATGTCCGATGCCCGTAACGCGTTGGCAGTCACGACGAGGGATTCCTTGTACCCTTGCTCCAGCTGCGCGAGCTTCTCTCTCGTCACTACGCTCGTAAGACTGACGAAATCCTGGACGAACTCGTCGGCATTATAGTGGTAGCAGTCCCAAAGGCCCCGAGACAGGAGAAGCTGCATGACATCTTCCAACTCCGTGCACGCGAGTAGGCGCGCCTCATTCTTTCTCATCAAAGACAGCGCTACCCGCATGAGAGTCTCGGAAGCCCCCTCGGCAAAGATGATGTCGTATATGCGGAAGACCATTGGCAACGGACACGTGACGGCGAAGAAGCTGAGGAACCACTGCGAGACGTAGGCTGTCTCGACCTGTAGCTCTTCCAGGTGGTTCCACAGCAGCGGAAGATTTGCTCGGAGAAGCTCTCGGAACTGGTAGATGCGGACATGGAGCCCAGAAAGATCGGGGAGAAAGCAGTCGCGCAAGTCGTACCGCTCCATCAGACTACGCGAGATTAGAACTGTACTCATAGGGTACGGATGAACCAACTTACCGAACCAAGACGCAGAATGCCTGCTTGTCAGGCATGTGCATCAGCAGCGGGCCGACAAGAAACGCGAGCCCTTGGCAGTACCCGATTTTGGTGTCGTAAAGACTGAAGCACTTGAGAACACGGCCCAGCATGCGTTGCCCATCGCCGTCCGGATCTCGAAACATGTCCACCAGCGGAAAGCTCCTGCCGAGATCCTTGCCGATGAGCAGCTCATACGGGCTGGATTCGCCAGACAGTCGCTCATACTGCTCTTCAAGAGATGCATCGCGGGCTCCAGACATGCTCTGCCACACAACACCTCGCAACGGCGGCGGAATGCCCTTGCGGATTTTATTCGATAGCAGAGTTGGGAGCCGCGCTGCAGTTTGCTGGTAATCCTTGACGAGGGCTGCGTAAAACTCAAGGTCTGTCATGGGCGGCGGCGGGAGGACGGAGTACCGAAGCGCAGGCGGAGTCGGTCCCTTCATCATCTGACGGAGCTTCGCCATCGATGGCGGACGGGGCTTGCCAGCATTCGAGTTCTCGACGGTCGGTGTCGAGACATTTTGGTGGTTCGTGGCTTTCGGATTGGTGGCCAACTTGGCATTTTCCTGCTCCAGCCGTGCTAGCAGCAGCGCTGTCGACTGGATAGCCTGTCAGCAGGGAATTCGCAGAATAGCAACGAGAATGGTGGCAAGGCGCATACATTATCCGTCTCATCGTCCTTGACCTGTTCGTCTTCGGTCTTTTCCAGCTGTTCCCAATTTACCTCCTCTGGATCTTCAGATGAGTCGCTCTCGTGACCCTGGTCCGCGTTGATGTTGAGCTCGTCATCCAGAGTTCGAAGTGCTTCGGTGGGCGAGACGGTGACTGATGAGTCGGGCCGTGTCACGGAGAGCCTGTTGTTGGATGATCCGACAGAGCTGCGACGTTCATTCGGTTCGTCGTGATCTGATTCGACTTCGACTTCGGAGATGACGGTTGCGATTTCTACGTCCTTGGCATTTGGAACCGAGAGCTCTGAAAGCCTAACGGTGACCATGGAGTCGTGCGCCATATTGGAAGTTTCGACCGTGGACTTATCGGCAACCGTCGCAGATGGCGTGACCGGCCTTGAAGGAGGAGAGTCTTCATGGCTACTCTCAATGTCGGTCGAGGTCGTCGCCATCATGGAGGGTCACAGGCCAAGTCGGGTGGCCGGTGACTGGAATGTGCGGTAACGGGGTAAGGCTGGCCGCGATCCAGCGAATTGTGAGTCGATCGATGATGGAAGTAATATCTGCGAGCAATCGCAGAAAGCCCACAATGCTAATGCCCGCGGCGAGTTGTCGTCGTTAAAGCGAATGAATATGCCAATGTCGAGCGATGAAGATTTCCGAACGAGAGAAGGAACAGGCCAACCTCTAGGAGTTACCGACCGGGGTTTTCCGTTTCATCGAGGGGGTTCGCGAGGGCTGAGACAGCCAAATACCAAGAGATTTCTGCGGATCGACTCTTCGTGCTGGTCAACAACGAATGTGAAAGCCGACAGTCGAGCGAACGAGCGAACAGTCACAGAACAAGAATGAGAGAGGGGGGCCGTTTCCCGTAGAAAGGGGCAGAAAGGGAAGAACCAAACAAGGCCGAGTGGGCGACAGGGGGAGTGGTAAACGAGTGACAGAAAGGATGGGCGCGGTGGTGTTTGGCAGGGAACGAATCTGAGTTGGTTTACGAGTAAGGCGGCTGTGGTTGAAGCGGTCGAGTACCGTAGGTGTGAAGTAGCGACCCGTTGGGCCCATGTAATGCCCTTGTGTGGCAAGGAGCAATGAAGCAAGTCGCAATGGGAATCTACAGGCCAAGGCACCTCGGGCAGCCAGTTCAGTACCTGTGCTATGTGTATTGGATCAGGGGAAGCTACTTGAACGGTACAAGAACCCTATTCTCAAGACGGCACGAAGCCCCTGTCGCGCTCTAGTCTCTAGCTCAGGCGGGACACCCCGGGCACGGGTAGCCTGTGGGGGAGAATCGCTCAGCACACGGGTCTTGGATGCCCTTACTCGACGACATTCACTCGCACTGCCTTGTCCAGTCAAGAGGGGAAATGCACACTTGTCTTGGACACGGGCAGACATGTTTCTGGCGAGAAGACGATTCTTCGCCGTTTGGTCGTCAAGCTGAGGCACGGCCAAGAGAAGGGAGTGAGGAAAGGGGAGCTTGCCGAACAAGGGCAGAGCGGTTGATCATGCAATTTTGCAATTGGCGAAAAAGGGTGAATTGGCTCGCCGACGAGGGGCGCCAAATCATCCCTGAAGCACCGGCTAAGATGCCCCTTGTCAGGCAGGCTAATGACGAACGCCGGCACATTCAGGTACCCGGGCCTAGCGGTGATTGCGACCCGGGAAGGTTGTATCTGCACGTACCGCCTTGTACACGTTTCGGCTGTCAAGGGCCTCGTCTCATCCAACTCGTCAATACGGGGGCCCTGATCGGATGTGCAGAGAGCGATTGTGACCAAGTGGATTGACGATTTCTTTGAGTCCTCTTGAGGTTTTCGTCCCTTGACTCCTCGAAGGTGCTAGTTTCTTTGTTACCTGTTTCCTTTTCCCGCCTTCAAGGGTCGACTGTAAACGGCGCGAGTGTTTGTGGCCTGTCCAGGCTTAGAATGCCGTCCGGCGGGAGCGTTAGACTCTCCACTCGTCTATTGGCTGTTGCAGCGACTACGTACTTGTGGGCTAGAGATGCGGGATCAAGCCACCCCCTGTGGCGCGAGCTGTTAGAGCTTCAGCCACGCATCTTCCAACGCTGCTCCTGCTTCTCCACACGCGCGACTGGGAGACGCGATTTAGTCTCAACCCGCGTCAAGCAAATAACTGTATCTCCTACCCTACACTGAAGCACTTCTGAGAAAAAAACCACCCGCACCTCTGGGGGATCTTACCCATGGTTCGTCTCGTACATCATCTGCTTTGCGACCGATTCGCTCTCGTGATGCCGACATGGGCGACCCCTTATCGTCGGCGACATGCCGATTTCCTCAATGAGATACAATTGCCGAGGGACTTTTTGCATCCACTCATCCACTTCACCGACTTTCGCATGCGCGTGTGGGGAATGGCAATCACCACTCCACAATGGTCGTGTCGATCCCGTGACGCCAACGGATAGCGGCTTCAGTGCCGAACTATGGATGCCGTGAGACAATCCGGTGACCTTGGGCGATGCTACGGTACATTCGCAGATCCCCGTGCTTCTGCCATAGGGGGGCCCAACTAATCGTCGCAAAAGGTTATTCTCGAGTTGCGGCATCCGCACAGAGAGTATCGATTACAAGCCTACTGTACTTGCTTCGTAGACTGTCCAGGTTCACAGCATCCAAGGTAGCGAGACGACTGCATTTTCTGGACTGTTTGCTCCGATGGCGCTGTTGCGACAAGAACGCCATGCCATGCAAGGTTAGACAAGGTTTCGCTCTCCAGGCAAAACTCGACAGCCACGTTTGGTTGCCGGGCCCCGACGCTTCGCAAACAGGGTCAATTGCTCGGAGTGCGCGATGAAGTGCACAAAGCCGCCTTGAATTGTCTACTGCCTCTACTTGGCACGTTCGAACTGAGGACTCTATTCTTTGATTACCGACCCAGGCGATCGGGAGTCCGGGTCATCTCAAGGGAGACATGTTTACACCAAGCGCGCCGTCCGTTGATAGCGGGTTTCACATTCCCTCGTTCGGCCCTTGTTTCTCTACACACATACGAATACAAGAGACGAACCGGCAGTGACGTCTACGTACGTCCCATTTGGACGATTCAAGGCTCGCGTGGGAGGTGGAGCTCGTGCTGGAGGGCGAATGCTCGTCGATCGAACCCTCGAGTCCAAGTGCCCCATTTCAGATTAACTGTTGTAGGGCCAGGCCGGTGTAAGCGGTTCTGAGAGCACGCAGCAGTCAGAAATGGAGAGTCGGACCGCCCATCAGTCAGCGCTTGGCGGCAGGGACGTCGCATCCGCACCGCGTCGCGCTTCGGTCACGAGTTGCCGGGCGCGTATGTACAGTATCAATATCGTATCCACTGAATCGATGCGGAGACGACGACTCAGATGCTGGAAGAGTGCAGGCTGCGTGTCGCAGACAGTATGCTACAGAATCGCACGCGGTCCTGAACCACGTCGTTCAGGCCTGGTCGAGGCTGGTGCGTCTCGCATATCCTTTGCATTCGCCGTCGGCTCCGGGTGCGACCTGGCCTCATTCGGACATGAGCAGCTCCGACATGAGATGCCTTTCCGCTGACGAGTGACAGAGATTTGCGCATGCACGCAGAAGCGTGTATGGGTGCCATGCTGGTCGATGCATCGCACACCGCCCGCGCAGACATACGCAGTCGCAATGCACCCGCAGCGAAGCATCGAGGCTACCAGCTGGCTGGCAGTCCCCGTGGCTTGAATCTGCAACGCCATGACGGCCTGCCATCAGCCCGTCCCCTCCTGTTCCGTATCGCGCCAATGAAGGCGCGTGTGGCAGGTCCTGCGAAGTGGTGTCATGCGTCCCATCCCGACCATGAGTGGTTTGCATAATGAGCCGCCGACAGAGCTATCCTGCATTCGTGCTCGGCATGGCATGGCCCATGCAATGCAATGGTGTTCACCATGGCGCCTGCGCAACCACCAGGAAATGGACGATTACGGCCATGGGAAACTGGCGGTGATGGCTCCCCGGCACGTCCACTTCCTGTTCGGGTCGGACTAGATGAGTTGCGGCAAAGATGTCACCTCTTTGGTCTTTGCGGTCATGGTACGAAGAGGCCTACTCAAACAATCAACTTCCTCATCAATGCAAGTGCGCCGGATCAACCGATCTCATCAAAGGTGAGATGGGGGTAGTTTGTCTTTTGTCTCTGCAACCCGCATGGCACGGTGCCGTGTCCTATGACAGCGGATCTTGCCCATCAGAAAGCGTCTTAAGCCACTGGAACAGCCGGGCAAAGAACCATCGTCATGGCGCTCAAGAGACACATGCACGAGGCCGGACAGTCCCGTGTAACGCGAACGCTACGGTAGGTCTACTGCATGTGAATTACTGCAGACCTACAGAGTAAGTTACGCTTCACGGCGACATCTGCGAGGGGGACAAAGAAGCGCATTGAGACCAAATTTCGCGTTCGGCCCACAACCTTGTCATGGTTTGGGGTCGAGGCTCTTCCTCCTGCGGCTCCAGCAGCGGGCATTGGTGGATAATGAACATGGGGAGCGGCCTCTCTCCATAACTTGGCAGGCAACCTTATCTGAGCATTGCATCGCGTCGCAAAGCAAAGCCTCATTATGCGTCTGACACGAGGTGTGGATGGAAAAGACACGGGCGTGAACTCTTGCCTGACCATGCGTAATAAATTCGCGACGGGTTGGAAGCTGTGCGTCGCTTTCGCTGTAAATGCCTTTGTGAAATAAGGTAGGTAACTAATTATTGCTTGATGTTGTTGATGAATCTATCGACGGACTCAGCAATACTGTAAGTACAGAGCCGGGATGAGAAGCCGCAACGAGTAATAGAAACCGGCGCATGATGAACCATCTCCGAACCTTCACCTGTTGATGGAAAAAAATCCATTCTTTTCTGCCGGCCGGAGAACTGACTCTATGGTAATCGTATCCGGGTGGTTCTGCGGATGCCTGGGCGTCTGACCGGTCCCGCCGTTGGTGGCCGCCAGACACACACACACACACACTTTCTCTCCCTCACTCTCCCTCTCTTTCGCCCACACTGGCACACATTAACGCACGCATATTGACACACACACACACACACCCGGCGTCGCCAAATCCAAGGGCCCTGGTCCTAGGCCTAGTGGCGCGTATGAGCCTTTCCCCCAAAGTCCCATCCAAGTCAAGTCCCCTCGCCTAGGCAAGGTCCCCCCTCTGCGCACTTGGTGCTCGACGACAATCCAAAAAAAACGCCATACCATTCAGTAATCTCCTCCTCCGGCGCCGTCCCGCTCCTTCTGCATTCTTTCCTTTTCCCTCTCCTCTCCCTCTCTCGCTCTCTTCCTCTCAAACCCCTACCGTTTCCATGGCACCCTGAACAAAGACGCATCCTACAAATTCGGCGGCCAAGCTGGATCCCAGAGCGGCTAGACACACGATAACTCTGGAATCATGTTTCCCTCGCTGCTGCGCCGCCCGAAAAACGGCCCCCGGCGCGTCGGCGACCGCGATGCGAGCCCGTCCCCGTCCTCTCGCATACCCTCTCGACGCCACTTCATCGGCCGAACGCACGCCACTGCCGACTTTACAGAGGCCGACGACGACGATGAGGACGATGATCACTCTGGTCAAGACGAGGGCAATCGCCACCGAGATGGCGACCACGACGATGAGGAGGAGGAGGAGGAGGACGACGACGAAGCGCAAGACGCTGCCGCCGCCAATCATGCCGACGAGGACGGTGCACTCAAGGCGCTGCCTGTTCTGCCACTCTTTTCTGCCACGCATCTCGGTATGGCTCCGTCTCATTGTGCGAACTCGGTTGCAGAGAAATCATATTCTAACACGCTCACCGTCTAGACGCGCTGCCCGTCTACAGCATTACACACGCCATCCGCATCATCGTCATGACACGTACCGAGACGACGCTGACGTGGGAGCAGCTGCGCTCGCCGCAAATCTCCCAATTCCTGGTGAAGCCGATGCAGCAGCAGATTCGATCGCAGCACTTCACCCGAGCCACCCTCTACGCCCTCATGGCAAACTGCCTGCAGTTCAACAAGGAGGGCCAGCGATATGCCGCCAACGCCGGCACCAGCACCACGAGAGCAAAAGTCTGCGAGCTGCTCGCACTAAAGCTCCTCAAGGAGTACACCACCAGGGAACTCATTGACGCGCTCGCCTACGACTTTTACCCCCTGCAGGGGCTCCCGGGGGGCTACGCGACTCTCCCCCTCGTGAAGCAGACCTTGACCGCCTCGAGGACATCGACGCTCGAGGTCGCCATTCGTGCGTCGGCCAAGCATTTCCTCGCCCACCCCGTCGTCGTGCAGCAGCTCGAGGCCATCTGGAACGGCGCCATTACCTTCTATTCTTCGGCCGATCGCCTGCACCGTGATGATGCTCAGCCTACTCCAGGCGCCAATGGGAACGCAACTGGACCTGATGTCAGGACTCCGCTCCTCGGTTCTTTGCCGCCCAAACCGGGACACTTTCCCGTTCCGCCGGGAAGAAGGACCGTGACTCTCTATGATCCTCGCCAGGCGTCCCTATTCAAGCTATCTCGACTTCGTGTTCCCCGTTATCGGTCCTTCCTCTCGACGCTCTCTCTGGCAGTCTTGATCGGCCTCTTTCTCGCCGTTCTAGTGGAGAGGTCTGTCCAAATTACCGGCCTAGAATTGGTCTTCTGGTTCTGGAGCGCCGGGTTCATGTTGGACGAGCTGGTCGGCTTCAACGAACAGGGCTTTGCACTTTACATTATGAGTTTCTGGAATATCTTCGACTTGGGAATCTTGGTCCTTCTCATCGCTTACTACTGTATGCGCGCGTACGGCGTCTTCCTCGTCGATCCTCATCACTGGAACGACATGGCTTACGACGTGCTGGCTGCCAATGCGATCCTGCTCCTGCCGCGCATCTTTAGTGTCCTCGACCATTACCAGTACTTCTCGCAGCTGCTGATCGCTCTCCGGCTCATGGCTGTCGACTTGGCTGCCGTCTTTGTCCTAGTCCTCATCATGTGCAGCGGCTTCTACGTCTTCTTCACCCTGTCCATGAGCACTAACGGTGGAGGCGACGTCGCCTACAAGATTTTTCAGATCATCATGGGCTTCTCCCCTGCCGCTTGGGAAGTGTAAGTTAAAGTCGTAGCCTATACTCCGAAGAGCTCCTGAGCTAATACCACTTAGATGGCCAAAGTACAACTTTCTAGGAAGGACACTCATGATGATGTTCCTCATCATCTGTCACTTTTTGATTGTGTAAGTCACGAGCGCCTCACTCGCCGACCTTTGCTGACAGTGCATATACAGCACGGTTCTTATCAGTGTTCTCAGCAACTCCTTCCAGAACATTGCCTCGAATGCTACGGAGGAGCATCAGTAAGATCCCCTTTCTCTTCGCTAAGCCGATTACTAACCACTTGCAGGTTTCTGTTTGCCATCAATACCATATCCATGGTCAAGAATGATGCCCTCTTCTCCTATGTGGCCCCTAGCAACATTTTCGCGTGGCTGCTGATGCCCCTGAGGTATTGCATTCCCCTCAAGCACTTTGTATGGATCAACCGTACAATCATCAAGATTACGCACTTTCCGGTACTGCTGTGCATCTATCTATACGAGAAGTTCTGGCTGGCACCCTCCATCTACGAGCCGACCGACCTGGTCGAGAACCACGGCCGAAGCCGTCCCCGAACGATATCATTCCGCGAACCTGCAGCAAGGACAGCCATGTTCAGCCCCAACGTCCGTGTCCGTGACGAGTCCGTGGCGGGTTTCCACAAGGATCGAGCCCTCGAAGAAGTCTTTCGACGCGTACCCGAAGCCAGTACTTTACGCACACAGAGGAGAAACGAGCGACGCAAGACACAGACGGCCATTCGGAATTGGATGGATCAAAATGATGACGCCGGCGTTCCACTGTCGAATTGGCCGACACTCGATAGCCGAGCCGTACCCGACTGGCAGAGGCGGCTGAACGTGAGCTGGGACAGGGTATCGCACCCCAGGCAGGTTTCCGACGTCCGGTCGACTGCCAGTGATCCGGCCGACTTCATGTCCAACCATGGGGCGTCCCTCATGCGCAGTCACGGATCGCGGTTCCACGCGGTCACTCCCGATTACAAGGACCACACCGATGCTGATGGAGACGATGAGCTGGTCACCAACGATGAGGACGAGGACGATGCAGGGACCAACGCTGGCCGCAGTCATCAGTTTGAGAAGCACGGTGTCGAGGAGGAAGACTACTTTACGACACCTGTTGCAGCTCGTCCATCGAATGTAACCTCATCACACAATTCGTCAGCTGGTGTGGGTATGCCTAGCTCCCGTCTGACTGCTCAGAAGCGTGGCGGACATAGTCGGTCTTTATCGACAAACACGATTCTTTACAAGCCCGAGGACGCCCCGCAGACGCGGAACTCATCGTCGACGTCTAGATCACCGCCTAAAGCGATTCCGGTTCGTAAGCCCGGTCCAAGTGGACGCAATACAGGCGCGAATTCGCCCGCCCTGGGGCCCAGACGAGTCTCGCCTCGACGAATGGTGTCCTTATCCGCGTCTCAGCCTCGACCCATCATGGCTCCCCGCGGACTGACAGAGACGGGCGGAGTCAGTCGAACCGCCATGCTCAGCCTAGATCCGCAAGACCGTCTTCGTGGCGTTGGCAGACTGTCCTCGGTCGACATCAGTGTGCTCTCAGATCACTTTGGCGCTGAAGACCCGACTGCAGCGATGGCGGGCAGCTTCCAGACACAAATGGCCATGGCGATGATGAAGGAGAACCGCCTTCGGGTGACGGGCGGAGTCGAGGCAGCGGACAGAGACAGGATGGGCAGATTGGTGCTCGCGCGCATGAAGACATTGGAGGAGAGCTTCGCGGACGTGATCAAGGAGATGCGGGACCTCAAGAACAGCTCGACGGCACCGCAGACGAGAAGGAACTCCTCAGCTGAGGAACTCAAGGGAGGTGCTGCTGACACCAGTGGGTATGACAAGCCAAAGAGAGCCAAGGGTGACGCGACACCAAAGAGGCAGCACGTCAAACGGCCAGTCAGTCGGCGGAGCATGAAGGACGATAAGAGCGGCATCCTCTTGAGAGCGGATTCCAGAGGCAAGGGCAAGGAGGTGCGATACTCGACGACTGACGATGAGGCGGCGGCGGAAGCAGAGGAGGAAACAGTTTTCAGGGGTTCTTCGATGTAATGGGGATCATGGAGGGCGGCGGCATGTTGTGGGCGTTTTTTTCCCTTTGGGTCTTGTTCATCACGATACACCTTGTACTACTACGGCAACGGCGCAAGTCAGAGACAAAAGCAATGGGCACAGGGGATGCGAGGCGTTGCGTGTCTGGCTCTTGCGGAACGGGGAGTTGGGCGGATTACTGGTCGAATTACGCATTCACGATATACGGCATGATTTATTGATTCCGCTTGAAAGACCTCGCGGCGACGAAGGCTTGATTCGTAATGAAGCCGCGTGTATGTCTTGAACAATATCTCTACAGATCAATGGTTGGTTTTTGCTGTAATAGCTTTGTAGATGGAAACACATCAAGGCATCAGATGCCGCCTCCGCTGCGATCGACGCTGACGTAGCCGTTGGGCGCCTTGTGCTTCTGCTGGGCGCGATCGTTGTCGCGCAGGGCGGCGGCGTTGTACCGAAAGGAGAGGGCGGCGGCGGACGCGGCGGCGGCGACGGTGACGACGACTGCGCTGCGGGTACGGCTGTGGTTTGGTGTGAAGGCGCAACATGAGGTTAGCGAGACGTCGGCTGCCTGAAAGTGGGGGTGATGGTAGTGGACAGGAGAAGCGAGGCTTAACTTACATGGCGGTTGAAGGAAGCATCGTGGTGGCTGAGAGGGGATCTGATTTGATGATGGGGGATGAAGTGAGTTGAAGGCAGAAGAGAAAAGGGCTGAGATGAAGGGGGGCAAGGAGGAAGCAGAGGTGTACGAGGAGGAAGTGTAAATGGAGGAAGAGGAGAGATATTGTAGAGTTTTGGCTAGTGGCGAGGAAGGAGGACATAGTTGGAGGGAAGAGAGGATGGTGCTGACAACTGATGAAGTTATCGTGCAGTCCGGAGAATTGCAAATGCCATTGCTATCATTCTAGGACAAGCTCGATATATTTTTGTAATTTTAGCTGTAGAAAATTGGATAGAGAAGAAAGAGGAAGTGGAATTGGCCAGTAATATCGTCGAGAGATTGAGAGACGGAGAGATGGATGGATGCAGATTGAGAGCTCGGTGTGGGGCAGCCAGGAGGTACGGTAGTTACGGAGTAGACGAGACTGGATTGTTGGGGTCTTAATGGCCGGAGATGGACCAATTGGACCGGTAGTGGGTACATATATGGCCGAGACGGAGGGAGGGTAAGCGCGGGGGAGGCAGGCTAAAAGGGGGGAGCTTTACGAATAGAGCTGTTGATGCGGGGCAGAAATGAAAGGCGCTGATGTCGGATGGACTACCTAGATATTGATAAAGTCAGATATAGTACCACTTGGTGGATTGCCTTGCATTTGAGGCAGTCAAAATGATGTGGTAAATACTGCCTAGTGAGATAAAGTTAACTTGCAGTACGCATCGGCATCATGTGTAATTAATAGGAATAGACTCGGGTCACCCCAACGAATAACGAAAACTTACACGCCTAGGCACAGGATGTACCAAGTAAGTTAAGTTAGTAGCCTAAATGTTGGCTGCAGCCTGTTCCTGCTAGTCATGTATGGTGCTAATTGGCCTGCAGTCTGGACTCTGCTTGTCATGAGCAGACCTGCAAAGGACCGGGACCCCGTTCCGACCCTCCGGTCTACGAATACCCGTGAGAGGTACTAAGGTAGGTAGGTACTAACTCAACTTTGTACCTGTCTGTCCCCTCGATTCGTTCAAGCCTCGAGAGCTAATCCCAGCCTCGAGCTCTGGGTTGGGACCCATCGAGGGTACTTACTAACCTTACCTACTACCCCGGTACCTAGTAGACCTACAGTATGCTTTGCTTATCTACCTCGCACATGACCCCTCTCTCGTCTCCTACCTTTGTCCTTCCAATGCAGTCGCAATCATCATCATCCTCGCTCAACTGCCAGGGTCGACCGTTCATCCTCTTAGTAAAAGCAGACAATTCACACCCAGATAGATCGCCGTTAATATCTCTTCTTCTTCATCAAATCTCGGGCAACCACGATCAGCGACCTTGAACGCCTCGAGCGTCAAGCTCCGGTCCGACTCCCGCTCACCTCCCCCTGATCCATCATCATGTCCACTTCAAAAACACATCTGCCAGAATATATGGCCCCTCACCCTGAGCAGAGGTCGACGACCTTGCGGCCCGCGGTCGAACCACGGTGTACTCGTAAATCCGACAGCCAAGCCGCCCAAGACTTCGTCCTCTCCAATGTCGAACCAGATGTGCGGGATCTCCTGAGCTCGTATGGCTTCGACCCGGGTCTTGGCGAGCGCCAGCATCCCGACCAGAACTTCAACAGACCGAGCTACGTTGTTGAGCCTGCCGAAGTTCTGCATATCTCGAGGGACGAGACGGAAATCATGTCCCTCCGAAACACCGATTGGTGCCTTGTCCATTGCGTCGAATATGAGCTCGCTCGAGGCGATACTCTGGTCTTTGTCGACCTACCCAAGCCTTCCAAAGACGCCAAGAAGCAGGCAGACTGCCGGAATATTCCCTACAGATGCCATTCCTTTCTCGTCCACTCTGAGAAGCTTCTGGCAACGGGTTCCTCGTACTTCAAGGCTCTGCTACGTCCTTCCTATCAGTCAAAACTCCAATCTCGTCGCAGAATCAAGGACAAGCTCCCGGAGGGCGTCCGCTACGTCCTCGACCTGACGCCCCCCTCGGAAGGCGACGAGCTCGTCTTTCAGATGACGGAGCTGTCCCTGACACCGGGCATCATGAGGTGGTGGAGTTCCTACAAGTTTCTCGGCGTGGATTCCAGCCTCGTCAGTGGTCACGATGATGTCTGTACTTGCCGGCGCATGCCACGTGGATCACTCGATCCTGATGCCGACGAGGAGTCTGGGCTCGACGGCACCGACCTTGCAAAGTCACCGTCCGATGTTGATGAAACAAACGACAAGTCGGCCAAGCCAAATTCGATAAATGAGGATCAGAAGCTGGCTCAGTATGGTCCGCCGTCACCAACACAACTTGAAAAGATGAGGGATACAGGAGATCGATCCGTCTACGACACTCCACCCTTTCGCTGTGTCCCTGACTACTGCCCCGTGCGCCACCGCAACACCATCGTCCGTCTGTTGCTTCTGATAGAAGGTCGTGGGGTGCTGATCGACTCGGCCAGCCGCATGTGGACACTGTTGGCCCTCGCCAAGATCTTTGACTGCACATCTGTTGTGCGAGATCACATTGTTTCCTGGATTATGAGTGGACCAAACGCTCGCTTCATCGAAGTCCTGCCCGAGGAGACCCTTCGAATCGGCTTCGCTCTCAAGAATACGCAATTGACACAATGCGCCTTTCGTATCCTGGTCAACGAGCTGGCTCTCTGCGAAGCTGCTACCGACCCATCTCAGCATCGTAATAAGCGGACGACGATATTCGGACGGAGAATCGGCGACTGTGGAGATGAGCTCAACAATATCATACAGCATGCCGCACGCGCCCTTGTCGAGCGAGTCTCATCGATCCAGAAGCAACTTCATAGCCCGACTCTCTTTGATGAGTGGAACATCCCTGAATGGTTCAAACTGCGCAGGCTGCACGATATCCTCGTCATGTGTCATGATCCAGCCTTGAAAGGCGTCAAAGCAAGCCTGAAAGCATTCATGGAGTTACTACCCCAAGCTGTGGCTTTGCGCCTTGACGAAGCCATCGAGTCCTGCGACCAAGATCAAGACACGCTCTGGGGCATGGACTGCGATAGGGCAACTTACGTGAGGCCAGAGGACTTCCAAACACTCGCTACTATACTGCCGAATTTGAACACAGTCCAGAAGCTTCTCTGTTCGTTTTCATGGAACGAACTCGGTGAACGGTGTAGATGGCCGCTCTATGCCAATATGCGAAAGGAAGACCTGTCACTGCTGAGAAAGCTTGAAAGTGCCCTGCAGCAGGCCAGCTGCTACGTTCCGCCCACAATTTCGAAAGAATGGTTTAATGCTAGAAGGGAGGACGATGAGTGCAGCCTTCAACTAAAGAGGCCCTTGGTAGATCTGGATCGCATGGACTGGTCGGTCAAGAACGCGCTCCAGCCACTGGCGCTCTCCTGGATACGGCATGACATTGAGCCACCCCTAAACTTGACGCGTCACATGCTACTGACACTTACCACTGATGAGATGAAGTTCTTGCCCCTGTGGGCGGGCGGATTTGACGACGGCACCGGCGGCGTCTTCGAAAGCTTTGTCCCACCAACCAACATGGGGCCCAGCGGTCCCGGCCCGGCATATCACACGGGAAGGTCGTTATGGTCGACGGCACCCAGCGCCTCGAATACACTTCTAGATGGGATTTACGGAATCAGGGTGGAGGGAGACACGACTGTCGCCTCGGTCAGGGCCGATGACGGCATCTCAACGGTGTATCGCCGTGACGCAGTCATTGCTGCGCGCGACATGCCCACGACCTCGGACTCGTTTACGACGCACGGCGAAGATTATGACGACGCTCGGTCTGCGGTGCCGGCGGACGACCAAGTTCCTAGGAGCCATCAAATATCACGGATGGATGAGTCGAAACTTGGCGCCGACGATGACGGGTCCATCGAGGTGGACCTGGCCGCGGTTATCGAGAGCTCCGATTTCGAGGCTATTAATGCCGGCAACGCCGTAATGAGCGAGTGGAGTGACAGCGACGAGAGTCTCGTTGTGGTTTGATCTGGAGGGATCGATATATCTGAGGGCTTGGATGTTTGTTGATGGTGTGAAAATGAGATGGGGAAGTTTGTGCTTGGCGATAGCAACCCTCGTTACGACGAAACGATTTTACGACGTCATGACTGGAATATTCAAGGGAAAAGAGAAAATAAGAAAGCACCTGAATGTACATGGGAATGCAAAGGGTATTCTTTCGAACTTTTGCGCTTGGGGTATCTTACTTTTCCGCTACCTAGCTCGGCCGATTTCCTTTCCGCGACCATGCATGAACCAATATGACTGGCGCTCTCTCCACGCAACCAGAACTGTAGATGTTAAAAGACAACAAACCCTGCCGATTATCATCCCATGTTGAGCGTGTTGCCAGACCCGCGCGGGTTCTCGTCCTTGAAGTCGTCCCACTCGCGCGCCTTGTACGTCTCGCGATCGGCCGCCTCCATGTCGTCCTCGTCGACGGCCGGCTTGGCCGGATCGGTGCCGCCCTCGAGGATGCCGCCGCGTCGGCGCTCCTCCTCCAGGTACTCGTCGATGGACATGGTCGGCAGGTTGTGGCCGGGACGGAAGACGCCGCGGGCGAGCTCGGCTCGCGACCCGACGAGCGTGAATGGCTGCAGCGGCTTGCCGGCGCGCGAGAGGAGCGGCCCGCCTTGCGCTCCTGAACCTGGCCGCAGGGGTTGGTCGAGACGTAGCGTCGTGTCGTCGTCGTCGCCCCTGGGGCCGCTGAGGCCTGCGGCGCGATATGAGAGGGTCGACGAGGATGATGGTGGGGGCTCGCGGGGGGCTTGTGCGAGGAGTGCGGCTTCGCGGTTGAGTGAGTCGAGGGCGTCAAAGGTGGCGTGGATGGCGTGCGCAACGTGCGCGAGGTGGACGCCGCGAACGAGCTCGTCGTCTCCCCCGCCACTGCCGCCGCCACCATCTCCATCGTCCTCCTCACCGCGGTATCGCGGATCGGATCGGAGGTGCTCGAGCTTCTGGCGGAGGGCCTTTTCCGCGCGAAACCCGGAAATCTTGGCGTCGCGGCGGGCACTCGCGTCTGCGTCGGGGCTCACGACGTAAAATGAGGCCGGCTCGTCGCGGAAACGCTCGAGAAGGCGGGCGTACGGCGGGTCGGCGACGAGGCCGTAGTGGTCGACGAGGTCGAGGAAGCGCGCGTATGCGGTGCGCGCGCGGTCGAGCGTTGCCAGGCGCTGCTCCTGCAGACTGCCGCCTCCGCCTCCGCCATAACCACTACTACTGCCGCCGGCGGCGGAAGATGAAGAAAAGGGCGTGCGCTGGACGAGCTCGGCGACGCGATAGTGGACGAGCAGGTAAGGCAGCGCCGAGGTGGCGATGTCGTCGACGCCCTCGTTGGGGGAGAAGAGGCCCGCGGCGGCAACGGTCTCGAGGACTCGGCCGTACAGCGACAGTGCGGCGTCGACCTGCGTCCCGTAGGATGGCGACGTGGCGTCCGGGCTGGCCTCGAGGGCCTCGCGACGGGCCTCTGCCTGGTCGAACAGGGCGCGCAGGGACTGCGGCTGCTCGCCCTCGACGGCCGAGGGGGCCATGGCAGGAGAAGAAGCAGAGTTGTGTCTTTATGGAGGGTTCGGCCGTCGAGTGTGACTTTGAGAGCGATGAGGGGAGTTTCGGACCCTTGAAGAGTCGCGGAAAAGAGACGGGGAGAAGAGACTATCGAGGCGTGGAAAGTAGGCGTAGAAAGTAGTCGTGGAGAGAAATGGTGATGTTTCTAGAAGTATGGATACTTTGGAGTTTTCCGTCGTTGAGATGTGGAAAGTCGAAGTTATTGAAGCATCCATGGCGGGGTCGGAGGGGTGGTGGAGACCTTGATCCTTCCGGACTAGCGCCCGCCTTGCCCCGTCGAGTTTTTGGGTCTGATGAAATAAGTGGATCCTCAAGCTCCATACAGTGCGAAGTGGGCGAGACGACGACTGTCTTCCCATGTCGACGGCAAGTACTGTAAGTTGCATTGTTAAGTAAGGGCTTATTGCTTCCTTCCGCCTCGAGATCAACATTGAAGCATCACGCCATTCAGTTGCTCCTTTGGAAAGTAAGTGCAGTATGCTACGTCTAGGATGTCCGGATTCCGGAAAGCCCGCCAAGTCGCAAGTCCAAACAGCCTCGGGGCAAACGCTGCTAACGAAATGGCAGTATATCATGGTTCACGATGAAGGGCCCCCGCAGCTCGATAGACAAGATTGGATACTGTTCAGTCTCTTTCACTGACAGGCCAGCTTGCTTAAAACACATCAGCGTAGCGCAGGAGCGTGACGTCCTTCTTGACCAGATCCAAACAGTCTTCCTGTACAGCCAAGATAGCCTCGATGCTGCCATCCGACCTTTTTGGCATGATGATACTGACTCTGGGGACAAATCCGTCCGATAGAGAACGAATACTGACACAGCGACCTCCGAATGCGGCCCCCCAATCTGGATCTAACAGATCTGTCTGGTTCCAAGAAGATATCAAGCACGCAAGACCTGTGTTTGACGAAAAGGCTATGGGAAGTAGAAGGGCCGCATCTGGGATAGTTCGGGCCTGCCTGTTGAAGTGACCAAGGACATTACCATCAAATGTCTGGTCCAGGTCTAGGAGACACTTTCTCAAGGCTGCTGATAGCTCAGGCAAGTTGTTCGAGGCAAGCACTTGGTCGGTCGGCAGAGCAACACGCTCTTGAATAACTAGAAAGCCTGGCGTTCGAGACGATATTCTTGGACGGCAACGCGATCTCCCACCAACGGTAAAGATGCAGATGCACTCGCCCCCACGCGAACCCCTGGCATACTCTGCTGCCATGAGGGTCCTCCACAAGAGAGCGCTTAGGGCATCGTTGGTCGAGATAAAGGCCACTTGGGCGTTGGGCGCAGCAAGATTGCTGGGCGACGCGTCTCTCTTCAGAGCAGCCAGGTTCTCTTTCGAGAAGCGGACAACCAGGGGGCGGTACGGCGTCTTTAGCACATCGGCGCATTCCTTCACCGGACAGCTCGTGTCTTTCAACAGTGTATATGCGGTGTGATCTCCAATGTTTCCTGAGAAGCCGTTGGTACAGTCCTCATCCAGGAGAACGTTTCTGTCTTGATAGTTGACGATAGGCCAGGGATCGATGTGCAAGTTGGCTTCCGTAACGGGGCTCTGGGCGGCGCGACACTCTCGGGCCCAGGTCTCTGCCCAGAGGCTCATGGTTATTTCGTCCATGACGGAGTGGTGCACGCTCCATTGCAGCAAAAGACCGCCCTGGATGAAATTGGCTTGTACCAGAGACACGGCCACTCGTTGCCCGGGCTGTGGGATCATGTCTGTACGGCACAAAAGCCTGGGATCCATGACTGAGACGGGAAAGCGGTCCGACTCGAGTTGCGCATACGTATAAGGGAACTCGCTGGACTGACAAAGGTCTTTCACCCGAACAAACTCGAAGTCGCTGTCCTCAATTTTCTGCAATTTGAGGGCGTTACGCTGCCTTGACTGGTCGTCGGGAACGAGTTCGGACGCCAGTTCCGGCAACTTTGCGGCCATGGCGGCGTAGCTTGACCGGAGGATCCCCGCTACATGGTGTATATCGTAGTCCCTTGGGAGAGAAAATATGAACAAGCATCGAACTCGGAAGCGGAACGCCGTTTGCTCGACCGGCATCAGCTTCATCGGTAGCTGCCCCTGAGTCATGGCTAAAGCAGGCATGAATGAATGTCCGGATAAGTGAGGCCGGCGAACTGGACTTGGGTGGTGTGTCCTTCTGGTTCAATGTTTAATATGAGGCCGTAAGGCCTAGCAAGCGTGCGCCGTCTATGATACTACACGCGAACCCATACATAGTCAAATGTCTTTATGCCTTGAGAAATAGTCAACATGTCACACAGATGCCGGTTCCCACGCAAGGTTCAGAGCATGTACTTCGTAACTTACATCCACCACGTCTGGTGCTACGCTGTGGCGGCCAATATCATGGCGGTGATATTCTCCAGCAAGCTGTGAGACCACGAAACACCAATGAAGTCAAGTACACGGAAGGCATAGGTTTTATGCCCTATGGGTATTCATTCTGCCTGTAAATATGGCCCCTTTGAAATCACATACATGTAAGTTCAAGTGCTTTTGGCTTTATACACATGGCATTTGACACGTAGACATCGATGTCTATAGTGTCTCTATTCGTAATACATATGTATCTACATGCGTCTTGCCTTTAATCTATACATCTACCCATCTTCAACTACTTATTCTCCGCTTACACTTGGGTAGTTTTGTCTGCGAGTTCGGCGCCTCTTGTCCTGACCTCGCAGGGCTTGGCGGCTGTTGCTGCGTTCCCACGGGCGAATCCACCGGCTGCTTCTGACCATCTGACGAGGCCGGCGCTGTCGTCGGCTTCTTCTTGCATTTACGAAGTCCTTGGACTGGTGCCGCGCCGGAGATATTTGTATTACCAGGCTCTTGCGCCTTGTTCGCCGGCTCGGGCGACTGCCCCTGAGCGTCTGTAGATGAGGGCACAGGTGGCTTTGTCCTACACTTGCGCGGCTTCGGCGGCGCATCGCCAGGTTGCTTTACGATCTCAGGTCCCTTTGCGATCTCGGGCTGCTGCGCCTGATCGAGCGGTCTCGGCACTCGAGGCTGATCGCTCGATGGAGTCGATCCAGGGGCTTTATTCTTGCACTTTGGCAACCTCGGCGGCGCATTGGCTGCGCCTGGATCTTGTGCCTTGTCTGCGGGCTCCGGCCCTTGGCCTTGACCGGCGGTGGCAGGCGGCGTCGTCGATGGCGGCGTCGCGTTCTGTGCACCGGGGACATATTCGCGAGGCTTCGATTCGGTCGCCTCGGGCTTGGCCTGAGCCATCATGACAATCTTACTGTCCATGTCGAAGACGGTGTAAGCGCTCTGCAGAAAGGCGCCACCGAGAACGGGCGGCGACAGGTTGGGATCATTAACGCTGATGGCGAGTTGGCACCCTTCACGGCCGTTGGCATCCTTGGGCCTTTCGGCGCGTATGGTCGAGTTGGCCCCCTGAGTATTCGTGCTGTTACCGGGAAAGTTGGGAGGCTGCGCGAACTCGGGTCCGAGCAGGATGCTCTTGAGCGGCATCTCAATGGTAACGCTGTCGTTCTCGAAACCGAATATGAGCGAGGTGCCGCCATTGGCACACTCGCAGTCGACGAGTCCGATGCCTCCATCCTCGACCTGCGTGCCAAGCTCCCTCGCGATCTTGGCAACTGTATCACGCGAGAGGTTGATGTCTGGACCTCCCGTGTCGAGGAGGGTGACGGGGGGTCCGTCTCGCCCCTTCAAGTTTCCATCTTGCTGTCTGCGAGACAGTTCTGCAGGACTCGGCATCAGATGGTCGTAGTTGAGGCTTCGGGCACGGATCGGAACAGAACGTCTCCAGACGGGACCCTTGCTGTCGGCTCTCTTGCCGAGTCCGTAACCCGACTTTTTGCTTGACGCGAAGCGCTCGCTCTTGACGGCGTACTGGCGGCCACTGCTGCCGGAGAGGATACTGGCAGCCTCAACCTTGATGCTTGCAGTGTCGACTCCTTCTGGTCTACCTTGGCCTGCCTCGCCTCCGCCTTGTCCATTGGGAGCCCCTTGGCTGCCGTTCCCATTGGGAACACAGCGAGGGTTCTTGGAGGCAACCTTGACTGAGCTCCAGTTGACGACGAAAGCGGGAACCTGTTTCCTATTGTCCGGAGCCAGGGGGATAGCCTTGAGCTGACCCTCAAACTTGGCTTCATCGAAGCCGCCCCAGACAACGTTGGCCTTGCCTTGGCCTCCTATACGTGATGAACGTGGTTAATGATGATGCTCTGAGCAGGCAACTCGTCCGAACATGGCTGCAACTTACCATAAGCCCCAACGTAGAGACCAAAAGCATTCGACTTGATTCGACCCTCCTCTTTGAGTTTCGCGACCAAGTTCGGATACGCTCCCTGCGGACCCGTGGACTCACCCTGGATCGGGCCAACTCCCATGACAGAGAAGAGAGTGCCACCGGCCGGTGGGCTTCCCCCCTGAACGACGCCGACCTGCAACGTAACGTTTCCACCATCGCCGATGCTGACCGGAGTCTGGACATATGTACCCGTGAAACGAGCGCCACCGGTGAACGTGGCATTAAGAGGGATGCTCAAGTTCTGCACTTGAGCGGCATCAGCGTCGAAAGATCCGGTGACGAAACCAGTCTTGGCACGTTCGTTGCACTGTTGCAGTTCAATGTCGCAGATGGGGGCTCCGGTCTGAGGCACGACCAGATCGCTGCTTCCAGTGTCGTAAAGAGCCTTGATGGTCTGGTTGCCCATGGAGAAGGAGTAGAACGTGCGGAAGGGTCCCTGAAGGGGATCGTTGATGCGCTCGAGCTCGTTGACGATGACATTCTGGCCTTCCTGGGCCGTGGCATGCCCGCTGATAGCCAGCAGCGGACCCAGCGCGCGAGAGCAGAGGGTTTTGCTCCTCATGATGGGGAGATTAAAAAGAATGTAAATGGCAGAAGTGGCCCAGCCTTAAGATACAAACTTCAACTTTTGCTGCTTTCAACTTGGGTGCCTCCATCTTTATAAGTGAGCTATGGGTTGATTGGGTTCGCAATGCAATAACATCAACGGCTTGCGGCACCAAGCATATGACAGCTACTCCTTGCTGTCGGCCAAGTCGCGCCTCTCAGGGGCGCAGGCATGACTCGAAGCCCTGAGGGATGGGATCAACTGGGTGGATAACGGACGAAAGACTGGACGTTTCCCTCAGCAGTGCGTCGTTGAGAGCCGAAACGAACAGATGCCATTGTGATCTGCAGCTTCAGTAAGTTACGTTTGCAGCCGAATCTACGTGAGCGCAACTCCTTCATCTAGACTGGGCATGTAGACGACTTACGACAAAGGGAAGTATTCTGGTGAGATGGCGGCTATTAGAGTCTCGCTTACACGTACAAGAGCAGCGCAATTGCGCCGAAACAGCATTGACGAAGCCAACGGACTATCAACAGGGCAGTTTCGACACCAGTCATTGTTTCCAAGGAAACCGTTGAACGTTGAGCAAGAATACTGGCGCCTCAAGGATGGTCTGGTGGTGTACGCATAAAGCTATAATGCGGAATAGTTGACTTGAGACACGATACTGGTCGCACCAAGGTTACGGGGCAAGGCTTGCGATCCCGGGGTAGCTCCACAGCATCCGGCTCGGAACTTTCCCCAGAGTGGCGATGCAGTCCGACTGATCATGTTTGCAAGCGCAAAGTTGGTAAGCGAGGCGCAGTCGATGCTATTGGGTGCTGCTGCCATGGTCAGATGGGGTGGTTCACGAGTAAGTCACAAAAATTGCAATAGAGCTTATTGTTTCGCGGGTTAACCAGGTGAAAGACGAGACGGTTAGTCGGTGCTATAGCTTTATAAGACGGGTTGAGACGGAGTTGCCTTTTCCTAAAGAAGACTCCTAAGGATAGCCGAACAATCTTGCCGCCTAGGGAGAGTGGCTATGTCTCTAATCGTCGAGCTGACAACAGTTGTATCGTAGTGACTCTGATGAGCATGAGCATCAAACCTACTTGAATACAACAAGTCTCAGTGAAAGTCAAGAGTCTTGCGGTGCGCTTTATCTTCGTATCTCTGACAGCACAGGGTTTCCCTGTCAGACTGGAGTCAACCTCAACATTGATATGCCTTGCAGGCACCCCCAGACTGAGAGAATTGCATCAATCTCTACTCACTTGCAGGTCATGAATCAAGAGCAAAAAGAACAACGAGAAAACCTAGGGGTGATCGGGCCGTGTTTCACTTGGCCTTGGAGAGCGACCGAGTTCCACTTTTCTACTCCATAACTTACCTCTATATCAGTCCCATGGCAAGAAACTGACTATGGCACAGAAAACTGCGTCTCTTAGTTGCACGCTAGCGCATGAACCTGCACGTCACTTCGCGTGCCACCCATCAACATCTCCTTCCAGCGCGGAGCAAGTCTGATACAGGAAGCAAAGAATTCCAAAAAAAGGGAGAAACACAAAAAAAAAAACATACAACACCAGGTATTCGCTGGTCGTCACCGACCCAACTACTGATCCGGCGCTCGCTAGCTTATCGTGGGAGATCAAACGGGATCCTGAGCTGCCTAGCGGCTGTGGTCGTATGTGGCAGTAGGTCGAGCACAATCAGTATTTCAATTCGGAGAATTTGCTGAGCTTTCGGGGCCCATCCAGGATTGCCGGAGACACAGACTTGGCTGTTTTAGTGCTTAAATACACAGTAGACGAATGCCCTCTTGGGTTTCGAGCGTCTGATCAGAGGGAGAATGAAACGATTGTCAATATTCGTACTGTTCCCGATTCCTGACCTAAAGATATGGTGTGACGAAGTCAAGACTCAAGGAAATCGCCGTTCATTTATTGTTCAAAGACAACTTTCTTGTCGGAAACACCTAGTTCATCGCATAATGTATCCGTGTGATTAAAGACGTCGAGCGTTCATTTCTTCGCTTCTGCGGCTGGCGGTCAAGATCGTCGCCATTCACCAGAAACTCGTGTCAGTCGCACTGCATAATGGTCCATGCATGTGTTTCTTGCTTTATGTTGGAAAACTAGAAGTTAAGCTCTTCATGAAAGGCTTTAGGGAAGACTTTGACTGACAGTTTGCACTCTGTTGATCAGAATTGCGGCATGGCCCTGACGAACTATCTCAATCATCATTGGTGTCAGCCCTGGTTCACTTGCTGAGACTTCAAGATCTCTTGAATGACAAACCGTCTTATGACAGTGCAAAT
Organism: Hirsutella thompsonii MTCC6686; assembly: GCA_000472125.2. Lineage (NCBI taxonomy): Eukaryota > Fungi > Ascomycota > Sordariomycetes > Hypocreales > Ophiocordycipitaceae > Hirsutella > Hirsutella thompsonii. The sequence goes on along the minus strand of APKU01000026.1, from coordinate 13,181 downwards.
ATTCATTTGGATTAGTTCCAATACCCTAGATGCTGCATCACCACTTCATCGCAATTCTCCAATAGCCACTCGCGACATCGTTCCACATCATCTTCACGGTCCAGTGAAGGTCCCTTCCAAAAAGACCTCTCAAACCATTCCGGCCAGAAACCACCGAATTCCCAGTCGATTATGGCCTTGATCTTGAGCGTAAGAGGATCGACAATCACATTGTGTTGCGCCAGGTCGTTATGGCAAAAGACATATTCGCCCTTGACCTCGCGCGGCCGCCAGCAGCTGTCGGTCTTCCATCCGAGGCCCATGACTCGCTGAGGAGGGCACATGAGAGCCTCACCGGGAATCCCCGGTCTGTCTGACCTCAAACACTTCAAGGCCGCAACGTGCCTCTCGAGCTCCCGGATCACAACCGCCTTTTGGTCGCGTTTCAGTTGTCTCATGCTGACTCCTTCGACGAAGCCCGCGCAGAAGCACAAGGCGCCGTCGTCCTCAAAAGTAAAGGCAAAGGGCGGAAGCGGTATGTTTGTCCTTTCGATGAGATATCGTTGGACTGCCACGTCAGACTTCCATCTTTGGGGTAGAGATGCGGGTGGAATGATGATGCGCCCATCAGGCCTGGTCTGCCACTCGTGATGTCGCAGTGTTCTTTTCATAAACATGTTTCCCACGTGAAAATACTTCTTATCGGCCATGACGGCCCAACACTCGGGCTCGCGGCGATCGTTGAGCTCCTTGTTGGTAACCATTTCTGCACGTAAGCTTTGGTGATGCTACGGCACTGTTGCCCTCCTGACTTTTGAAGCCTTAGACTCCCTTTGTAGAAATTCCATGCATGGCCAATTGCAGTTGTGATTGATGAGGAAGTGTTTCTAGCGAAATGGGCTTCTGAAAACTCACCTGCTTCTTCATTGTTCGCACAGGCCACTTGGTGTCACCTCGGTTCTTTGACATGCAGAAACATTGAATCGGCAATCGTTGAGTGTACGTACTGACAGTCATCAGTGATATCCGACGTGACCTGAGTAGAGCTCCTTGATCGGCCTGTACTGTAGACATACAGTAGAGTGGCATATGCAAACCTCTAGATATTCAAACCACTAACATGAAGCTCATCGGCTCATTTGCCCGATCCTGCGCACAGCTTCAGTCATTGATGGATTTAAACTCACTGAGAATCCAAAGTTGGGAGACGAGTATATTTCATACAAGGTTGTTAAGATGATCAGAAATGTGCACGAAGTAGTAAAAACACATTCATTGTGAGAAGACGGCCTTGGAGGACATGGTCCTGAATCCTGTTGTCAGGAGGGGCACCGCATTTTCCATGTCACTTAGAGAATATCTCACCGTACGAATACATGCGACCTCGATGGTAATTGGAGATTGGAAGTAACATTTGATGCGAAAATACTCACGTCTGTGATAGGTGCTCTAACCAAAACAGTCAGGATGATGATTGAAATCTTTGCCTTCAAGGTCGAATTGATGTTTTTGAATCTTGATGGGCCAAGAGGACAACACCTAATCGCCGGGACAAAACTGAAAAATGAATACCGAGATCAATGATACCGCAGTCTCCTCAGGTTGTCATCAAACGAAGATACACCAACTCCCCAATCTCAATGTAAACGTAAATGATGCCTCATTCCTAAAAGCCTTTGGGGTTCTCAACTTTCCCATCCGCTGGGTACACGCATGTTGGACAATGTGTTTTCTCGTTTGGAGTGGCCGGATATCGATCCTTGCCATACGTCGAGTTCAGCGTGACGGATCCAACAATGTCACCCGTCTCGAGTCGAATCCAAGTCTCGGCCTCCCACGAACGCTTCAGAGTCTTTCGAGATACCCGAACCTGTCTCGCCCCGCGGATCCAGTTCCCGTAACCCCCGTATCCCGTGCGCTGACCGAAGCACAGGTTGACGCCGTTGCCGGCTACGTTCATGCCCGTGACGAGCCGATCCCACTTGTAGCACCAGCTGTTGCCGTGATCATGGCCAGTGAAGAGGGCAATAAGCCCGGCCATCGAGGAGATTGCTTGCATGAATGGCACGTCTTGTCCACCATAGAGGCACGCGTCGTCGTTACGGCCATCTGAGCACCATCCCTGAGCTTGATGAGACAAGGGGTAGTCGTCGTTGATACCTGGCTGAAGATGAGGATCGATACTATCCCTTCCGTGCTCGACCTGGAGTGCTGCCGAAGCATGCGTTGGTATGTGGACAAAGGCCATGGACGGGACAGTTCCATATGCTGCAGTCAGCTGTGCAGACGTCTTCTGGAACCAGTCCACGACGCTTAGATGAACCCATCCAGGTTGTTTCTCAAGGCTGCCATCGGCATTCCTTCTCTGAAAGTAGTGCCCGCCACGGCTGTCGAAGAACCATAGGATCAACTCAGGACGGCAGGGCTTACGACATCCAGCCGGGTACACCGGCAGATAGTAGTTGGAGACGCCAGCATCCTCGCCTGAGACCATGCGGGAGGTACGTGAGTTGCGCCAATATCGCTCACGCGACAGGATGGAGGCGGCCGAGATGTTGAAATTGTGATCATGGTTGCCGTATGTAGATGCCCAGGGTAGATTGCGCTCGAGCATGGGACCCACGACTTGATCGATATAATGGGTGCTATTTTCCATGAAAGTGTTTTCTCCGGTGATGAGATCTCCGTTGAGGACCACTAGACCCGGTGACTCGCGATCCAGGATGCTGTTCATGACTTTCAAGGTGTTGGTGTCTTGTTGCGGCCCCCAAACGTCCCAGGCATCTGTCATATTATTGAGTCAATAACTGACCAAGAGAAGCTTTCTGATCCGAGATCATAGGGAACAAAGGGTCCACAAGTCGAACCACCTGCTAAACTTACTTTCACCAAAGTGTAGATCCTCAAAGATGGTAATCTGAAACGTGCCATCTGTCTCGAAGCTCAAGGACCGCGACGCCTGGCTGCTCTGAGGCTCCGTCACCGTTTCGGCCTCAGAGGCTGCGAAAGACGACCGCACTGCAGCTTGAAGGGACAGGCTCGCGAGCGCGATCACGCCGACTGAAAATGACCACATTGGAGCGCATCGAGGGCCTTGTTGCAACTTGACGATGATCTGCTCCCTCTTGGCCTTCTCGGATTTGAAGTTCGCCCGGGGAACTGCTCCATTTTGTCATTGGAACCATGGCCCGCCGGCTGCCCGTTTCGCAAGACGGGATGAAACACTGTTGTCGATCGTGAATGCGTTTCTTGTTCTCATGATTCACCGCTATCGAAGCTGGAGTCATTCAAGTTATAGCGCGTGATCTGAAGTAGACGTTAGCCGAGGCCTTGAAGTCTGGTGTTTGAGTAGGCAATATGAGTGCTTTGTAAGATACTGTTGATTTACATGCGGTGAAGGTTATTGGTGTGTTGATGGATGTGTGCGGCAGCCCACATGATGTGAAGCAGCATCGCAACATCTCAATGCAACTGGTACCTGAGTAAGAGCGAGCAACGTGGCAAGACCGCAAGCTAATATTCGCCGCAGGAATTAGATGACCTTGACATGACGTTGCATGATGCAGGCTTTCAGACCGTTGTGTCCTCCAGCATGCTGTCTTCTGGTATCTGGCATATGCCGGGGAGTATTTGGGCATTGCAAGCACCAGGTAGCTGTTTCATTCATATTTACGACATTACATCAAAGGCAAAACTACAGCCTCTGAGACATGTGTTTGCATCGTGTACTCGGCTTGAATACGCATCCAAGTCCTTGAGTCGCTTAGTATTATCAAGAATGACTATGTACATACCTACGCCACGATGTCCGCCCGCAACTATCATGTTGACGATACATTTTGACTTACTGTGCTGTAATGTTGTACTGTACGTATAGTCTTTTACGATACTGGTATTGCAGATAATTCCTGAATTGTAGTGTGATCGTTACGTGTGACTATGGGGAGCCAATGTGCACAACTGATCACATTTAGGCAATCTGATATTTCACGTCGACTATGTTCTTACTGTAGTCTCCTCTCGAGGTCAGCTGGCCTTCACCGTTTTCGTTGCCGCTCGTGCAGAAACCGTGTTCGGCTTCGACTACGACTTACAGCCATGCGCCGAGACGTGCCATAACCAGAAGAAGGGACCAAACGAGTCCTTCTGCCAGACCTAGCAGCGAAACGCAAAGTACAAGTCTAATGAGCTGAAGTGGTGCATCCGAGATAGGTGTGCCGGTCACAGCAGTAAGTTTTTAACACTTTTCCTTTCTTCTCGGGCACGGTCAACTCGGCTGTCTGTCAACTTGAGTTGCGAGAAGAGTCCACTTTACTTGCAATTTGCTTAAAGAGCATCTGGGGCACTTGCCTTTTTTACAATTTTCAATCCGAGTCTCTCCACATGAGTCTCAAGTTGACTTCAATAAAGACGCAGTTTTGTTACTGACACTTGAATGACAGTATTTACTATTGATGTCGGGATCTCTCGCCTGGACTTTTGTCTAGACTGCAACTCGCTCGGCCTCGTATCCGCTGTAAAGAGTATCACAGATGGGAAAAACGAGCTGAATGTATGATATTCGAGGTTTTGTGCATTTGTTCCCAATATTAATTGAGTGCTTCATGGCATCTGTTGAAATTCAGTAAAAGGCACTTGACAATTGGCTGACGCGGGGCGCTCTAACTCAAGTAACAGCTCACAAGTTCAACACCGATGGCGGGGCACAAGATGGAAGGTCCAAAGTCCGCTTTGGTGGGGTAGAAACAGCGACATCTTTTTGGCCCGCAGCGATTCTGCACATTCAGCATTCTGCACCGCAACTCCATCACACTTCATCTCCTTTTTGTCACAAACAGCCTGAACGGCTTCGACTTTCGCACATCGTCGCATCGTTTCATGGGCATGTCATCATAACCAGTATTTTCAGGGCATACATCCTCGCCGCGATGCCCTTTGCGCAGCTGGTCCTGGGCAGCCCCGGCTCTGGCAAGAGCACGTACTGCGATGGCAGTGAGTTTCCCCTACAGTCCAGGACACCTTTTCCGGCATTCCAAGCTGATGAAATTGTCTGCAGTGCATCAGTTCATGGGCGCCATCGGGCGCGCGTGTTCCGTCGTCAATCTCGACCCGGCAAACGATCACACCAACTATCCGGCAGCCCTCGATATCCGGAACCTGGTCAAGCTGGAAGACATCATGCGGCAGGACAGACTAGGGCCCAACGGCGGCATTCTATATGCCCTCGAGGAACTCGAGCATAACTTTGAGTGGCTACTAGAAGGCCTGTCAGAGCTCGGCGAAGACTACTTCATCTTCGACTGTCCGGGTCAGGTAGAGCTCTACACGCACCACAACTCGCTCCGCAACATCTTTTACAAGCTTCAAAAATCCAAGTTCAGGGTGAGTTCTCCTCGGAAGCGGCATCTCACAGCCCCCATGTAGCTGACCATTATCAGTTTGTCTGCGTACATCTTTCCGACTCCTTTTGCGTCACACAGCCTTCTCTATACGTCTCCAATGTCCTCTTATCCCTCCGAGCCATGATCCAGATGGATATGCCACACATCAACGTCTTGTCAAAAATCGACAAGGTCTCATCCTACGACGAGCTGCCCTTTAACCTCGAGTACTATACCGACGTCGACGACCTAACGTATCTGACGCCATACCTCGAGGCCGAGTCGCCGGCCTTGCGCAGCGAAAAGTTTGGCAAGCTGAACGAAGCCATCGCCAACATGATTGAGAGCTATGGTCTGGTGCGGTACCAGGTTCTTGCCGTGGAGAACAAGAAGAGCATGATGCACCTGCTGCGGGTGATTGATCGCGCGAGCGGATACGTCTTTGGGGGCGCCGAGGGCGCCAACGATACTGTCTGGGCGGTGGCGATGCGCAATGAGGATTCCATGCTGGAGGTGCAGGACGTCCAGGAGCGTTGGATCGATCAAAAGGACGAATATGACCGGCTCGAGCGAGAGGCCGAGGAGGAGCAGGCGAGAATCGCGCAAGAGCAGGCCATGGACTTTGAGCAGTCGCAGCCTGCGGCTCCCGAGCCGAGCAAGCGTAGCGACGTGGACATGGATCCGGATTTCGGTGACATGTCGATACCAGCAGATAGCGGAGTCAAGGTGGTTAGGAAGAAATGATACCCCATTTTTCAGCCGTCGTCCTCGTCCATGGCATCGTCGCTGGCGCCTTCTGTTGCGTCTAGCATGATTTGATCCTGTAATTGCTGGGCTGGCGTGATGACAGGGCCTGTCGATGTCGAAGATCCTTGTTTGGCAGCCAAGATGAGGGCTCTGGCCTGGCGAATGGCCTCTTCCTCGGCCTTGCGCATAGTACCGCTAACGCGCACGACGCGGAAGATGCAAGGACGTCCATCTCGGACGGGAACGTGGTCCATGAGAGATAGGCCTGCCCAGAGCATCTGATAGTGCGCTCTGGCGCATCTCACGATGAATGTCGACGTGGCGAGGGACAAGTATTTTACTGTCAAGGGGCAAGGTGAGCAACACGGAAAATTATTGTGGACACAGAGAACGAAGCCGTACCTGACAAGTGACTCTCGAGAGCTCCAGCGCCATAGTCGCCGAATAGCGTCGCGACCTCTGCGCGGATGGCCTTGCTGAGGATCGCGGGCGTTAATTTTTCAATCGTGGGCTGACGATGGGCCACAAAGTCTGGGATCTGAGCTTTGCGCGCGCTGGCGAGATCCGGTGGGTAGATGATGTTGACGAGCAGATATCGCTCTTTGATGCGGACCATGATGGGTGCGTTGCTGGGGAGAGCGTGTTTCTAGGTATACGACGCCAAGTGAGTTCGGTGGTTGAAAGTTGAATGAATGGAGGTGAGAAACGCGATGGGTGAGCGAGACTGAGAGGATCTGTGTGGGAGAGCTTGAGAGGTACTGGATACTTGATGAGGTGTGGGACTTGGCTCTTTCTAGTATAATTTTCGCGCTATTTCTTTACTTCATTCGGCGGCACGATGTATCCACTACATATCATCTCGAAGCCATCGTTGCACGTGTCTGTCTTGATGTCGGCGACGGCATTTTCCCATTATAGATTATTTTTCTTCGGAACACGAGTAGAAACGTGTGTAAGATTATGAGCGTAGGATTGAAGTCAAGGTTCAGTTATATGCAGGTGATTCGTCCGGCTTTGACTGCCAAAGTGTCGGAGTGTTGGAGGGGTTCTTGCTCCCCTCCACTTACGAATACTGTATGACGGACTCTGACAAAGTGCCCCGGCGACTCTTACACTGTTCAAGCCCAGCGCTCCAATTAAGTTGTCTATCTTGAACAACATCAAATTCAATGCCATCATGGATAATCTTCCAAACTCACTAACCGCCGCAATCCTCATCGTCTCCACCACCGCCACCCGGGATCCCTCGACGGATGCATCAGCCGCCACTCTTCGTCAGGTCCTGGCTGAAGACGGCGGCGGTCACTGGACTGTCGCCGGCGAGGCTATCGTTCCGGACGATGCAGATGCAATTCAAAAACACATCAAGAATTGGGCCGATGGAACGAATCCGCCAAATCTTATCATCACCACAGGCGGAACCGGCTTTGCCGTGGCTGATGGTACGCCAGAGGTGAGAACGAAGCCATACTGAACTCAACTCATGCCGCTCATGATTGACTCATCTCATCTCTCTCAGGCTGTATCGCCCCTGATTCTGAAGCATGCCCCGGGTCTGGTCCATGCCATGATGGCCGCCTCTCTCTCGGTGACGCCCTGTTAGCTTGCTCACCCTGCCGAGTTCCTCATCGCACTGGCTTGCTGACACACTGTTAAAGTTGCCATGATGTCTCGCCCTGTCGCGGGTGTCCGGAACAAGTCCATCATCGTGACTCTCCCCGGGTCGCCAAAGGGCGCCAAGGAGAATCTCCAGTCGATAATCAAGACGCTCCCCCATGCATGCCTCCAAGCTGCCGGGGCCGATTCACGCTCCCTGCACGCAGGAGGCATCAAGAAGCTCGAAGCCGATGCCGGCTTACAAGGCGGAGCACAGTCCCGGGGCAACGAGCAGCATCATCACCATCACCACCACCACGGACACAGACACGGACATGGGCATGGCGGGCTCGTAAGGCATACGGATCCAGAGGCCAAGCCGCTATCCAACGACCCTCAGCTCGGTCCCACTCGTCGGCACCGTGAATCCCCTTATCCCATGATATCCGTCGACGACGCCCTCGCGCTCATCACCAAGCACACTCCGGAACCCGAAATAACCACCCAAAATGTCGACGAGCATATCGTCGGCTCCGTCCTGGCGCAAGACGTCAAAGCCCAAGAGGACGTCCCCGCCTTCCGGGCCAGTATAGTAGACGGCTATGCCGTCGTCGTCCCCAAGGACGGCAACATGATTGGCGCATACCCCGTGACGGCCGTCTCGCACGCAACGCCTGGCGAGGTGAAACCCCTAAAGGAGGGGGAAATCGCACGAATCACGACGGGCGCTCCCCTGCCGCCGGGCGCCACGTCTGTCATCATGGTGGAGGACACGGTCCTCAAGGCCATGACGGAAGACGGCAAGGAAGAGAAAGAGGTCGAGATCCACGCCGACAACGTCAAAGAGGGCGAGAATGTGCGCGAGGTCGGCAGCGATGTGCAAAAGGGGACGCTCATCCTCAGCCGAGGCGAGCAAATTTCCGGCGTCGGCGGCGAGATTGGCCTTCTCGCCGCCGTGGGCGTCACCGATGTGAAAGTCCACAGACGGCCCGTCGTCGGCGTCCTCTCCACCGGCGACGAAATCATCGAGCACAACCGTCCCGGGCCGCTGCGACTCGGCGAGGTCCGCGACACCAACCGCATCACCCTCATCTCGGCCATCCGCGAATCCGGGTTCGAGGTCGTCGACCTGGGCATCGCCAGGGACCAGCCCGGGTCGCTCGAGGAGACGCTGCGCCGGGGGCTGCGCACGGCCGACGTCCTCGTCACCACGGGCGGCGTTTCCATGGGCGAGCTGGACCTGCTCAAGCCCACCATTGAGCGCTCCCTAGGCGGCACCATTCACTTCGGCCGCGTGGCCATGAAGCCCGGCAAGCCGACGACATTCGCCACGGTTCCAGTCAAGGACAATTTGGGGACCCGCGTCTCCAAGGTCATCTTTTCGCTTCCCGGCAACCCGGCGTCGGCGCTCGTCACGTTTCACCTGTTCGTCCTGCCCTCGTTGCACAAGCAGGCCGGCATCACGCCCGTCGGCTTACCCAAGGTCCCCGTCGTCCTGGCTCACGATTTCCCTCTGGACCCACGGCCCGAGTATCATCGCGCCGTGGTGACAGTCAGCTCGGATGGGAAGTTAACAGCTACCAGCACGGGCGGGCAACGCAGCTCTAAAGTTGGAAGTCTTCGGTCGGCGAATGCCCTGGTGTGCATGCCGAGTGGCAAAGGCACACTTGAGAAGGGCTCGAAAGTCGAAGCCCTATTGATGAGCGCAGTGCGGCCGGTTTAACTCGTGCGAGCGCTGGTGTCAGAACGACGCGAAGACTCAGCGCTAAGGCACACTATGGGATACACTCGGTAATGTACGCGACGTATAGGCGACAGACGGCATGGATGACGAGAAACGTGCATGGTCTTCCTTGGCCTAATGACCCTGTGGTGTACAAGTCAGATACAAAAGCCGACTATTGGTACAACCTTGGAAAGGGAATTATCCTCCGCGACCCGTCTTCCAAACGCCAAACCCAGCATTACTGAAGCTATGCATATGATTGTATTGTAAAATCGTGCCTCTCAACGCTGCCGCAAGAACCCGCCTTTCCTGCTGCCCCCATGTTGAAACTAAATACCAGACTCTACTGCGTCTTGCCGAAGGGGTTCGCCTTTCCAGAAACAAGCAGGCCAATGATGAGGCCAAAGAGGCCCAGAACGGAGCTGAAAATTTCAATAACGAGAATCTTGACAAATCTGTTGCATGTTAGCAATTGGGCTCTTCTCAAGTACGATACGGTCGAGTGAAGACGCACAGGGAGCCATCAGCAGCATCGGCCAGAGCGGCGCCGCTTCCATTGATGCCTACTGCCACACCGCAGACAAGGTTGCAGAGACCGACGGTCAAGCCAGACCAGAACAAGGCATAGCCGGTATAGTACGAGTTGGCGGAGAAGGCTTCGGCGCCCGTGACGATGTCGACCTTGGAGGAGAAGACGATGGACATGATGACGCCGTAGATGGCGACGACTTCGCAGAAGATGATGGAGATGAGGTTCTTGGTTCGGATTCGAGGGGCCTTGACGCCTGCGCCGAGGATGGACGAGCCAGTAATGAAGATGCCCCTGCGTTTATGTGTCAGTAAAGACGAAGGCGGATGGGAAATCGAGCTCGAGTGCGCTCACCATGCGGCACCGACGACGGAGAGGCCAATGCAAAGGGCGATGCCCATATCAGCCCAGGCGTAAGGCGAGATGGATTCGAGAAAAGCGCCGACGTTGAAAGCTTCGCCGCTACCCGTGAACAAGAGGTCTGGGATTCGACAAGTCAGTTGTGGAATGTCGTCGCCATCGGTGTGCGTCGCCAGCACTCACAGGCTCCGGCGATGGTCAGAAACGACCCAACGCCGCCCGCTCCGTACAGCAGGCTCATGGTGACTGAATCGATATGCTTCGAATCGGAACAAGGCTGGTTTCGAAGCGTGTGCGACCGCGGCGTCCGGATGCACAAGGAAAGCCTGCTGGTTTCGACAAGCTCCTTGCGGTTCGTCTGGGTGACAGCTAAAGAGGCGCGACGGAGGTGCGATGTTGGAGGTTGGCGGCGACGTCACATGATGCGATGGTAGCCTCGATGGGTTGATGCATGGACTCTTAGTCAGCAAGGCAGCTACGGCGGCGACATCCAATTCCCCCACCGCCCGTGTCAACCAGGCGCGAACTCTCCCTCGAACATGTGCGGCCGCATCAACGGCCTCTTATTTGTCAAGCTGCACGCATCTACTTGATCGCTTTGAGACGACGTTGCAGGCAACGAGCTATTCGGCTCGCACGTATTCATCATGGCGACGGGTGCGCAGTCATTCTACGAGCTCTACCGTAGGAGCAGGTCAGGATCACGACGTCGCGCACGTGGGGAATGAGCCAACAAGGAGCTGACTATGCCAAACAGTATCGGGCTCGCGTTGACTGACACCCTCGACGACCTCATCAGCGATGAGCGCATCAATCCGCAACTGGCGATGAAGATTCTGGGCAACTTTGACCAGGCCATTACCGAAACGCTGCAGAAGAGTGTCAAGAGTCGCCTTCAGTTCAAGGTCAGTAGTAGCCTGGAGCTAGCTTCACGGTGTCCGATGAAACACAAGGAACGCAATGCTAACGATGTGTTTTTTCGCGCCGCAGGGAAGTCTCGACACGTATCGATTCTGCGACGAAGTCTGGACCTTTCTTATCAAGAATGTGACGTTCAAAATGGACAACGGAAGCCAGTCGGTGCAGGCGGACAAGGTCAAGATTGTTAGCTGCAACGCCAAGAAGCCGGGCGAGACTTAGGTCGACGTACGACTAGACAGGCGATGTGGACCAGCTCGGCCGAGTATAAATCCCACACCGAACGATTCGAGTGAAGGGCCGAGTCGTTCGCTGCTGTGTGCCGACGGTGGTTTGATGGGGCGTTTTGCATTTGGGACGGCGTTTTGGGAAACATGTTTCTTACACTTTGCCAGGCGGGCACGTATGGCAACGTGCACCGCCATGACACATCATGGGGAGGGATTCTTGCGGAAAGATAAAAGAGGTAGGAAAGAAACAACGGTGAAGATCAAGTTTGACTCAACAAGATATCCTCTACTATTTTAGACATGCGCACGCTTCAGCGGTATTAGCTGCATCGAGCCTGCAGCCTCGTGAGCCGGGTTTTATCCTATCGTACGTACCTTGGCGACGACACGTGAAAGTAGTAGACTGGCGCACGAATATGTTGGGTTGACACACAAGCAAAGTTCCGGTCAGGCCGGGCCATCTGCACGCGTGGCCGTCATGTGGGCAAAGAGGTGTCACTGGCCCACCTCGCGGGGGAGGGGGAGGGGGAGGGATGCAATCCATGGGGGTGGATGCGCGGACATGCGTCTGCTGCCGGCTCTGCTGTTGGTTCGGCGGGAGACTTTTGGGGGACTGGAGCCGCAACTTTGGTTCGCAGTTTACAGTCGCAGGAAGCAGGTACCGCGCCGAAGATTGTCACCATGTATCTCAGGCACACGCATGTCACTTCTTTGACGATATAACTTGGGTAAGGTACCTTACTTGGTCCTCTTCGTCAGCACCATTGCTTAAACTTTGCAGACGACAGACACCTGGACACCTTTAACGCGCCATCGGATAATAATCTAAAGTTACAGTAGAGCCTCGCCCACGCCGGTTCAGCCCAGACGGCGCCACCTGTCTTCCACCCCCTCCTGGTCAATTCGGCGCGTTAGGCCCCCGCTTTCCTTGGATGACATTGGTCTTGATAGGAGAGAGAAAGAGGGACTTGGAGTGAGTGACGAACGTCGCTGCTCCACACCAAAGAAATTCCGTCCCGTCCACCCACACCTCCGCCCTCTCCGGGGAAGGTGGAGGAAGCCTGAAGGGGGGGGGGGGGGGGGGGGGGGGGGGGGGGGGGCAGCCTCTAATGGCCTTGGCGAGATACACGTGCGTGATTCCTAGGCCAGCGTGAAGGGAGCATCCGGCGGAATGGCCCTCTCAGCATCAAGTTAGATGCCTCCCCCGTCTGCGAATTAAGATTCCATACAACCCTCTACTTGAGGCCACGTTTGAGTGCAAAGTACAGCAAGTCGATGTAACAAGAACAAAATTTCGCGCAAGAGCCCAAAGGGGAAAGAAAGAGTAACGTCGTGGTGGTGAAATTCAACAGTGACAATAGCACGCTGAATTGGTGTCAGAAGTCCGCGGTCCGTGACGTGTGCCTTGGCCTTAGCCTTTCCCTTCTCCCCCCTCCTCTCACGCACCCCCCCCCCCCCCCCTTTTCCAATCCGCGGGAACCAGCCAACAAGTCCCGGGACTTGTCGACGCCGCCGCCGCCGCTTCGGCAGTCTCATCCCTCCTCCCGCCAGATAAGCTCAAGCCTGCGGGATCAGCGACGCGAGACGAAGAAAGGACAAGGGGAGCAACAAACCAAGGAGAATCAGAGGGGGGAACTAGGAAAAAGAAGGGGGCGTGTGTATCTCGTGGTGTCTGTGTGGTGTGTGGAGCTTTTGTGGGGGGGGGGGGGAAGCCC